>MUZC01004747.1:78809-96215 GCA_002072015.1 Radix auricularia | reverse complement strand
CCCCCCCCCCCCCCCTTATTTGTTGCTTATGGTTCGCCAACATCTAATGGTTACTGGAGAAATTCCTTAAATTTTTCAAATAAAAGCTTATTTACAGCACTAAAATGTAAATTATATACACATTTTTACATTTGGTTTTATAAATTAAATTACAATGAAAACATTAAAACATTTCTTGTTCTATAACCAGTTTATTAACTTATACAGAGACCAGGCCATGATGCTAACGTTGGCTGTTGTAGTAGGTTATGCAGGAATAGTTATATTAGTAATTTACTTTTAAACAACTAATAATATTTCAGACCTTCAAATTCAACAAAGTCTTGATCAGATGATTCTGATGGGTTTCTCCAACACAGACAATTGGCTGTCTGACCTGCTCATTGAGCATAATGGTGATATCGGTGCCACTTTGGATGCCATCAAGGCCAAGGCCACCCAGCAACTTAACTCTCTGCGTGACACCCGTTAAAGACCAAAGCTTTGAGGAGATGTTTTCAGTGGAAATATTAAAATTATTATTTTAAAGGGATTTTTCATAAATATGTGTTTCTTTAATGGCGTTTTGAAATGTATAATTTGCTAAGGATTTCTTTCATCTCATTATTACTATTAACTATTTTTACATTTAAAATGAAAAATTTATTTTTAATTTTCAATAACAGTAGAGAAACAGTAATAACATTAAAATTGTGTTTGGAAGGTCCAAGTTCAGTAATTCATTTTAAAAATTCTGGGATATTTACATATTTTTCCATTATGTTAAATAAGGAAGTATTTTATTTTTTAAACTTTGTTATGTAATGTAAATTATACTTGAAATTTTTTTCAAACAGAAACAATCAAAATCATCTGATTATTCTTGTACCATATAATGTATACTTTAAACAAATGTAATGGGGTAGTTACAGTTTATCATTTATGTAAAGTTATTTTGTGAAGATTATTTTTTTTTTGCAATGTTTTCTAAATTTTTTACTTTCACAATTTTTAGGAACCTGTAAAATGTGGTATTAAACCAGGGTACTCAATTCAGGCCATATTCAAAAATAGTTATGGCACATTTTAATTAAAATTCATTTGTTTTTGAGATTAGTGTTTCAAATTTAAATTTTGATTTATTCAAATGTTGGTTATTTGTAATCCAGAAAGGATATTAAACTCTAGACTGATGCCAAATATGTTATGAAAAGATCTGTTCTTAAGTTTTTAACTTGCATCCCTTATATGCTTCACGTTTTATACCTAATATTTCTTTATCCAAGATATTTTCCACTTGTATATTGTCAGATCTAGAAGGTAAAAAAAAACCCAATCCATTTGTCCAACTATCCTAGCTCAGTCTGATAAAATTAGTGTAATTTGCAGCATCTCTGTCAGAGGCTATTGATTTTCTATTTGTATAGTGTGGAATGTCAATATTATGACAAAGAAAAGTCTAGCCTGCCATTCGTAGATAATTGTCTCATTCTTCTTGCACCCTTGACATTTTTTAGCATCTTGCTAATACTGAAGAAAATTTTCTGAAATATTTTAGTCAATAAAATAAGTTCTAGAACAGTTTAGAATGTTCTTTGAGTTAAAATAAAATGAATGTATTTTTCATAATTAATTATCTAGTGATTAGATATATTTTTTTCTTTGTGAAATGGTTTTTGATTTTTTTTTTAAATTTCAAGATGTTTATTGTGATGTTAAATTATATTTTTGTGTAGTTGATTACGTGAAATAAAAATAGCAAATCTTTAAACTGAGTTGAACTTTTGTTTATTATACCTGTATGATTAAATGTTCTCCTTTAATTTTAAGCTTTCCTAATTATTAGAACTCCAGACAGGGTATCCTATAATTTAACTTGTACTTGTAAACACTCAGAAGTTGATTCTAAATTGGTTCATGTCAGTTTTTTTTAAAAAAATATGAATGCTTTCAATTATGTTAATAAAGCAAAATAAATGTTTACAACACATGAGAAAATATTATATTTTGTGAACATGTGTAGGTATTCTAAATGAGCTGCCACCGATTTGCGCTACTTCCAAGATTTCTAGGTTGCATCGCGCTGACTGGCGGCGTATATGAATCACTATACTATACTTAAGCATATAAAAGCAACGGTTTTAGAGAGGTGAAATGTAGCACCATTTAAATTCAATTACTTCCCTTTCATCAAGGCCATGAGTTCAAAAGTAACTTCAGTTGAATATTTAATTAGAAAAAAAAAAAATTCTTACTAACAGTAGTAGTAGCAGTCAAAGTATAAAAAAAAAATGTCTACATTGAAATAATGAAAAGGTTAATATATATATTTTACAGCTATTCTTAAGCTGATTATTTCTATTTTTTGAAAAATATTGTCAGTCAGTAGTACGGCCCACGGGCATAATTAATATACATTTATTTATTTAAAACATGCTTTGACAAGATCAGTGGAAATGAACTTACTATCAGATGGCACTGCATGACTTAACAACGAGTGCACAACATGACCAATGGCTGATTATATTGTATTTTAATTGTATCAATCTCAAAATCCAATACAATGAGAAGGAATTTTGTGTTTCATTTATATAATTAATAATTTAATTTACTTAATGCAAGCATTGTAAGTTTGATTGGCCTGCAACAAAATATGTTTCACAAAAGATATTTCTTTTATATTCAGCATCATCTTCCCCATTCAGAATTGTTAAGCTAAAAGTCAGTGCATCACACCAAATTGTATCAAAACCCAGGGGCGGATCGAGATTGCATGGGGCCCCTGGCTGTCATTCACCCTGAGGCTCGGTCCAGCCATATTTATTATACAATTTAATAGGTTTGGGGCCCTTAAATCATCCGGCGCCCATGGCTTTAGCCCAGTCAGCAACCCCCCTTAATCCGCCATAGTCCAAACACCACCCCCACCTGTATATTAAACTCTTTTTAACAAAGTCTAGCATCCCATATACAAAATGTTTAACTAAGTCTTGCACAACTGCAAAAAGAACAATTCATTGACATTGATGAACAAACAAATTTGACTTTTAATTTATTTATCAATGAGACCTGCAGAGCTTAGAAGGAAAAAAAATGACGAAATGTTTTTTTAAAAAAAATATCTTTCCATTAAGATCACCACTAAGATAGACTTGATTTGTCAAGTTTTGTCCAAGCAGACACTCGCTCTATACAAAGATTATGGCATCCACAGACCATGTTTCTATTACCAAGTGAGGCAGAGTTCACAGGCCACGGGTTCCATGCATTACCCCAACCGCCTTTGTTTTCCTTAACTAGTGTTAGGTGCCTATTCGGAGCTGGGTGGACTCAGAGACAACCTTGGCCCTTAGAAAAAAAAAACCTGCCTTCACAGTGATTTGATTGAGCCCGTCCCCATCTTTTCACCAGCCCAGCGCATGCCACTCGACCACTGTGCCTACTCTTACAATAAATTACAATCACTATTCTTTGAGCGATCTGAAATAGCCTTCAAACATCTGGAGACGTGTAGGCAGGGCCAGTCTTCATAAATGCGGGGCCCTATGCCGCTTAGTGGTGGGGAGCCCAGTTTGGGTAAGGATAAGGACTCAATAAGGATAATAAGTGAAAATTAAGATAGGCGGGGCCTATGAAAGCTCGGGGCCCACTGCGGCCACATAGGTTGCAGTGGCTTAAGACTGGCCATGTGTCTAGTTAAGTTGTTGCAAACATCCCTGGTGGTTGAGGAAAAAACTGCGTATATGACACCTGAATAGTTCAAACTTCTACTCTTTGCCTATATCCAACTATTTGATTCTTAAAACGGCTCTTGCATTATATAATATTTGAACGACACAGTGACCATAAAACAGCATTGAAGTCGATGGGGTAAGAGATCAGGATGAAACTATTGATTTAAGGCTCAGCAACTTGAGGAGCTTTGCCTGTTTCACAATGAGTACAACAGCTGTTAGTGGGAATATGTACAGTGTTATTGATTACTTACTATATGAGAATAGATGTGCTTGCAGAGTGAGGGGAGGGGGGTGATACTGTGTGAGATCAAACTTTATTTCAAAATTTCCATTAACAAAATGTTTATCCATAAATTATTATCTTTGTTTTTGACTGAAGTAGATACAGAATTTAGATAAATATATCATATTATATGCTTGAAAGAAAAAGTAATTTGTAGCGTGTACTTCTATAGATGAGATTATTTACAATTTGTAAAGAATGTATTCTTTATTTTCAACAAGAAAAATATTTTATTTCTTTCCATCTACAAAATTAAGTTATTAAGTCCGCAAATTCATAGAAATAATTAAGATATAAATTATTATAACCTAGTTATAGTCAGCATTTTCTTATCTACACAGACGCTCCTTTTATATAATATAAAATATAATTGCCCCCACATACCCTGCAGATCTGTTGTCAAGTGACGCAGCGTTCACAGGCCACGGCAATGGGGGTTCCACAATTTCCCTAGCCGCCTGTATTTCCCTAATTATTGTTAGGTACCCATTCGGAGGTAGGTGGACTCAGGGACACCCTTGGTCCCAGGAAAAAATTCCTGCCTTTACGTGGATTCAAACCTGTGACCATCAGTTGACCCCGGAGCTCCATATTTATCAGTTAGCATTATTTGATTGAACTTATACTTATTTATACAATAGGACAACAAAGCGCATATGTTGCCCTTTTGAATATTTTTTTGCCATTTCTTCAAACCTGCGCATCATACAGTGGCTTCTACTTGTACTCATGCTCAAAAACGGCCTGAGCCTACAGACACATTTATTGCATTCACAAGGTTTAAGCTTGCAGACCTCACTTAATATTCAACTAGCAAAATACAACTGTCATAAATGGATGAGTTAACTTGGACTAGCCGTGAAAGAGATTTTTTTTTAAAATTGCCCCCCCCCCCCCCCCATCCCACATTTAAAAGATTTTTAAAATCTTAGAGTGGAGACATAGGGTTTGATAAAGATTCTACAAACATTTCGGGGAAAAAAATTCAACACAAGAGAGAGAATACTGAAATGAATTTTATTTCCCAAAAATTTCAGCACAGAGAATTCATCTCACAGTTTGTTGGTCTTGCCCTTAGTTAAGATTTTCTTTCTTGTGATGCATTCTCTAAACACAGAGTTAGAACATTGACAGTGTCAAATTATTGTTAGTAATCTTACATGTATTGTATTTCATAAATCAGGGGTCGGGAAAATTTTTGTCAGAGAGCCGTGAACACCACATATTTTGAAAAGTAATTCTGTGAGAGCTATACATTATGTTTAAATCTGAAAATTCAAGTAAATATGAGCTTTTTATGTAATTTTAACACTAAAAGAACAAGAATTATGTCTTTGAATTCCTTTTAATAACATTATTTTGCTGTTTTTATATGCAACAAATATTTGGATCAAATAAACATTTTTACCATTAGCTTAAGAGCAAGATGCAGTCATCAAAAGAGCCACATCTGGCTCGCGAGCCATGGTTTCCAGACCCCTGACATACATAGATCCATATTAATAACCTGAACAGGTGGCATGAGAATGAGCATTAGAGTTAGAGACCCAACCTTGTCACTGGCTATCAGAGATGAGCCAAACCTACAAGGTGAAAACCTAAATCAATCTGGACAACCGGCCCCGGTGAGAACCTGAGGATACAGCCTTAAAGTTTTAAGCAAAATGACGTAAATCTACTACAAAGATAGACTGATCTAGTTCTGGAAATGTCACATAAGTATTACAATAAGGACAAATTTACACAGCAGGCATCTCATTCAGTGGTCACGGCAAGCATCTAAGGCACTTAATGAAGTTTCCTAACAGTTGTAGTGCTATCAGTGACAATGGTCTGTTTTCACAGAACCATGACAACATTTCTAATGTTAGGTTCAGTTGCAAAGTTGGAATCCACCAGTTTAGGTTTCTTGCCATTTCCGATCTGTTTCCCAGCATTGGGGCAACGATGCATACACATTTAAATTTAAATGCTGGTGATAAATTTGAAATGTTGTTTTTCTTTCAAAGTAAAATCCTTCTGACTCTGACTGATTGTTGTAAATTTAAATCAAAAGTCCGTACTAGATATTTACAGACAACATATTTAAGAACTCAAATTAGTGAATTGCGTATATATTATAATATATAAATTGTATGTTTATATATATATACATATATATAAATTGTCAGATATAAAATATCTGATTAATAATCATTGTTCTAAATTTAAGAACAAAACTTTTGAAAAGGATTCATTAAAAGAAATATTTCCATATCAGCTTACAACTTCATAAGTTTAAGGTGCAACATGACATTACTGAAAAAAATGGTCTGATGGAAAGAGGAATAAAAAGTTGTAAAAAATACAGCAGGCTGACAGAAATACACTATAAGCAGGAGTCTAATTTGGGTAATTTTAACTTTAAAGAAAAGATTAATTTTAAATCATTGGAAAGTTATTAATGCAATTCTTTAAATAACACATCTCATCCAAATATTTATTTCAAATTTAATACTGCAGGAAGACACTGCATTATATACCTGGATACATGCAGATATGACAAATGCATTTATAGATTTTAAAAAATTGCACATCTAAATAGAGAGTAGGGAATAAAAATCAATTGATAATTTTTACCGCTTTTCAAAAAAAAATTTAAAAAATATATATTTTAAAGTAAAAATTTAAATATTCTCTTGGTGAAAAATAACAACAAACAACAAATGTAACTATAAATTATAATTGAAAATTGACACATGAAATAAATTTTACATAAATGCTCAAGCGTTAAAAAGCCATTGTTAAAAATATTTAATCAAAACTATGAAATACAAAAATCAAATTATTAATTTAATACAAGATGTCCTAACGAACAATCAACCTTAATCACATGTAAAATATAAAAGTATTAGAGTTAAAACTATAAACTATCATAGTAAATGTTTGAAAATACTTAATTTCTTTTATTGCTGACAATTTCTATGCCAGAAAGTGGGAGTAAAATCATACAATGAATTTTTTTGCAAAAATAGATACACTTGAAATGGTCAGAGGAAACCATCTGAGATGTGTTCATTTTGTTTAAAACACTTTCACAGCATTAAAAACAAAAACCAATGACTCACAACATGTGTTTTCCTATTTTTCAAACATTTTATAAAAATAGATACTTTAACTTGATCATATCATGATATGTTACACTTATAAGACTTTCATGTCATTGAATGTCAAGGACAGAAAAGTAGCCTTATGGGATAAAATAGGAGGAGCTTTAAATTTTAAGTGAGCAAATTAAATATATACCATCAAAATAATAATGGCCTGCCTTTTGGAAAAGTGCCTTTTAAAAAATGAGCCCTTTTATAATTAAATATTTCATAGGAAAATAAATTAAGTGAATTTTTCATTTTCTAAACTATGATATAATTGGGGTAATTTTAGGTAAATACGTTTTCCCCATGCTTATATAACCAACAATAGAAAAAAAAATATTTGTGCTTAATAGGTAAAAATAATTTAAACCTTTTACTGTTTTATGGCCATGAGTTATTTTCACTACTGTGCTTGTCTCTCACACACCAGACTCTTGATAGATATCCAGTCAAAATATCAATAATGATTTTTTTTGTTAAAAAGTGGTTTTTAACTGAAAATAGGACAAATATAAGAAATTTGGTGGGTGTCCAATATGAATGAGCAAAAAATACAATAACTATGGATCACATGAAAATACAACAAACTGAAAGGAATAAAAAAAATTAAAAAAAAGTAAACATAATGTTGCCCCTCCCCCACAACTTTCATGACAACAAACAGCAGGAGATCACAACAATTTAACAAAAAGAATTTATACTGCAGCAAACAAAATTCAAGATAATAGTGAGACAAAAAAGTCCAGGTCACAAGCTCTTCAATGTGTGGAAATAATGTTAATAGCTAGTTACACTGAAAATTAAAACTATGCTTTTTTCTTTTCAATAGTATAATTAGTAAACATACAATTCATACATACTAAAACAGTAAAATTAATAAGCATACATATTGAAACAGCCTGGTTCTTTTAAAAAAGAAAAAAAAAGTTATATGTATAAATATTCATGTGTAAATTGACATGGTTTAATTATGCTTCACTTCAAATAAGAAAAAAAATAATAATTTAGTTCTGAGGCTTATCACTTTGGTGCACTTGGTCAACATAGACAATAATGTTTCCTCTGGGGGGACTCCCTGAGCATTAAAGTTTAAAACCTGGTAAACAAAATGAGGGGTGAGACTGCAATCAGGCTTATAAAAAATTAAATGGAAAAGACGTAAACAAGGTAAAGGTTAGCCTGACAGGACGTAACAAAACAGCGTTTTGTTATGCCCTGTCAGGCTAACCTTTACCTTGTTTACGTCTTTTCCATTTAATTAAGTATACAACCTGGTAGCAATGACATGGAAACTCTCTTTGAGTATCATCTCAGCTGAACAGAACCTATCCAATGTAAGGCCGACACGATTTTTTGGTTTCATTAAGAAATTTAAGAAGAAAACAATTCTGAACACGGAGATATTACCATGTGCACGATCTTAGCTTTACCGGTTTAGTAGTGAGCGCTACCAATATCACCAATGTCACCCAAGTTATGAAAGCCTGCTTTACCATCCTCGCTGATCCCTAATGACGTGACTGACATATTGGCTGGTGAATATTTGCTGAACCCAGTGGATGGATAACTCCTCTACAGAACAATGTTTCTATCAGTCATGGCTCAGCCAGAGCCACCCCAGCACTCCAAAAAAAAAAAATAATAAAAATTTTTTTTTCTGTTGATTCCCACTCTTCAAGTTCTCCGCAGGTCATACTATACCCTGTGACTGAATACATTTTATGAGGACTAGTGATGCATGCTGTGGTAGACATCTTTCATTCACACACCAAAAAAACTGAACTTATGGCTATCGTGCACTTGAATGTGAATGACATAAAGTTTAACCCCATCCGCACTTTCTTGGCATCTGTGTCAATAAAGCTTTGAGAAGGTCCGGACTATACATACATCAGTATTTAACAATGAAATGTTTTTTTAATGTGGCTCCAGCTTTATTGCACTTAGATACTCATGCTGAAGATCTGAGTCTCACCGACTACTGTCTGATTATAGCAGAAATTGATTTTAAATAAAATGTCCTCAGGTTGAATTGGAGGTGTTGTTTATGGAATAAATGCACATCAAATGCTGAATGTAGCATCATAATAAGTCTAAGTATTAATACGCCATAAATCGCTAGATAAGCCCTTGCATAGAATTAATTTCAACCCCCTCCTCTTCCAAACACAATTAAAACTAATATAAAAAAAGTAATGTTACAGAAAAAATAAAGTATTTCTTAAAAATCAAAATTGAGATATATATAAATATGTATATTTAATTTTATATGTAGATTTAAATATCTAATTTCTTTGAGGCACCAATCTCCATATTAATCAAGGACCTTCTCATAGTCAAACAAAGTCTAGTTTGGCTTTTAAATTGGTCATACAGATTAACAATGGCCAGTACTCACATTGTTCATGCTGTAAAAATTAAACAACAACAAAAAAAAATGCTGGTCCCAAAAAACAAGTTGCTGTTGGTAAATTTTCTTAAAACGTTATCTGCTGATCATTACAATGATAAAATATGTCCTTCCCACGGGGTGAAAGAAGTTATAACAGAGCTATTATCATTATACTAAAGAAAGATTTCGCTTCAATATTGGTGAAAGATTTGCATTCTTGTTTGAGTTCAAACAAGATCATCAGCACGAAATCAACATTTGTTCAAATGAGCTGACCTCCGTTGAGGATCACGTCAGACAACTTAAATAAAAGACAGAAAATTCACTTAACATACGACGATTCTCTCAATAAAATTTAAATATGCCCTAGAGATTAATTAAAACTAGCAAAAAAACAAAATATGGAGTGCAAGTAACAAATTATGGTTGCCTATTATGATTTCCTCATTGAGGTAATAATAGACATCAACAATGTCACAAACAATGTTCAAGGAGACCATCATCACTTTGCTATGAAAGCAGTAAAAAGTTCAAATTATGAACATCAATAAATGTGGCAGTTGAATGTAATCAAGAATATACTTCTATCTTAAGGGAGAAAAAAAAAGGATTTTCAATATTATTTAATTAAAAATTTGAGCAAAAACAAATCACAGAGTACAGAAATTTCCCACAATACTTAGTTTGGTACGTACTAAAATATTAAAAAAACACCTATCTCTACCATAGGTACAGTGCCAAAGCAACCCTCAATAATATACACACATTGAAGGTGAGACTCAAATAGCTGTTTGGGTGACAGGAAAGATATTGTTTATTTGTGACTTCAAAAAAATTCCCAATCCTCACCATTTAAAATGTGATTTAATTTTTTTGTGACCTCTGTAAGAAAACATGTTGCAATTGATCTTTAGAATGTCTACAATAAGCAAATAAACAAAAATTAACTTTGCAGGCAAGCAATAAAGGAAAATACAAAGACAAGTTTCAAATTAGAAAAACAAAATATTGAAAATCAACACATAATAAGTAAATGTTAAAAATCAATAAAATTGATAAATTACATGGTTTGAACATCTAACTAGGTCTATAAATTGTTTTTTTTTTTGTTTTTTTTAAAAAAAGAATGCACAAATAAGGGAATGATTAAAGTCACTTTTAACTGAACACCAAAATTATTTTAATACGCGAACAAAGTTTCAGGCGGTGCATAATTTGTGTGTCTTTTATTTCCATTTTTGTTTAATGCTGATAAAAATGTTTATATTTTAGATGATCCTTCTGCTACTTATTTTCATATGGAAGTTGATTCATTGAAATGATCATAATTGCACTTCATCCTATGTACAAACAAGCACTCATACACAACCACCCCACCAGAACAAGACGCAGTTCAAATGGCTTTCTGCAAAGCAAATAATTATATGAATATTCATCATTGAAATCATTAGACCAGGGTTTCTATAAAAAACAAAACAAAAGTACTACTTGCCAACTGCTACTTGGTTAAAAAAAAAAAAAAAGAAATACTTTATTCTAGACATGCTTAAAGTGATAGGAGCATTTCACATACTGAACTGAATAAGGTGTGTGTGTATGTATGTTGAGGCTGGAGAAGTGGAAGTCTTGTTAATTTAAAGATTTTTGTTCTTTCAGCTTTGTTACCAGTTATATAATTGTGTTGTTTATTGTGGACAATCTCATGGGGGAGGGGGGTGGGGACTTGGTCAACCAGCCCAAAGAAATGTATGGATCTCAATAGGAAGTAACTTGACATCTGTTATTCTGATGTCAAACAAATGACATGAAGCAATAAGGTCCATCGCTAAACGTACGACCAGATAAGTTTGTTCTTATTCAGCAATCTGTCCTAAGATGGACAGCAGATATCCATATACAATTTTTTAATTTAAAAACTTTTCTTTCAACTTGTCATTCAATCTGCAAAACCACTTCTTCTAAAAGATAATTTGAATGTTCATATAAATGTAATTACAATTATTTTTACAACAATTTTTTCTTTCAGTGTAGATAATTTAAGAAAAAAACAACATAATATCACATATATGCTAAATCAATAAAGTTGTACATCCTACACAATACTGACTTAGGGGTGCCATCCCATAATATCCAAGCCACCACAAAATCCCCAAAATATTCTACATCAACAAGCAGTAAACAAACACAAACCGACCGACTTTTAGTAGTCATCGTCCTGGAAGTCTGCCTCGTTCATATCCCCTTCATCCCCTTCGTCCAGGGACTCTCGTGACGAGCTCAGCTTCTCTGGGCTGACGACATCAGCAGGGTTGTACTTTGGCAGCATGGTCATCATCTGTTCTGGGTTGAGCCAGGGCTTGAACTCTGGCTTGTTCTTTGCCTTCCAGCTCTTGTAAGTCTTGGCTGCCTTGTAGATGCGGTTGATCACCTGGCAACAACAAAGTTGTGGGTCATTCAAAGATAAATTTATGAACTATTTGAGGCAGTACTACTAGGCCTTCTATAGAGATTAGTAAATAAACTTAAAGCCTTCAGAATATGGATCTTGAGTGAGTTGGACAATAAGGACACTATAGGAAACAGTACAATTATAGGGGCTTTTTTCAACATGTTCCCAGTTTAGCATTGAATGGAAAAAGATTCATTAAGGAGTAAAAAGCTAACTAAAAAAACTAAATTGTTGCTGAAAATAACTTTAAGAAATTGTGAGCCTTCCCCCATTATCTGACATCTGAAATATTTTTTTTTCTTTATAATCAACACTGTTCAATATGAATTTTGCTACTGATAGTAAAATATGGATCGTATGCCCTGATTCCTAATACATAAATATATTAAGAATATTAAGTCATGGTTTAGGTATAATACAAGATTTGTAGCAGGTTAAGACACAAAGCTTATACTTTTGCACTGTGAAACCAGCTTTATGCAGTGTTGGACAATGGTAAGCAGTAGATCATAAGGGCTCAAAGAGACAAATTCTTCAATGAAGCTCATCTTGAAAGGGAAGAGTAGCTCAAATGAAATTTTCAAACATTATTCCTAATATATGAACATTTGATGGGAATGCATCTGGTGTAAACGTTTGTGCCTTTCTTTGTTGTCATTGCAAGTGGACATGTCCTGATGACTGTAATAATAGTAACTGAGTGAGACATGTCCTCCTAGATCTGAGCACACAGTTTGTTGGCACAAATCCTTGGTGGCTCCACTGTAACCACAATTTACATTAACTCATTAACCTGGGCCTCATGAAAATTAACACAAATTTTTTTTTTTTTTAATGGTTATTAATGGAAATGAATTCCAAAATGTGAAAGAGAAAATTATCTATCAAAACATATAACCAAAGCTGATCTGAAGACTGGAGACTTTATTGGGCCAGGAGTTTACTGACTGATGATTGACATTTGTGTTGTGATCCCAGATGTACACACTTGGAAGTTGTCCTTTGGTAAAGGCAAACGTTTTTTATGAGCTGACAAACACTGAAATATTTTAACAGTCTACTGGCAACTCAGCTGCTGATACGTCTTCCTTTTCTTTTTCTTCTTTGTTCTCAAATCTTTTGATAGAGGATTTAAACAGCAAGTCCTAAATTTGTGATGAACTGTGCTGTGGCAGTCAGATGGTCCAGTCAACCATAGAGTTTGTCATCAAGGATAGCTTCCTGAGACCATATGTCTGTCCTGGTATGATGGTACAGGGGCAGTTTTAGAGAACATGTTCAGCATTTTCTGGAGCTGTCCTGCAGGGGCACATTTTGCTTTCTACAATTCAAAGTTTGCTGAACATGTGTTGCCTAAGTTTGTTGTGACCTGTCCTTATCCTGAAAATGATTTTTCTGATTGGCGGGGGAGCTTGAAGTATGCTTCATGCAGATATGTCTAATATGGATGACCACCAAGCCTGTTATATGAAAGTCCTTTGTGTGGACAAGTATTTATTTGACTTGGAAACCAGGTATCAAATTCACTACAATTGACACCTGATGGTGATTATAGCAGTTGATCAAACAGAAATAGCAAGCACTTTAAAAATACAAGTGCAGTCCCTACCATAGCTTTATATTTTTATAACTAGGCTGAAGATTAACATTTTCTTCTATCTTCTAGTCTACTTCTAGTCCCATGAAGCTGCCTAACTTAAGATCCTGACAAGCTAAGCACATTTGACATCAGATGTCAAAAGTATCAAATATTTTTAAAGTAAAGCACATATTAGATTCAAATAGCAGTTACAATTATTAACTTTTCCTCTATAGTTTAAGACTTATCATAAGAAATGACGAACAATATTTGATGCTTCAGTAATGAATTGTTTGTTTTTTAAAATTAAAACTAAATAAACCTTTTTTTCTTTGAAACAAAACATATCATGTGAAAAAGGTCTCTAAAGAAAAAAAAAAAGGTTTATTTAGTTTTAATTTTAAAAAACAAACAATTCATTTCTGAAGCATCAAATAATGATATAAACATTTAATAAAAAATTGAAATGTTTAAAAAATACAAATCAATTAGATAAAGTTTTAGTCTGACAATTAAGACTTGAAGGTAAGATAAAGGAACCAACCTTTGGTGCAAACATTCTAGTCAGCTTGTTTATTGCCCATGCAGGAAGATTACCTATGAGCAACAAGTCAATTTTTATTAAAAATACATTTAATGTAAACACATGGGTATTATACAACAAATATGACAGGGACCTGTTGCAGAATCATTTCCTATGCCTACATGAGATGTGTATTTTCATTCCAAGCTATCGACCACAAATTTTTTCTAAGAGGCAGCAGCTGCAGTTCAACCTGCTAGTCCTCTCTAACTCTATGTAAATAACTGGGTTAATGCAAAACATCACTAAGGATCTATTTGACTATCCCGAATTGCAAGGCAGAGTACAGAATTGGGATTTATTACAAAAATGAAATAAAATTGAAAAATGTAACACTGCTAATTATTAATAAAATAGAGTTTCCAAACGAACTAAAAAAAATACTTAATATAATATTAAATATTTAAATGCTGGTTTAATTGATCTTGGTAAAAGAAGTAATTGATAAATAACATTAGATAAACACAGTAGAGTATTTAAATAAAAATCTTTTCCAAGAAAGCTATGGGATGAGATAAACAAAATGAGGGGTGAGACTGCAATCAGGCTTATAAAAAAGTAAATGGAAAAGACATAAACAAGGTAAGGGTTAGCCTGACAGGATGTAACAAAACAGCAAAATTTTCGACAAAGAGCCTTTTTTCAACGGACAAACAATACACAAATAAAACGAATATAAAAAATAAAAACTTAGCTGCGGTGAAATCCAAAGTCAATGAAAGTTTTACTTTTCCTTTTTCTTTTTTATGGGATGAGACACATATGGTTTAATATTACTTTGGGGCCAGACTAACAGATGTTAGGGGTGTGCCGGATCCGTTTTTTTCAACCGGATCCGGTTCCGGATTTTCTTATGCGAAATCCGCCGGATCCGGATTATTCCGGATTCCAGATTTTGGCTGTTTCTATTTCTATTAATTATAGTCTGTGTCTCATAAAGACAAAGAAAGCTATAAAAGCATATGACCCCGTGACCTATCGGCATTTTCTGATCACCGGTTTATAGTCTGTTTCAGGCATTCAAAAAACTTATCGGCGCATGCCGCTTAGTGAAGTGCATGTACCTATATTACGATAGGTATTTGAAAGATGTAGCAAAGATACCGGGTGATTAATCGGCCCACAAATTTGAGTTCTGTCTTTTAGTGACAGTTTTCCTGCTAGTCAAAGGCATTTGATTATCACATTAATAGTAAGACGAGTGTGGCTCAAACCCTATTTGAACAGAAAAAACGGGGAGGGGAAACGTGTGCGCCGCAAAATTCAATTATTCTGGCGAGTTGGCGATAGAAAAATAATGTTTTTTAAAAATAAATTCCATTTTATCATCATTGTTTACTCTGTAGCTTTATAATTTTATTATTAATTTTAAAGCGCGATTTGACTGAGCTGACCGGCATCATACACAAGAGAGGTAAACATGACGTCACAACGGACGGGGCGAGGCGTTGGTTTTTGAAACTAATGAAAAATGCCTCGCTAACTTTAACGAGCGATTTAACCGGTTCTCATATTTAGACCGGTGAACTATGAGTCCTCAAAATAAAATATAAAAAAAGACAATTAACCATCACCGTTAGCCGGTCCTAAAAAACGAGCGGTCTTAACAACCTTAGTATAAACTCCACTTCAATTTCAAGATTTTCAATGTGCCGAAATATTTTGTAACAGCTGAGCGCCGCGGGCCGCGACTACGTCATACCCTCGTTTAAACCAAAGAGCGTTAGGTAACCAAGTGATAACCGACCATCCAATCAGAGATGGCGCAATGTCCCTAAAAGTATTCATAGATAGGCTAGGTCAGCACAGGGCTGCTGGCTTGGCGCAATTTGATGGTCGTCTGCCGTGCTCGGTAAGGTGGCGGGCTGGCGGCCAGGCACTTGGGATGTATAGTTGCTTATTATTTCTGTTACAACGTCATTGGTGATTGCGGTTAAGATGACGTCATGAATAATAATTACTCATCCCGGCACTATCATGTATGGGATTGGGCCGATTGGCCACTATTAGCGGTGCTGACTCTAGCCTCTGGTATGTTCGGAATATTAAACATTAAGGGGGGACTGGTAGTCAAAATGCTAAATTTTAAAATCCTGTACTTAGACTGAATTTTTTTTGCTCATCACACAGGAGAAGCTATAAAAACACATTAAAAAATTAATGGAGCAAAAAAAATAATTATTTTTTATGCTTTTGATGGGAAAATGAGGGTAAAAAGGGGCAATTTCATATATTCAGTAGTGCTTAAATTTCTCAAAAACCATCTATTGGATTTCAATCAAACTTGGTATAATTTTAAGACATAGGACATTGTACAACCTTATAGAAGGAAATTTTGATAGCTTCAAAATTAAATTTTTTATGAATTTTTAAAAATTGCGCTGATAAAAAATCAGTTGATTACGAAGACAGTTTTGACTAAAACTTGAATATATTTTTTGTTTTTTACAATAGAAAGGAAACCTTCTATAAGGTTGTACATACATATGTCACAAACTGATGGTGTGAATTTTGTTTCATTTGGATAGACAGTTTCTGAAATTTTCTTGCACTAGTGACCCCACACTCGTAAAATTGACAAAACTGAGAAAACTCAAAAAGAAACATTATTTTTTTAATATTTTATTTTTTAACCATTTAAAGTGGCATAAAGATATATTATTATAATACCTATGCCTCTAGTAAATAAGATATATAAGAAATCAAATTGAAAAGCCCATTTATAAAAAAAATATAATTGTTCATTTACCCCTACCCCCAAAGGAAAAAAAAATAAATTATTTGGCAAATTCCCTTCTGAGATAAAATTGCTGCTGTTCTCATATGTCTAGTGGTGATTATTTCTAAGCAATAACTGTGACAGTCAGCCAACAGTGGCATCATGACTTTCTAATAGGGCAGTTATGATTTTTAGGGTCCTCATTCATCGAGCGAAGCATGGTAAACAGTCAGAAACTCCTCCGAAGCGACTTAGTTCTGTAACTTTTGCCACATCATCTTCTAATTTTGCTGGAGATTATTTTCACCTGTTTAGAAAAGCAAATATAATTATTAAGATATACATGTAGACCTTTAGTAAAAGATAATAATTTATTTTGTAAATAAAATGAGATGGAATATAAAAAAATTGCGCAGCAAAATGTTGGCAAATTGATTTATTGTAAGAATTATTCAAAGCAGGCCAGACAGCAATTTAAATTCAAATTAATATTTTAAAATACTATTTAAAATAGATATCTAACTGTACACTTACATGTCACTGCTCTTGAC
>MUZC01004747.1:54654-70934 GCA_002072015.1 Radix auricularia | reverse complement strand
TAAGCGTTATTCCCACAGCTGTGTGAATATTGCCAGCGTTATTCACACAGCCAAAGAATTTGATAGTTATACTGACTTTAAATTAAAAGCATACTAATCTATAGGTCGTTTGGCTAATACTAATAGCTATTGATATTGAATCGTAAATAGGCTTGTTATAAAGCCTACGGCCTAAATATGAACATCATAAATCATTATATTAATAATGTCGATCTTAATAGTCATATTTTTTAATTAAAAATTAATTTTACTTGTCTTAGTCTTAGTGTTGTTAACCATTAGAGTTTAGACAAAAAATTTGCCAATTTATTACAGTTTACACGTATGTAGTTACTAAGTTTAAGTTGTCGTCCATAAAAGACATCACGCAATTTTGTTGATTTTTCAAGTCTCAACCAGTCGTCAAAAAGTTTTGCATCTCCCCCATCCCCAATTAAAGCACTTTTTTTTTTCTATTTGAAACTGAGCATAATATTATTTCAAGTAACTTTTTAGTCATGTAATTATCTATTTAGTGTAAGTCTGCACTCTAATAACATAACACTCGTGAATCCATGTAAAACGTCAATATACAAATTGTAAACAATCCAATATTTAAGAAAAACTATTATTTGAAGTTGTGCTGTTTGATGTGACGCCTCATTTCTTCAACACTTACCCCCCCCCCCAACCTTCGTCATAAATGTCTGACCGTTTCCTCCTAGTTCTAGGTGCATGACTTCCTTTAAACAATGGCCCCTTGTCTTAGTACGGTCAATTAGCTATATTTTTAACTCAGTCATAAAATGTAATTTTCTACCCCCTCCCCCCGCTTGTCGATAAATATATTTATCATTTAATCATTTATAATTTATGTAGCATTGCTTCCGTATTTGACAGCTATAGATGTGGAGGGTATAAGAAAAGATAGGTCTGGGGGAAATTAATAAATATCATCACAGCATAAGTAATAAAAACTCATTGTGGTTTACAAATATAATAATTTGTTAAAAAGAAAAAATATGCGCCACCTCATGGATTCGATCCACCTCCACCTAAAAACTAAGAATCACTGGTTCAGACCATTCCTCTACCGACGCTCAGGAAAATTTTGCGTTTTTTAAGGTCATAACTTTTATCGTTCAAATGGACACCAGTGCGCATGCGTCATTGTGTCTATAACGCAGACGTTATTCCCACAGCTGTGTGAATAATCACTCCGTTATAAAAAAGAGGTTTTTGGGGTCTCACTAAAAAATTCATATCTTTTGAACCACTTGAGCTAGAAAGTTAATCTTGGTGTTTTGTTAAACCATTCACTTTGCTCTATAAGCCTACATTATTTTTAAATTGTTTTGAAATTTTCATCCAAGTGCCTACTATACTGTCAAGACTATACTCATATTATGAGTATAGTATAGACAGTATAGTCTATTAGTTTGTATAGTCTTCTCATATTAATAATTAACCAGTACCAGTTTCAGTTCCTAGTATTATAATTAATAGTGATAATACGGTAAATAACAAAGAAGACGTTTAGGAGCATAATATTGAAAATTACCTAATTAATTTTTTACTTAGAACTAAATCAATCCATTGCGTGACTCATTTTGGTGAATGAAATGTCGTCCACAAAATTCTATTTCGTTCCTCAATAGTGTGTACACGACATGGAACTGCCGAAAACAGGTCTTTATTTTATTTATTCACATCCGTTCGTACATTACAATCTTAGACAATAAAGAGCTACTTAGTAACCCGTAGTCAACAGCAACATCAAATACAAAAGAAAAATAGAATTTTCAAAACGTTAGAGCAGGAATTAGACTAGAAGATAGAAAAAAGAACACATGTTTACAATAAGGTTATGCAAGAGATCAAGAAAAATTGTTACTGCTAAAGCGTACAAATATCAATAAAAAATAAACAATAGAAAAGCGATGTTTTAATTTTTGTAAATATATCTGACATGCACAAGACTCAAAAGGGCTCTCTGTCTATAAGGCTGTGGTTACACTACACGCGAATTCGCTCATCTAGTCGCGCATCTGAAACCTCTTGAAAAACAAATGCAATAACATATAGTGCGTGGTTACACTGGCAGCGTAAAAACGCCAGTATAATATACGCGCGAACATTTTGATTTTTCCAGCGCATTGCGCGAATTGGCTTTCAAAAGTCAACAAAATGGCGGAAATTTTGTGCCACTTCGTCTCATTTTATGTGTGTAAATACTAATTTAATCAATAAGAATTGGCTTTCATGCATGATTTTCAAAATTTAAAACAGTATATTTCAATTTGAAACTAATATAATTTTGATTTTTATTATGGATATTGACAAGTTAAGTTCGTGAGCCCACTCTCCTCAACGTCGTCGAAGTGTTACTAGGTAATAGTAATATTAATAGGAATTCGGGAAGGAAACTTTGGCTTGAAATTGCAGACGAACATAATTCTACAAGTAAGTAAGCCACAAATATTATTGTAGATGTTGTTTATTTAATTCAATCAAGAATGAGTCTAAAAATAACTGAAAAAATATTAATTTTTAGGACTACATCAAGTCAAAGTGGTTAAAAATTGAAATTAGGTCAAGACGATAACACTTGTTTCACTATTTTAACAACTTTAGTTCAAATTAATAATTAAAGCTATGCAGTTATTTGAGTTTTTCATATTCATAATATATTATTTATTCTAAAATTTATTATTAATATTTAATGTTATAGTTAAATTCAAAATTAATATTTAAATTTAAAATGTTTTAATTTTAATAATATTTTAAATTTCATGGAAGGAATTTAAATTTAAAGAAAACAACAAGATTAATTTTTTTAAATTAAAACTTGTCTAACTAATCTGGTAATAAATTAGTACTAGTACTAATAATAGTAATACAGTCGAAACCGCTTAAGTCGACGGCGTCGGGGAATGAAAAATGGCATCGACATAACCGATGATCGAGTTAAAGCGAAAACCAATATGGCGGCAAAATATTAACATGCGCTTGAAATTTCTATATGTACGTGATGTGCGTTAATTAGTGATGGGACGATTAATCAGAATCGTATCGGAATGTCGGGACCCTATTTCTTCACGCTTTCTTAAGGTTGTTAAGACCGTTCGTTTTTAAAGACCGTTTAAGTTTAAATATAACGCCGTTTTGCGGTGATTCCCAGATTGAGCGATACTGTGCCTTCGAAGCGACTTGCTTGATTTTCCTTACAAGCTACACAAATAAGTAGCCTACACATCCCCTCATTGTCCCCGAACCATTCTCTTCTGGACTCGGAATGGTCTATCGTGACCTATATATGACTCATGACAAAGACTTCAAAGAGAACTATCATCTTATATAAACGTTCACAAAAAAATTAGGTACTCCTTTTGAACTTTTGAACCTTCAACTTTGACATATTTTAACTAATTCTAACCAATAGTTAAATGGCTTTTGCACACGGCCACTTCTTATGAATGAAAAAATGAGAACAAAGCAGTAGTACAGTACATGTAATAGTCAAAATGAGGTTGAAGGATGAATGGTTGCCAATGACAACAAGTTTGGACACTGCACACGGTACATTTTATTATTCCATACGATCCCCTCAGCTTACAATTCCTTCGGTAACTTGATGCTAATAGGACTAACCAACAACAATGGTTTGGGAGATTGAGAGTAAACTGTCTGTAGTCTGTTATATTATATATTTTAAAATCTGGGGAGCCTTGCTTGCAGTAAGCAGCCTATGATTTTGGTATCGTCCCATCACTAGCGTTAATAAATGATAATGTTCATGCACGTGTTTTTGAAGTTTTTTTTAACACAACAGCATTGCCGTTATTTGTTTGATGAAGCTATCGGCATGCTATAAAATTGTACATACATGTTTGCTAACAACAGAGAAGGTATATGTGCACCAACTGACAGCAGAAATTTACAAATTCAAAATAAAAACCAACGTCGATTATCGATAAAAACTTTTAATTTTCTCCAACACATCTCTGAAACTGGCGATTTAAGTTAGCAACACATGTCTCAGCGCAAGTGGGCTGTGTCGAAAACGTCACCAGCACACATAGCAAGCTGATCGCATTGCCATGGTACCAAAAACAACACAGAGCAAAAAGCAAGTGGGCTGTGACGTCACCAGCAGACACTGGTGAAACATTTTCAAAAGCTTGCGATTGGTCGAGTTAACCGATGTTAAGTGGCAAATTTGACCTTTTTTGTGCTCGTGTTATGAGGTTTCGGCGACTTAAAAAAATCGAATTAAACGACGAGAAAATACTAAGACAAAGAGAGAATTTGGCGGTTCCAAAAAAAAACCGTCGACTTAATGGGGTGGTCGAGCTAAGCGAGCTCGAGGTAAGTGGGTTCCACTGTAATTATATTATTAATAACTATTTGGTATGCTATTAAAATCAATTATAAGAGCATCATTAGAGGTTTTTACCTAATGCCAAGTACAAAATTGATACTTACCTTAGAATTAATAATGAAAATATTGTTGTAATCTTTTTTTTTATGTTTGATGTTAATCATTTTTGTCATTTCTTACCACCACCACCTTCTTTTTACAAAATTGAGGAAATATACATTTGACAAACACTTAATATTTTTTAATATATTATATAATGAAAAGAAAGAAATTTCAATTAAAACTAATTAGTTAAGTACTAAGTAACATAGACATAGAAATTTCAATTAAAACTAATTAGATAAGTACTAAGTAACATAGACATAGATATAATTAAAAGAGATTTAAATGATATTCCATTGCAGAACTCTAAATATCTTCAATTGTCAAATATGTGATAATATATTAAGTAAGGCAAGAACGATGACACATGTGATGTCAAGTTATGAATGACATTTAAGTAAATGCGCATCTAATAAGTAATACAAGTTATTTACTCAGAAATTGACAGTAAAAATGTTCTTATTCTTATTATAATTTGATAAGATACTTAAATCTTCAAATACTAGTAGAATTTGATTTTAATTTGAATTTCGGTCATCAGGAATCGACGGGGTGGGGCGGGGTATTTCCAAAAATAATATATTGTAACTTGCATTCAGTTTAAACTTACATTTAAAATATAAATAATTAATAAACCATTAGGCATGCAACTGTTTGTACGGATTTGAATTTATATATATAAAAACAATAATATTCGCCCTTGATTTTTTTCAACAAGCCTTCAAATATATTATTTACAAAATTCAAAATCTTGATATAATTTAAACATTTCTTGTTCATTGTTTTGTTAATTGAATTGTGAATGTCTCCAGAAAATTTGATAACCATATCTCTAAAATTAAAAAAAAATATGAGGGAAATAGTACTATCATATAACTAATTCAAATATTGTAGTCTCAAAAATTGTATAGTTTTCTTGTTGCTTTAATTAGCAAAGCCATATAAATGCAAACTTAAAAACATGGTTTAATGCTGGCCTTTTCTGGGCCATGTGACTCATGTCACCATTCTACTACCCATGCATGTGTCTGCCAACTATAATTATAATATGTAATGTTTTGTTTATTTCAGAGACATTAAACCATGGCACATAACAACACTTTCACAACTTCACAGACTACATCATTACCTCAACAAGTGTCCAGTGGTAGCAGTAGTTTACCTGTGCCAAAAGAATACTTCCAGTACGTTGGTCGGACTGAAACGGCAGGCAATTCGCTGTATCGTTGTAAGAAATGTTCGTTTGGTGGCCAACAAAAGTCAATATCATGTGTGAACACATCTCGTCAGAATCTTAAAAAAAACACATTGCAGCTGTGCACCCGTCATGTCTTACCAAATTCAACAAACTTTGTGATTAACTGCGACAGGAGAAGTGTGGTGCAAAACGTCACAGTTAGCAATTACATGAAAACAACTCAGGATCTAAATTGAAACAGACCAAGCTAGAATCCTGTTCAGTGCTGACTCAACAACAGCTTGATAGTTTTGTTGTATATTATATAGTGGACAGTGTTCTATCTGTGCATCATGTCAACACTGACTCTGTCCGTCGTCTCATCCACCAAATCACACAAGGCCGACTGTATCCAGCTTGTCGAAAAACCGTAACAAAGCAGTTGGAAGAACGTTTCAAGTTGAAGAAACGATAACTCAAAGATACACTATGTTCAGTGAATTGTGTTTGCACTACAGCATACTGCTGGGCGTCTCGGAGGTGCAGCTTTTTGGGAATAACCGTGCATTTGTTAGATAATCATACCCTGTCACGAAAGGCTGCCTGTCTTGCTGTTCGTCAACTAAAGGGCTAACATACTTACGATGTAATAGCAAAGACACTGGATGAGATCTTTGAAGAGTATGAGTTGCAAAATAAGATATGTTTCACTGTCACTGACAGTGGGTCAAACTTCATAAAAGCATTCCGTCTCTTTTCAGTTGATGAGTCTGAAGATAGCAGCGTGGAAATGGATCAGAATGGTGAGGACAATTCTGACGATTCAGATATTCAGTATCAGGAGATTGGTGAGACCTTGAATCCAACAAGCAGTGCAGATGACGATCAGATCCTGTATCACCTTCCGGCACATTGGAAGTGTGCCTGTCATTTGCTCAGCCTTGTAGCAACAAGTGACTGTGCCAAAATTGATGATCCACTTTATAAGAGAACATCAGTTCAGACATTTTCAAAATTGACAGCCCTCTGGAATAAACAAAACCGACCAGTTGTAGCTTCTGAAAAGATCAAGGATTCACTTGGTCAGCTTTTGGTAACACCTGGTGAAACCCGGTGGAATTCAATGTATGATGCTGTCACCAGAGTTGACAACATTCTCTGTGTAAGTGACATGGAAGTTAAGTTTGACAAACTTTGTGATGAACTTGATATCAAAAGACTACAGCCTGTACAGAAAACATTTGTTAAAGAGTATGTTGCTGTTATGAAGCCTGTTTGCAGGGTGAAACTAAAAAAGACTTTGGACTTGGTTTCCTTCTACCAACACTTGTCATGACGAAGGCTCAGTTAAAAGTATTTCTTGATCAAGGAAAGAATGATCGGCTCGTAATTTGTTCTCCATTAGCTTCATGTCTTGTGAATGCCATCGATAGAAGATTTTCAAACATGTTTGCCAGCATTGATGCTCAGCTGGCATCCGTTGTACATCCCAAATTCAAGTTGGACTAGATAGATCAGTGGTTCCCAAACTTTTTTTGCCCGTGGACCCCTTTTATAGTCAAAACTGGCCAACGGACCCCCAAGTGAAAAAGGTAAATTTATGGTATACAATTTTACTAATTTAAAAAACAACACTTTGTTGCAGAATTATTATTTATTTGAATTTAACTTTTTAATTGATGAGAATTATGTCCGGCTCAATATTTGTGAGTAGCTAATGCAAATCCCCACGAGCACTAATCTCAACCCGATTTCTTTTGGTTGTGAATATGCTCAAAAACTGCACTGAATCCACGTTCTACGAATAGGAAGACGGGTAAGCAGTCAACAACTTCTGTACAATAACTCATAATGCAGGATATAAAATTGGAATCTATATTCGTAACCAGAATTTGTGTTATCCTTATTCAAACTGGTTTAAGTTCCTCATTTTTGGATAATTCAATAAGTTGCACCTGCATTAGTATGGATTCATCAATGCCTGGGGTCTGAGTTTGTCCCCGAGCAAAAGGGTTCAACACCCAGTCGGAAATATCCAAGTGAAGAATGTCTTCAAATCTTTGGTTTAGGTCTGCATGAAGAGCCGCCAAGTGTTGACAGTAGGCAAGCAGTCTTCATCTCTATTTTGCAATTTCGAGCGACTTTGAATCTGATAACATTCTCTTCTCCCCAAGTTCTGTTTATACATAAATTGTTTTTGCAACAAACGCAGATATTATGCTTTTAGTTTTGATTAAATTTAATTGGTCACCTTGTAGTTTCAAATTAGTTTCGTGAAATTTGGCAAACAAATCTATCATGTCGGCTATGTCATTTTGAGTTCATTAAATTTCCAGGAATTCCAGCACTGAATCAAAGAGAGCATAAAATCCATTTAAACATGAACTTTTAGATATCCAACATATTTTTGTGTGAAGTAGTAAACAATAATGGTCTTCATCAGTTTCCATCAAAGTTTAACAAATAATATCTCATTGAAGGTATTCCTTTTGATTTTATTAACTGCTCTAATAACATAATCTAGTGATCCATGCAAACGTTCATTAAAATTTCTGCAACTTATTGATGTCGATAAATAACACAATGCACTGAACATACATGTTGCACATCGAAAAACCTTTCAATTCAGTAAATAACGCTTCACCTTTCGAATCTGTTTTCAAAATTTAGCAAACAGTTCTTGGCAAAGTAGTTCTTGTTTTGCAAATTGTACATAATTAAAGCTTATAGTAAAGCCTCGTTCCTGGTAAAGTGGACTTGTCAAGCTGTAGAGAAAATTCAGATATTTTTAAGAATTGACATAAAGAATTTTCAAAGCAATGAGCCATTTCGTTAATCCTTCTTTGGACTGAATTGTTGCTCAGTGGAATTCTTTTCGTTATGTCGAAAGCTGTTTCGTGCAACACAATGGGTATCAGTTCACTTACAGCTGGTAAAATAAGTTCTTCACTAATCATGTGGAGCTCTGTCAAGACTTTGTAATCAATAAAGAAATATTACATAACGCACACAGTCCATTGTCATCTCACTTAGATGTTGTCCCTATGAGTTGTTGAAGTGATGGGGTTTACAAATATGTTACTTGGACTGCTTCAAAAAAGACAACAACAACAAAAATCAAAAAAAAAAAAAAAACATTAACAAAAAAACAAACAAAAAAAAAGTTAAATCTATGGATTTTCATTAAACGTTTCTTTTGCTTGGAAGGTTGAAAATGTTTTATTACACAGAAGACACATTGGTAAAATACCATTTCCTGTTGATGTAATAAAGCCATAATTCAAATATTCAACACTGAACTGTCTACATTTTTTTCTTCGGCTCACTCATCTGTTAAAAAGGGCACAACAATATAAGAAAAATTGTATATAATTTTTTTTTATATATTTTAAACGGTTAATTAAATATTAACTATTAACCATTTCAATGGAATGCTGCAGTAAAACACTTTAGAACTATTTAACATAAGACGTAAGGATACAATTCTATTTATTTAATTTTCTTTTTCCAAAAACTTACGATCTCTTCGTGAGTTTTTTCTTCAAAACTAACTTTAATGTATTATTATAGTGAAAATGTGAAACATATTGTTGTCCAAAGATATAAATTGTATTCAAGTATTTACTAATACTTACACATACGTTCAAAAGTAAACTATCTGGATGAAACCGTAAACCTTCCAACGAACAATACTAAACTTCTTTTAGCCTTAGATTTGGAAAATTGTTTATACATTTCGTATCATCATTACATAACAATTAATTGTCGATTACATGTACGACTCTTTTAGACTTTATATAATTGCGTTGCTGCATAAAATAGTTAACTATTTTCGGTAGTATGTCTCACACTGCGCACTCTTAAACTTTGAAGAAAAAAAGGTGGCGGGGGGGGGGGGGGGGGGGGCAGCAATGAGAATCTATGTTTGCCATTGATTAAGATACAAAGGAATTTTTTTTACTTTCATTTATATTCTTAAAAGTTTATTATAATATATTAGAAAATATTTTTATATATTATTTTGCTAACGCTCTCAAAAATGGTGTTTGGTCGCATTTTGAATAAAAGAAGTAATTTTCTGACTCCATTCAAGTACATGTATTTGGAATCATCCAATAATATCAAATGTGGTATTAATGGAAAGCTGGATTCTTCCTGCCTTAGATAAATACGACTAATCGACACGTCAAAATTTCCACAACCCTGCAATCATCGTCATTTCCGTTAAAAGATTGCATTTTTATGACCTACTTATAGGGTCTCCACCTTTCTCGCGCATCAAACTTAATATACCTTTCAATTAACCATGCATATTTATTGGTTACAGCTGTGGAAATATCGTACTGTTTTTTTTCTTCTTTTTCTAGGTCAAACAACTTTATTTTAATTAGGACCAAAAAATCGCTTCCTCAGTATTCATTGTTCTTTATATTTATTTCCGTAAAAAATTTTTTAGAAAGCATAATTTTACTATTTTTATACTAGACCTTCCGCGGACCCCCTGACGTTGTTCAGGGACCCCCAAATCAATTTTACTTTTCCGCGGACCCCCTGAACGGTTCCGCGGACCCCTGGGGGTCCGTACGGACCACTTTGGGAACCACTGAGATAGATGATGATTTACAGTGTTCGCATCTTATTGAAGCACTAAAGAGACGCGTTTCACAATCACTGTTGGTTGTTCCTATTGATGATCAGAAAGCAACGCCTGCTGCTGCTGATGGTACAGATAATCAGCCAGTCTTCTTCGCTGGATTGTCAGCCAGATGACATCGTGTGAATGATTCACCTGATGTGAATCAAGAAATTAATAATTACTTGGCAGATACTTCAGACAGTATTGCATCATTGGATGCCTATCCACATATCCGTAAAATATACATAGACCTGAATACATGACTTCCTTCAAGCGCTGCTGTTGAAAGGTTGTTTTCATTAGAAGGACGAGTATTTTCCCCTCTTCGTTCACGACTGAGCAGTACGCATTTTTAAATGGTTACTTTTCTTCGCCTGGCTAAGTGGTAACGGCCAAATAGGTGGCGTTACCCTGTGAACTCTACTAAAATTCATCGTTCATCGTTAGTTTTCCAGATGTGATGCAATCCACTGACTCGGTCTGACTGTTTTTACTATAGTATGATGTTTAACCGTTTATGTATCATTTGCTTTTCTATGACAGTCATTTGCTTCATTTATCCATCCATCCATCCATTCATTCATTCACAATATGTGTACAGTATACATATTAAAAATCTTGTTGCTTAAGGACGTTAAGGTATGCCGACTTATTTAATATGTTGTCAAAGACTTTTGAATGCTTTGAGGAAAACTGATGAAGCAAGTGTTAACTATTGAACAAAATTTAGATAAAACTACATTGTCTAAATTAGCCCAAAATGTTGTCATCGTTTCTCGATGTAAGTGATATAGAGCGATGAATTACGTATTAGCAGCTTACTTAGTTCTAGAATTAGCTTCTTCTGCAATTTCAAGCCAACGTTTCCTTCCAAAATTCCTAGTCATATTCAGAGGCGTCACTAGGGTTGGTGTCACCCGGGGCGGTAGCTCATGGTGTCACCCGGGGCGGTAGCTCTTGGTGTCACCCCGTCTTGATTTAACCCATAGAAATCCTCCGAGTTTTCCAGTGCCAAATAACGGGAATATATAGAATTTTACGGTCTGGTGTCACCCCCCTGATGGTGTCACCCGGGGCGGCCCGCCCCCTCCGCACCCCCCTAACGACGCCACTGCAACAACTGACGTTACCTATGTATCAAAATCTATAAATACTTCTGTGAAACGGGTTTGTGCACACAACCGTGACGGGTGACCCTAGCTGAGTTCGATCACCGACCAATCAGTTTATGGGTCGCAAGCAAAGGTGGTGGCCGGCGGCGGTTGTGGCATCGAGACCAACAATGCTTCTTGAGTTCACTACTGTTGTTACGTCACATAATAACATGCGTTTCGTAGTGTAGTGTGTCATAAAATCCGACTAAGCTCCTTGGTTCAAGCACCAGCTCAGACATTATTGTTTAATTTTTAAAATGTTTAGGTTTGTTTGTTTGTTTGTTTTTTTGTTTGTTTGTTTTGTTTGTTTGTTTGTTTGTTTTTTGTTTGTTTTTTTCTTGTTCTTTCCCCGCCCCCTTTTTTTAGCATAACTTCGCAACATGGCAAGGAAAACAGGTCGCCCACGCTTGCGATTTAAAGATGTCTGTCAAAGGGACATGAAAGCAGCCAAAATACATACAAGTGACTGGGAGTGTAAGGCAGAAGACCGATCTACGTGGCGCACAGTTGTCAAAGAGGGCGTCATAGTAGCCGAGGAGCGAAGAATGGAGGAGGCTGCAGACAGAAGAGCTAGGAGAAAGGCCAAAACATTTGGAAGCACAGAACTCGTGTGTAAAAACTGTGGCAAAGACTGTCACTCAAGGATAGGACTGCACAGCCACTCGAGAAAATGCAACCCAACCCAACGGTGATGCACCATCGTCTCGCGAGACGGAAGGATGCCGACATGCAACATGGCAGCAAACTTTGTTTCTCAACATTTGGAAAATTTAGGCGACGTGCTCTCAGTTGTTCTCAGTAACGGAAAAGTAGTCATACACTCTCCTCAACAATACGTTCAGTACGTGAATACTTTAGGATTATATAGTGGTGAGGCAGAAATTATCGCGATGCCCTAAATACTTCCCGCCAATATTATCATTTGCTCCCGAGAACGTCCACAAGTTTACAATCCTGGTCAATATTTGTCTATCTACCTGATATTTAGTGGTCCTCCCGGTGATGGCCATTATGATGTTCACTTGCCTCTCATACTTGACTTGCCTTCTTCATTGTGTAGTTTGTGTCCGTTCTCTCTCCCCCCCCCCCCCCCACACACTATTTTTTTCACTATTTATGAGCAGGTTTGTGACGGAATGTCTCTTCCGTACGTCACTGCACCAAGGCTCACGCAGAAAATGCTCGCACCCAAACTGTGATCCCCAAGAACTTCCAAATATTTAACCCTTAACAGTTTTCCAAATTTCTGTGTCTGAGGCCAATAGGCCTATTTCTCTTTTTTAGAGATATTTTTTTTTCTATTTTAATTTAATTGTATTTATTTGTATTTTTATTTTTTAGGGGTGATAGGGTGTTGAGTGTGGGGATGGGGGATGGGGGTAGTAAGCCACGGAAAAAATTTAATCGGCTGCCTCAACCCCATTTTGAACTTTGACCCACACAAAAATAGTACCATTTTCTTACATCGACCAACACCAAACGGCATTTAGACAATTTCTGCATCATATTAAAAAAATCATGTTAAGCCTGGTCCCTTTTGGAACTCAGGACGTGTTAGCGCATTTTCGTATTATGTATCAGTACTTATGTTAGATATCAGTAATTGTGTTTAGATTTTAGACATATTTTTATGAATTTTCTTGTGTAATGAATATACCTGAAATTTTTTTAATTTAAAAGTCATTTCTTGACATTTTAAAATTTTTTATTTTCTCTTTAATCTAACTACAAGTGGTTTGTGGTCACTGAAATAGGACTCATAAATGAAACATTCTAAATTGTAATCAGCTAATCGCCCAAATACTCCGTCAATTGTTGTTTGATAGATCGTAGTTGCCAATCTTGGTGAAAGTAGTTGAATGTTGAAGCTTGTTTCGAAAAAGTTTTCAATTTCTGCCCCTGGGCCGCTAAGATCTTGATTGAAGTCACCACAAATGATGACGTAAAACTCTCTAAACTTTTACACATATTCTAATGACGTCAACAAAAAAAAAACTAATACTTTTGATAATACTAAGACTTTCGGCAATGGCGGCCGTTGCCTGCGCCAGTGTTATCTCTCGATTCGCAATGTTTTTTGGTAGTTTTAACGGGTTTTTTTAGCGGATCGAGTAACTGAGTGTTGATGCACAAATGGCAGGTCAGGACATACAAAAAACATATATACATCATGGGTCTAGGACTTATGGATGCTGAGATCTAGGGTGATGACAGACGGACGGACGGACAAAACGGGTGCAATAGCGCATTCGACTTCTCGAAAATGCGCTAAAAATCAAGACATTCTAGTGAAGACAGCTGTCCTGAAATCACCGACTTTGTTCTAATGAATTCGATTCTTCGATATTTACATAAAAACATTGACTTACCCTACATAGTCTGACCACTCGCTGACCACTGGCAATGCTGACCATCGTGACGAATGCCATCATGGAAATGTTCAAAAGGTACATCGTTCTCCTGTCCATCACACAACCAGGTCCACTCCGTGGTCAAGTCTCAAACAACAAACGTGGCAGTGATCAAGGCGAGTACCGGGGAAGTTGGTTGTCTGGGCCCCTGGACTCGGTCAGTCGGACGTTGTCAGGTGTCAGATGTTCAAAGTGCCAGGAATACGGACGACAGCTTTCAGCGTTCGCTGGCTTCACTTTTTAAACAATTAAATTATTAGACTACACACTGTTGACTGTTTCTCGGGAGACTCTTGGAACCACCTGGGGTGCAGATATCTTGATGAAGTCACCTCGCCTGCTGGCTTTCACACCTGTGCACAGCTATTCAATACGAGATGATCTTGCGCTAACAGGTGAATGAGACCTTCTGGAGGGGGCGGGGGTCGTTTGTTTCTTTAACTGTTTCAAGGAGAAAAATAAACACGCTTTAAAAGTAAAAGACAATAGCATTACTGCATTCAAGTTAAGATAAAACCGGTGTCTGTTCTGTTTTTAACAAGTGTTGATATACATCATATATGTATATATAACCGGTGTCTGTTCTGTTTTTAACAAGGGTTGATATACATCATATATGTATATATAACCGGTGTCTGTTCTGTTTTTAACAAGTGTTGATATACATCATATATGTATATATAACCGGTGTCTGTTCTGTGTATAACAATGCAGTGTTGACGTAATCGTATATTACCGTAGTAAACAGCAAGATAAATGTTGTGAAACTAGTCGTATGTTCTAATTGTGTACACATTAACTAGAATGATGTAGATGCTTTTTATCGTGAGGAAACAAGTTTATAAAAAATCATAATGTCATTTTAAATTAAAAAACATATTTTCCTCTATTCCCACCACAACTATTCAGTCTTTTTTTTTACGATGACCTGTGTCAGTCTACGTGTCTGTTCTGCCTATTGTCACTGGTCAGTCTTCGTGTCTGTTCTGTCTACTGTCACTGGTCAACTGGTCATTCTACGTGTCTGTTCTGTCTACTGTCACTGGTCAACTGGTCAGTCTACGTGTCTGTTCTGTCTACTTTCACTGGTCAACTGGTCCGTCTACGTGTCTGTTCTGTCTACTGTCACTGGTCAACTGGTCAGTCTACGTGTCTGTTCTGTCTACTGTCACTGGTCAGTCTACGTGTCTGTTCTGTCTACTGTCACTGGTCAGTCTACGTCTCTGTTCTGTCTACTGTCACTGGTCAACTGGTCAGTCTACGTCTCTGTTCTGTCTACTGTCACTGGTCAGTCTACGTGTCTGTTCTGTCCACTGTCCCTGGTCAGTCTACGTGTCTGTTCTGTCTACTGTCACTGGTCAGTCTACGTGTCTGTTCTGTCCACTGTCACTGGTCAGTCTACGTGTCTGTTCTGTCTACTGTCACTGGTCAGTCTACGTGTCTGTTCTGTCCACTGTCCCTGGTCAACTGGTCAGTCTACGTGTCTGTTCTGTCTACCTATCACTGACCAGTGTAACGGTTTGTTTTGTCTATCCACAGTCGTCAGTCTAAACGTTATCTATTCTCGCCAGTCTCGAGTCTATTTATATACATGACCCATTGGAGGGCTTCTGGTCATTTACTGGTGGTCACTCTAGATATCTGTAGGACTCAATAATGTTCTGTACAGAAGGAGCGTCTGTAATGTATGAGATACGCCAACGGTAATATTTCGGCTGAAGCGACGTATGTCGACCGTGACGTCACGACGCTACCGGTTGCTTGAAAAGAGAGTTCTATAAATTTTTCAAGGATTTTCAAAAAATGGAAGGTTTTAGGGTTTGGGTTAGGTATAGCTATAGAATTTTAATTTTAAAGCTTTTTAAAGGACGTGCTATAACAACAAAGATGGCCGCCGGTAATGACCGTGACGTCACGGTCGACATACTTCGTATTTACCAATATTTCAAGTCGCTACATAATTTAATCATTGTTTGAAGAAATAACATCAATAAAGAATTTAATCCCATGTGTTACAAACCCGTTTGATCTAATTTCACGTATCCGTAGTGGCCAACAATGACCAACAATGATTGTCTCACTAGCGGTCAAGTTGTATCCTCAGATGTTCAAATCCCGCCTACCAGTGACCAGAGTCAACACGTAAGACGCGGTCCAACAGAAATAATTCACAGATCGCCAGCTGAGGCAACTGACATCACAGGAGAAAATCTCACGTCAAAAAGTAAACAGTCAAGAACGTTTACCTGCTAAACATTTCACATTGACTTCCCCAGGTGCACGCATATTTATAGGGCACGCGATCACCGCCTGGGGCACTGGGAAACGAGAGGTAACCCATTCATAACTTTTTCCCGTCATCTCATTGGCTGGCGCGAGTCACCGTGATAACTGCTTTACCTTCGAGCGTAGATCTGGCGAGGGTGAAGAAGATTGTGGG
>MUZC01004747.1:42931-54640 GCA_002072015.1 Radix auricularia | reverse complement strand
GGGAGAAAGGGGTGGGGTTGGTTAGGGTGGTAGATGACAGTTGTTGAGGTATTGGCCTGGAGTAAAGCGTCGAAATCCCCTCCATCCTTGTTGGTTTTGTCATATTTCACTTCCGTCATTGTTAAACACCTTTGATTGAATGCGAATTATGGGCATCTCAAAGGTTTCACTTCCGTCATTGTTAAACACCTTTGATCGAATGCGAATTATGGGCATCTCAAAGGTTTCACTTCCATCATTGTTAAACACCTTTGATCGAATGCGAATTATGGGCATCTCAAAGGTTTCACTTCCGTCATTGTTAAACACCTTTGATCGAATGCGAATTATGGGCATCTCAAAGGTTTTTAATAAACTATGACGTCTGAAATAGGAAACACACCAGAAGGAAAAGTTGAAAATCTTAAGCGTGGTCAATCGTCTGATGTTTATGTGACATCGCGGGCGTGGGCTCTCCTTTACTTTGTCTGAGTTAAAACATGAAGAAAAAAACAACATATGCATGGATAAACATTGAGCATACATCAAACGCAAGTCTTGACTTATGTGGGCTCTCCTTTACTTTGTCTGAGTTAAAACATGAAGAAAAAAACAACATATGCATGGATAAACATTGAGCATACATCAAACGCAAGTCTTGACTTATGTGGTAGACGGAGTGGATTAAATACATCAGACACAAGCACAAGTTTGTTATGTCCATTCTGCCCCTCTCACCAACCTAACGCAAGTGGTCTCAAAGTACTCTAACTATCCTCGTTTGAGATGTGGGACTTTTACTATCTGAGTTACTGTACAAAAAGTTGAAAAAACGAGTCAGTAGTTGTCCATTCATTAATGAATAAAGTAACCGTTTGGGGCAGAAATTTACACTAAACACTTCTCTGTACAAAAGAAACCCAATTTTGTACCACACATAAAAGAATATACCGTATTTTATATCCGAAATATTTGATAACTCCCCCCCCCCCCCCCTTTTTTNATAACCCCCCCCCCCCCCCGCTTATTTAGTCATATTCTCTACTATAACACATCCGTAGTATTCCAACTACCAAGTCCTTCAATACCGCACTGAAGGCAATCTTTAAAAAAAATATTTTTTTTAATTAACGAAACAACATTTCTTCTAATGATTAACGTAGCTTATGTGTAATGTATACAATCATTTATGGGGTAGATATGCTATGAATGTTTATTTAATTATTATATGTATGCTGTTATCGTTATGTAAAGCACTGTAAGCCCAGTTCCTCACTGAGGTACAGATCTATATCAATGTGCAATGTATTATCATTATTATGTGTCCTTTTCAATAAGGCCTTTAAAGATGTTCTCAGACGAGACATAGGCGACTAGATTCGGAGAAATAACACGTGGTACAAATAAACTAATCATTTTAAGGAACATTTTCTTAATAATAAAAAAACAAGACAACATTATTTGTTGTATTCGTATGCTACGGTAAACTTCAGGAGGTTGGTTTCACTCAATGGCGTAGCTAGGAATTTGTAAGGGTCTGGGGGCCCGGGGGGGTTAACTTCTTTGGGGACCACACATCCATGGCGGTAGCGTAATATTTAATGTAAAAAACAAAAAATAATTTCAGACACTAATTTGGCCCCCCTTCACTTAAGTGGGGGCCCGGGGGGACTTTCAAATTTTGTCCCACCCTCCCCCTCCAATAGCTACGCCACTGGTTTCACTCCCTTTATAGCTGTCTTGAAATCGTGCCAGATTGATTAAAATGATTCACGATGCAGACGGAATTAGGGTAGGAGATTTTCTTCAAGTTTAAATAAATCTTTTGGTGAATCATTACCATCGAAAGTTTACCACACGTGTCAAGGAACTTCTCCTCGGAGGGCAAATAAAAATGGCCTTGACAGGCAAGAAGTATCTGGCACACAGGGAATCGCTTTCCCTGTCAAGTCGTGCCTAATAGGGTCACGTGTGGGCGGACTTGCTGGAGTTTTTGGATAAACTCATAGTGACATCTCCTCGATTGGAGGCACAAAATGTAACGTTATACAAAGTCAATTGGAAAACCTGGAGGTTAAATAAAGGAAACTGTTTTATTTGATTGGTCACTGGCAGATGACTGGGTTTTTGGGGTGAATTTAAACAATTTACAATATTGTCTGTTTTTAAAGACACCAACATTTGGAATACAGGGAATTTATGCAATATTTTTTTATTTTATGTTGTTATTTGTTGTGCTATGTTTGGAAATGTTCTGCTATGCTGTGTAGTGATATTATGTTTCAGTTCCTTGAGTCAGGGAACAGCTGTGCTATTATGTTCCAGTTCCTTGAGTCAGGGAACAATTGTGATATCATGTTTCATTCCTTGAGTCAGGGAACAACTGTGATATTATGTTTCAGTTCCTTGACACAGGGTACAACAAGAAGTAACCGAGGCCTGTCCTAGGTGGCACTTTTATTGTTGCATGTAGTTTTTGGGGTGTGGGGGTGGGGATGTGGGGGCGGGGCTTCTCGACCTACTTTAATTTTTTTTACCCCGTAATTTTGGAGTGACTCAAGTGAATTTAGCCTTAACTACGCCCTGTGTACCCACTTACCGCTTTAAATACGCCCCTGTGTACGTACTTATCGCCTTAACTACGCACCAGCGTACGCACATATCGCCTTAACTAGGCCCCTGTGTACGCACATATCGCCTTGACTACGACCCTGTGTACGCACTTATCGCCTTAACTACGCCCCTGTGTACGCAATTATCCCCTTAACTATGACCCTGTGTACACACTTATCGCCTTAACTACGCCCCTGGGTACGCACATACCGCCTTAACTACGCCCCTGGGTACGCACATACCGCCTTAACTACGCCCCTGGGTACGCACATACCGCCTTGACTACGCCCCTGGGTACGCACATACCGCCTTGACTACGCCCCTGTGTACGCACATACCGCCTTGACTACGCCCCTGTGTACGCACATACCGCCTTGACTACGCCCCTGGGTACGCACATACCGCCTTGAAGTTGCGACGCTGGAGTACTCTTCCAACAGACAATGTTGAGGTGTACGGTTTACTATGACAAACCATAATATGGGTAGAAGTCTTCTGTGTGTGTGTCTCTGTGTGTCTCTGTGTGTCTATCACAGTGTATCTATGTCAGTGTGTGTCTATGTCAGCGTGTGTCTATGTCAGTGTGTGTCTATGTCAATGTGTGTCTATGTCAGTGTGTGTCTATGTCAGTGTGTGTCTATGTCAGTGTGTGTCTATGTCAGTGTTTCCATTCAGCGTGTGTCTATGTCAGTGTGTGTCTATGCCAGTGTGTGTCTATGTCAGTGTGTGTCTATGTCAATGTGTGTCTATGTCAGTGTGTGTCAATGTCAGTGTGTGTCTATGTCAGTGTGTGTCTATGTCAGTGTGTCCATGTCAGTGTGTGTCTATGTCAGTGTGTGTCTATGTCAGTGTGTCCATGTCAGTGTGTGTCTATGTCAGCGTGTGTCTATGCCAGTATGTGTCTATGTCAGTGTGTCCATGTCAGTGTGTGTCTATGTCAGTGTGTCCATGTCAGCGTGTGTCTATGTCAGTGTGTGTCATGTCAGTGTGTATCTATGTCAGTGTGTGTCTATGTCAGTGTGTGTCTATGTCAGTGTGTGTCTATGTCAGTGTGTGTCTATGTCAGTGTGTGTCATGTCAGTGTGTGTCTATGTCAGTGTGTGTCATGTCAGTGTGTGTCTATGTCAGTGTGTGTCTATGTCAGTGTGTCCATGTCAGTGTGTGTCTATGTCAGTGTGTGTCTATGTCAATGTGTCCATGTCAGTGTGTGTCTATGTCAGTGTGTGTCTATGTCAGTGTGTGTCTATGTCAGTGTGTGTCTATGTCAGTGTGTGTCTATGTCAGTGTGTGTCATGTCAGCGTGTGTCTATGTCAGTGTGTGTCTATGTCAGTGTGTGTCTATGTCAGTGTGTGTCATGTCAGTGTGTCCATGTCAGCGTGTGTCTATGTCAGTGTGTGTCTATGTCAGTGTGTGTCTATGTCAGTGTGTGTCTATGTCAGTGTGTGTCTATGTCAGTGTGTGTCTATTTCAGTGTGTGTCTATGTCAGTGTGTGTCTATGTCAGTGTGTGTCTATGTCAGTGTGTGTCTATGTCAGTGTGTATCTATGTCAGTGTGTGTCTATGTCAGTGTTTGTCTATTTCAGTGTGTGTCAGTGTGTGCTAGGCCGAGTTTCTGAAGCTGAAAGTAAAAACAAATGATCACATGGACACACCCAGAGAGTAAAAACAAATGATCACATGGACACACCCAGAGAGTAAAAACAAATGATCACATGGACACACCCAGGCCGTTTCCTTCTTCACAAAACCGTTTGACGAGTATCGGCTGTCCATGCCACCATGCTGTCTCGTATATTGAGGTCTTGACCCGGATATACATTCCCTGGCCATGACGTCATGTTGGTCCGGTCTCACAGACGTGGAATACTGGGTGAAGGGGGAGGGGCCACGCAAACAAGTGACAGTGACACACTGTGATGTATGATTTCATCATCTGGTAGATGTGACCCCTGACACCATCATCTGGTAGATGTGACCCCTGACCCCATCATCTGGTAGATGTGACCCCTGACCCCATCATCTGGTAGATGTGACACCTGACCCCATCATCTTGTACATGTGACCCCTGACCCCATCATCTGGTAGATGTGACCCCTGACCCCATCATCTGGTAGATGTGACCCCTGACCCCATCATCTGGTAGATGTGACCCCTGGCCCCATCATCTGGTAGATGTGACCCCAGATCCCATCATCTGGTAGAATGGACCCCATCATCTTGTACATGTGACCCCTGACCCCATCATCTGGTAGATATGACCCCTGATCCCATCATCTGACCCAGATATTATATGGTAGCACCTAGACGCTTAAAAACTCATTTTAAGTTTGTCCATCTGCTAGAGACTTACCACCTTCACAAACATCACCACTCCTTATAAAAATAACATCACCCTAACCATCACGAATACCCTGACAGTTACCATCACAAATCCTTCACAAATACCATACCCCCTATGAATCACTCTCAAAGCCACAATCCTCCCTTTCAAGATACCCTCACATATCCTTCTGCTCCCGTTTCTCTTGCTCTTTCTCACATTCCTTTCGCCCGATTCAGTCCACTGTCTGTAGAGTGTGGAGTGAAGTACATCAGGGTCACACAAGAAAGTGATTTAGAACAAGGTAACTTATTTAAACATTGGGTAAAAAAAGGTATAATTATTATTATCTATTTATAGGGATAAATTGAGTTTATATTTAGTAATCTACATACTTACAACGCTTTTTGCCAAGCTATATTTAGATGTAAACACCCCCACACTCACCCCAAAAAAAGTATGTCACTAAAGGTAAAAGAAAATAAACCATGACCTATCAGATATCGATGGACCAGTTTGTTCAATGACGTCATGGGACCGATGACGCCATTGACAACCGAGCCAGCTGCGTGGAATGCACATCCGGAAGTGGAAGATTGGCTCTTGACCTAAAGGGCCTGTACTCTCTGACCTTGATCGCTTACACATTACTATTTACTACGTGCCCCCCCTGCCCACAGAACAGAACTTATCTCTCTTAATAAACAAACATTGACAGAAACTAGCGCCCTGACTCACACAAACATTGATAGAAACTGGCGCCCTGACTCACACAAACATTGATAGAAACTGGCGCCCTGACTCACAAACATTGATAGAAACAGGCGCCCTGACTCACACAAACATTGACAGAAACTGGCGCTCTGACTCACACAAACATTGATAGAAACAGGCGCCCTGACTCACACAAACATTGATAGAAACTAGCGCCCTCACTCACACAAACATTAATAGAAACTGGCGCCCTGACTCACACAAATTTTGATAGAAACAGGCGCCCTGACTCACACAAATATTGATAGAAATTGGCGCCCTGACTCACACAAACATTGATAGAAACTGGCGCTCTGGCTCACACAAACATTGGCAGAAACTGGCACCCTGACTCACACAAACATTGATAGAAACAGGCGCCCTGACTCACACAAACATTGATAGAAACAGGCGCCCTGTCTCACACAAACATTGAGTCACAATGTTGATAGCGTCATAGTTGGGGGGGGGGCGGAAACGTTGTTACACATGCAGATTTGAAGTGACGTCATAAGATCGTCTACATGCGTGCAATGTCTTAACAGACATACATCTTAATGAAGCAAGTCTACCAGAAAAACCCAATAAGACATTAACGCACTACTACAGATAGTATTCGGCATGTGTCTTAGTGTCTTTACTCTTTACAGACATGGAGTAAATGTCACGACACAAGTTATTTGACGTCTTTGTTATTCAATAACAGAATAAATGTGTATCTTAATTATTTTTTAACAATTAGTCTACAATTAAAAGTGTATGACCGTATTTTGAGAGATCGTCAAAATAAATATTAGTATCATAGTTAAGAAACCGACAGATTTCATATCACACAGCTATTGACTATATGTTAGATAGTTCATATCATACAACTATTGGTTAGAGAAGTTACAAATTACAACACACAACTATACGTTAGAGAATTCGTATCACACAACTAAGTGAGTGGCGTTTTCGACCTAGTGTCCTTGACGCCCAGGTGGCCGCTTCTAGAAGCAAGAAGGGACAGCTGGGGGGGGGGGTTCCTCAGCTTTTACGTCCCCTAGGGGGTCAGGGAGCTGAGGGGGTTTTCCGGGAAGCCCCATGAAGAGCGCAGGCTCGGGACTGCTGATCTTCTTCAACATGTAGTATTATCTCACGACTACTATACGTTAGAAAATTCATATCACACAACTATGCGTTAGAGAATTCGTATCACAAAACTAGGGATGTGACGGAGCTGATGAAAATCCGCATCCGTCGGATTCGGATTTGGCAAATATAAATCCGTCGGATTCGAATGCGGATGCGGATTTGGTCAACACTTGAGTAAAAAAGGGAGTATACCAAGGTGTCAGTCCCGTGCCCCCCATAACAAGAAGGATTTTTAATCACAAAAATAAGTAATTCAAAAACAATGCATATTGCAGTTTAAAAAGATAAACAAAATGAATGAATTTAGTTCCATCAAAGTAATTTGAACCTATTTTTTTTTTTAAACGCTTAAAATCAAGTAAAAAATTAAATCAATTTGACAAACAACATTTAGCGAAATTAAAAACTAAGTTCTTAAAAATGGAGAGTTATGAGAGCATTAAACAAAATTAAAGAGACTGTTTATTGTCACATTCACATGAAGCCTCAGTACTTGAAAATAATTAATGGCAGATTAAACTTCAAGAACACCAGTTTCTCTGCATTGTCTGTCAGTAGTCTGCTGCGACGGTCATCTATTCCGAGGTTTAGAAAACTCGGATGAAAACAATTTCGTGAGAGCGTTGTATCTAAAATACGTTCATGATTAAATACGACGTCTAATCAATGGACAGCTGAGTAAGGGTCTAGGAGTTTAGTTTTATCTGTTTTCTTTACTTCGGGTTTTCGAAAGTCTCTAGGTTTTTAAATTTTAGTTACAATTTCTACGGCCGTGTTTCATCTGAAAACGGTAATTTTTCAAATTCGAATCCGATGGATTTTTCTTTAAAATTTTTTTTTTTTTTTTTTTTTTAAATCCGTCGGATTCGAATTTGCGCAAAAAAACGTCGAAGTTCGAATAATCGTCGGATTCGAATTCGAACTTCGTCACATCCCTACACACAACTATATGTTAGAGAATTCGTATCACAACATCCATAGACAATATGTTAGTGTGTACAAGATAAGAGTATATACCCCAAGTTGCTGGTGGTATTGAGACGTTTCGTACTCTCAAATCCTAAACACCTTCAGTTATTGAGACGTTTCTTACTCTCTAATCCCAAACACTTTCAGTAATTCCGTCCTTAGCGATTCAGGAAATTCTTTTCAATATTCTTCTTTACTTTAAAAAATATATAATATTGTGATATCAACAGAAAATAAACTAAATGATGATCTTGTCGCACAAATAATCCTTAAATAATAAGGATTAAATAATCCTTTTTTTTAAAAGTGTATATTCATGAGCACCTCCTTCCTTACAAAGCCCCAATGTCACAATCACGCCATCACCATAACTAAACATTAGTTGCCACCCCCATAAGAGGCTGTTAAATGTTTTTAGCGTATCTTGATTTCAACAACGTATTAAAACTAATGTCGGCCTCCATTGCACAACACGTTTGCCCTATTTACGACACCTCAAAAAATATGGGTAGTCACCAAAAAAAATTATTTCTTAGTTAATTTTTTTTTTTAAAAAGAGAGAGATAAAATTTTTTTTTTTTTTTTTAAATTCTCTCACTATCTAGATACAAAGCGTTGTAAAAGTCAATGACGACGTTTAAGTGATGTTATTGGATAGTTCCGGTGTGGCAATAGACAGGAGGTAGGAGGGGACACAATCGCGCTGTCATCCCACGTCACACCTACCAATCAAACGGCAAGTTTGTAACACAATACCACAGAGTTATCCCACCCCCGATTCATCCATGATTAATAAAATAGATTCTTTATTATTATTTTTTGGTCAACCTTAAATTTTGTAATAAGGTTATTTTACTGCGTAGCGCCTTGCTATATTTTTAGAATATATGTCACCAGTGGCGTAGCTAGGGGGGGGCGGTGGGGGCGGTCCGCCCCGGGCGGCACTCATTCAAAGGGCGGCGTTTATGGGCATTTAAAAACTTAAAGTCTTTTCTGAAAACTGACCCTTTTGTTTGAAAAGGGGAAAACCCTGGAGAAAAAAAAATCATCTAAATTTTGAGTTTTAATTAACGGATTCGTGCAACATTTATTTTATTACATAGTGGTTGTTATAACTAACAATTTTAAAATTTTAAGATCGATCAAAAAAGGTAACGATTTGTTTGGAAAATTAATCGGTGTACGTCACAGATGGCACTTTTATAAGAAAACTGCACAAAAAACAGCAACACATTACCGCTGGTCCGAAAATATGTACTATTAATAATATCATCATGGAAGTTTTAGCGTGGAATTTCGACATTCGCAGAATGATGCGCTAACAAGTACCTACATGACATGGTGGTTCGAATATTGTGGTTAACTAGCAAGTAGTAAATTATATTACTGTTTCAGGTTTCATAAAATTCTTGTAAGATAACTTATTGAAAATCAAATTTACTTTGTTTTTATTGCATTAAAGTAGCACATATAGATTGTGTTTTTGATTAATATAAGGTTATTCATTAAAAATGAACGATTATTCATTTTTCCGTTAATAAACACCACAATAACACAAATAATTCCGAAAAATACATAATTAAAAATTTCAAGCGTTTTGAAAAAATCGATAAGTAACTAGTAAAACGAGATCAGATGCTGGAATTTTATTCAGTTCAATGCAATCTTTTTCTTTTCTATGATATCTCAATTTATGGGAACCCTTCATTTTTAAATTAATGCAAACTATGCAAACACATTTCATGGAGGAAAGATTTGTCCTAATACAGAACGCTGTTACAAAGAGTTGGGGATATGACGTGAACACCGAGTTAGAAGGAGAAAAATATGAGTGGGGAAAATTGAAAAGACGTGTTTCTATCTCTAGAGCAAGAAGTACGAGAATTTTTTTATCCATAGATATTATTAGAAAAGAAAATAAAACAATGCGGTGATGAGTTACGTGTCCTTGCAAGTAAGTATTCGTGTAAAATACCATCTAGCCTACTAAATGAACAATTTGAACATCAAATACATTTCTTTATTTCCATTGATAAAGAATTGTTCCAGATTGAAAGAGAAAAGATCCAGTTTTTATGGCAGTACATGGGGCCTGTCTTAGCTATTGCGGGGCCCTATGCAGCTTAGTATGTGAAAAGGATTGTGTGTGCCCCAGTTTGGAGAGGGATAAGGTATAAATAAGCATATTAAGTGAAAATTTAAATAGGTTGGGCATATATAAGCGCGGGGCCCACTGCGACCACATAGGTTGCAGGAGCCTAAGACCAGCCCTGACTTTACCTACACTACAAGAAGAGGCATTGTGTTTAAAAAACGGGAGGGGGTGGGGAAATCCCCCCTTTATCCATTAAATATATTCAACAGTAAAAATTGGAAAAATCTCTACCGAACCTTATAATTTTGCTTAGAATTTTTTTTTAAAAATTGCAATCAGTGTATCTAGTCGTGAAAGGAGCTTCTCCAAACTGAATTTGATAAAAATTTATATTCGTTCCACAATAAGTGATTTAAGACTACAAAATCTTGCAATATGTCCATAGATGAAGATATTATAAATAATTTAAATTTGTTTAACATAATACACGATTTTTCTACTATGACAGTTTGGTAAGTAAGTAAATGTATAGATAATAAAAATATGTTTACATACTGATGTATACCATTTGTTTTTTATAGAAAAAATTATATATTTATAAAAAAAAGTAAAGTATCTTTTGATTCATGGGGGGGGGGGGGGCAGCGACCCTTATAACTTTCTTGTGGCCTTCAAAACAATTATCTTGTATTTTTATAATGTGTATTTATAGGTTTATCATCTTATGCGGCTTCTTTTATTAGTGCTTATATAAATAGGGCACGCAATGGTAACATTGTTCCCCACCTTCTACAATATACTTTGTTTCAATTACAATTATTTATTCAAGTTTATGAATTTATAAAAACCATAATCAGATTGAATTAAGGGGCCGTTCATAAATGGCGTCAGGTGATTTCGGCTGATTTTTCACCCCCTGCCCCCTCGTCACACGGCGTCATGAAACGAAAACTTAGACCTGTTCCTCATTGTGACGGGACAAAAATCCCCCCTCCCTCAATACAAGCAGTATTTTCTATTTAAAAATGAGCGTGTTTAAAATATTTTTTGTCATTTAAATATGTTTTGAGTTTAAGTCTGCAATCTAAATACTGTAATATCGTAACACGCGTGAAACCACGTAAAACTTCATTGAGTAAAGTGTCGGTAACCATATTTTTCATTGAAACTTTTATTTAAAGTTGCGCGTTTTGAATGACTTAATATGTGTGTTCCCCCTCCGCCACGGTGCGTGACGTCATTTATGGGCGACCCCTAAAAGGGCAGCATATTAAAGACCGCCCCGGGCGGCAAAAGCGCTAGCTACGCCACTGTATGTCACACGTTTTTGTGTACATTGTAAGCTAATTTTTAAATTATTTTTTTTACAATACACGTCTCTTATTCTTATTCGTTCCCAACTCACGCTTCTTCTCTATGGGATGATGTTTCCACGACTACAACAAATAACTGAAGTTGTTTGTTCTTTCCACTTCCAAGTTATTAAATATGTCTAGAATTATCTACCGTCGCCTAAAAAACGCAAGGTTAGCTGTGATACTTTATAGTCCGGGTTTAAGTAACCATTTATAGAATCTAGAATTTCAGCCTATCATTAGCTAATTGCTTGGTTTTATGATGGACAAGTCCATTGGTGGGGGTGGTAGGGTGGCTAGGAAGATCAGGTTGTGGGCGATACGTTGGAATATGAGAAGTGAGAACTGTTAGTAAATTTATTGAAAGAAATTAGCAAAAAATTGACCTCCATCTATCTATCTATCTATCTATCTATCTATCTATCTATCTATCTATCTATCTATCTATTAACTATGACCCTGTGTACACACTTATCGCCTTAACTACGCC
>MUZC01004747.1:27953-38309 GCA_002072015.1 Radix auricularia | reverse complement strand
CCAAACACCACCAATAACAAACTTATCGACCAAATCGACTCCGGTCACGTGATATTATAGTTATAGTTTTAATTTGGCGGGCTGGACGTTGTCGGGTAGGCAGACGATACCATTAATACATGTGAAGTTCAACACGGACCCAACGGTTGGAGTGTACACCTTTTCATTGACCCCAGTCCCCCTCAACACACACGCACACACGAACACACACACACAGACACACTTTTCTAAAAATAAAAACATTAAATATTAGATCCTTTCAAAGTCAACGGATTAAGAAAAATCCCACCACAAATCCCCTTCTCTTATGTCTCAACTTCTTCCGTAGCCGCTACCTCTACAGTGGCTACCTCTACAGTGGCTACCTCTACATCGGCTACCTCTACATCGGCTACCTCTACATCGGCTACTCTACAGCGGCTACCTCTACATCGGCTACCTCTAGAGTGGCTACCTCTACAATGGCTAACTCTACATCGGCTACATCTACAGTGGCTACCTCTACAATGGCTACCTCTACATCGGCTACCTCTACATCGGCTACCTCTACCTCGGCTACCTCTACAGCTGCTACCTCTACAATGGCTACCTCTAGAGTGGGTACCTCTAGAGTGGCTACATCTACAGTGGCTACATCTACAGTGGCTACCTCTACAGTGGCTACCTCTAGAGTGGCTACATCTACAGTGGCTACATCTACAGTGGCTACCTCAAGAGTGGCTACCTCTACAGTAGATATATCTACAGTGTCTACATCTACAGTGGCTACATCTACAGTGGCTACCTATACAGCGGCTACCTCTAGAGTGGCTACATCTACAGTGGGCAACATGATAGAAACAGTTACAGTTGACGTACCTCAAGACAATGTAGAAACAATAAAGTGTACTGGATTAGAAGGTCAAAAAACACCAAGACAATGTAGAAACTCAACAACACAATTCACTCCGATAATATGCACAAGTTTAAATGTTTAATGTGTATCATTTTATGTCCACCCTTCATATCTGGGACTTGCACAACTACCTCCTCTTGTCTGTCTAACCGTCTATACGTCACAGACCTAACCCCGCGTCATAAACACGAAGGCCTTCAATACACATTAATCTGTCCAAACTCTTCGCCAAACTAATAGATGGATCATTACCGCCCAATACGCCATTGACCACAAATTATAGACAGAGACATAACAAAGACTTGCCATCGAGGAGGTTGCCAAGGGCACCAAGGGCACCAAGGGCACCAAGGACACCAAGGGCTAATCCTTCAATTTATTCAAATGTAGTATTTTGCCACCATTTCAATTTGTTTATTTTCATTTGTTAAGGGCGCCAAAAATAAATTAGCTGGGGGCGCGGAAAAACCGGTTACGCTTCTAATTATAGACTTGACCAAAGCTGATAACCTTCAAATGCTTATCGTCAGCCACTGACTGCTCTGTGACAAGACGATGAGCCAAGCTGACCAACTGCTCCATGACAAGATGATGAGGATGAGCCAAGCTGACCAACTGCTCCATGACAAGATGATGAGGATGAGCCAAGCTGACCAACTGCTCCATGACAAGACACTGAGCCAAGTTGACCAACTGATCCATGACAAGACGCTGAGCCAAGCTGACCAACTGCTCCATGACAAGACAATGAGCTTAACTGACCAACTGCTCCTATCAACAAAAATAACTCACATGTGCACTTTACAAACCCTGGTCCTGGTCAGTTAAATCTTGTAAATAAAAAGAACAAGTAAACACAACGTTTTTGACTATAAGTCCCATATACATGAGACAGAACTAGTAAATATTCATTCGCTTTAGGGTCGAGCCATTGAGGCTTTTAAGACCCGGTTCAATTTATCGCAAGCGAGCCTCATCTAGCGGGCATCGCCATAGAGGTAATTCTCCACCGGTATCGCAATAATATGCACCGTGCGACAAACATTTACAGAATTAACGTGACTGAGACCCCCCTTGCTGTAAAACGGGGGAGGGAGGGTCACCGATGGCGAGACTGAACTCCAGCAAACACATGAATGTCAACAACAGACGGCTACCATACACATATATAGAGATAAACTAAAAGTGCATACATTTTATTACGATACATTCGATCGATCTAAAATTTTGTTGCAGTGCATTTTTAGGCGACACGAGTCTATATGCAAAATTTCAGCTCGATAGCATCACGGGAAGTTGGTCATTTTTTACTTTTGTGTTCCCGCTGGCCCGACGGATAGACCAACCAAGAGACGGCGGCGAAGGTAATACAAGGGATTTAAAAATCTGTTCATTTATTAACCGAAGTGTCGAATTTCGACACCAGCCTGCTGATTTCGTTTTCAACATGTTAACTTTTGTGACTAACCTGTTAAATTTTATTTACTCACTTGCTGAACTTTTGTTAGATTCGATCCTCCTGCATTAGCTTAGCATTGGGTCTAGAGTTTTATAACGTAGAAGATGATAATCAGTTTCTCAATGGACTTTCTGTCTTCCTCCTGTGTCCATCTCACTGACATCACACACAGCAACTGATTTTTATCTCTGACTGCTCACCGACAGAACCCTCCCCTCCCACACGGTCTGTTAGTTAATGAGTTTAGTCATGCCGAACCGCCCCTTCCCGCCTACCCGACCCTCCTGCACAAAGTGGGATGCAAGAAAGAACATTCCAGAATTATTAATTGTTCCGTTGACTAACCATTTGGTTGTTTGTTCCGGGTGTGATTTTGACATGTCATTCTGTCACGTGCTAGGGGGAGGTAAAAGATAATTTACTTTTTGTGTGGGTCGCACGGTGTACGGGACAGTGTTAGTAGAATAAGAGAGATTTATGGATTGTCAAGTTACTTTACTTTAGCATCGTGTCACGTGATTCGGATCGGACCGTTAGTGCTGGAGTCTATCACTGTTTTGAACTCTAGATGCAGAATCGGGGTTTATGGCACCCGGGGTGCGTAAAGGTTAGTTTCGCCCCATAAAACCAAAGTGTGGGTTTTGAACACGGGTTTGCTTGCATACACCAAGGACCATCATGAACACATCGACCTTGTTTCACCGGAGTCACGTGTCCGTGATTTGAGCACCGCGTCTACGTTCTGCGGTGAACAAAACACCAAACAGCACCGACCCTGAACGTGGTGATTCACCTTGGCTGTATTTGCTAATTGTTGGTATTCCACGAGCCATTTATCTCATACACACCAGTGTTCCTGTATGACCTAATACTTTGTGGGGTACGTCCAAAAGGTCATGTGATAAGGGGTCAAAGGTAAGCACGTGATTGAATCATTTGGCTGGGAATCGCATGCTCAAATCTTGTCATGTATTTGTCATGAATTAGTTGAAGTCGGATTTTGGGGGTGTCAATTTTTGAAGGGAGTAATGTCACATAATTATTGTTGGAACTTGATCGGGTGATGGTTGGTAATGTTGTAGCTGTTGTTGTTTGTTGTGATGTCACTGGTTGTTTGTTGTGATGTCATTGGTTGTTAGTTGTGATGTCACTGGTTGTTTGTTGTGACGTCACTGGTTGTTTGTTGTGATGTCGCTGGTTGTTTGTTGTGATGTCACTGGTTGTTTGTTTTGCTGTCACTGGTTGTTTGTTGTGCTGTCACTGGTTGTTTGTTGTGCTGTCACTGGTTGTTTGTTGTGACGTCACTGGTTGTTTGTTGTGATGTCACTGGTTGTTTTTTGTGTTGTCACTGGTTGTTTGTTGTGATGTCACTGGTTGTTTGTTGTGATGTCACTTGTTGTTTGTTGTGTTGTCACTGGTTGTTTGTTGTGATGTCACTGGTTGTTGTGATGTCACTTGTTGTTTGTTGTGATGTCACTGGTTGTTTGTTGTGCTGTCACTGGTTGTTTGTTGTGACGTCACTGTTTGTTTGTTGTGACGTCACTGGTTGTTTGTTGTGACGTCACTGGTTGTTTGTTGTGACGTCACTGTTTGGTTGTTGTGACGTCACTGGTTGTTTGTTGTGACGTCACTGGTTGTTTGTTGTGACGTCACTGGTTGTTTGTTGTAATGTTACATTGACATGTGTCAACAGGATGGCCAAAGACAATCAAGTGACTGGTTCTTGTAAGCAAAAAGCTATAATATTATTTAAACCAGTGAATGCTATACAACAAAAGGCTATAATATTATTTAAACCAGTGAATGCTATACAACAAAAGGCTATAATGTTATTTAAACCAGTCAATGCTATACAACAAAAGGCTATAATGTTATTTAAACCAGTGAATGCTATACAACAAAAGGCTATAATGTTATTTTAACCATTCAATGCTATACAACAAAAGGCTATAATGTTATTTAAACCAGTCAATGCTATACAACAAAAGGCTATAATGTTATTTAAACCAGTCAATGCTATACAACAAAAGGCTATAATGTTATTTAAACCAGTGACTGCTATACAACAAAAGGCTATAATGTTATTTAAACCAGTGAATGCTATAAAAATCTAGTTCAAAGTCTCTGATAATCGTCTGACCATGCCGTCAAATCGTGATCATGACTTTTATTTTCCATAAAGATAACTCTGGCCAGAAGGGCCGGGTTTAGACTTGATGAAGCCCTAAGTTATTAGATTTTGGGGGGGGGGGGGGGCTTTTNNNTTCAAGTCCAGTTCTTCTATGTCAGTGCCAAATATGGAGAAAAAAAATTCCGGGAGCCCTTAAGTTAAGAAGGCCCTAAGCTGTAGGTTGTTTAGCAAATAGGCCCCACTAAGCAGTTCCGTACTTGAAAAACTGCGCGTGTTGAACAGTGAGGATCCTTGGAGTCGAGTGTAATATAGCTATGGGTCTACCGGATTTCGGCCCCGGCTCCGGCAATTTCCGGAATTTAGCCATTTTTACAAATCCGGCTCCGGTTTCAGCTCCAAGGGATTTCACTTTACAAATCCAGATTTTAAAAATGCGAATCCAGTACACCCCTACAAATAACAAACTCGTGTGCTATGTTGCTCAGCATCCATTTATGTGCAGACACAGAGATATTGTCTTATTCCTATCTAAATTTGCTGCGCGGTAATTTCAAACTGCTACGTGACGTCAGTCAGCCTTTGGTGATGACATGAACTTTTTTAAAGTGCGTTTGTAAGAGAAGCGATTGTACGGGATGGGGTAGCCTAGTTAAAGAAGTGATTGTGCGGGGTAGGGTAGCCTAGTTAAAGAAGTGATTGTGCTGGGTGGGGTAGCCTAGTTAAAGAAGTGATTGTGCTAGGTGGGGTAGCCTAGTTAAAGAAGTGATTGTGCGGGGTAGGGTAGTCTAGTTAAAGAAGTGATTGTGCGGGGTAGGTTCAGGGTAGCCTAGTTAAAGAAGTGATTGTGCGGGGTAGGGTAGTCTAGTTAAAGAAGTGAATTTGCGGGGTAGGGTAGCCTATATATAGTTAAAGAAGTGATTGTGCGGGGTAGGGTCAGGGTAGCCTAGTTAAAGATGGGATTCACTTTTTGTTAATGTTAACTTGTGCTGGGTGGGGTAGACTCGTTCCTCCTTCATCGCAGCTCGCTTTACTCAAGAAAGTATTGACAGGAAACTTGAATTATTTAAAGAAACCATTTTTTTTTCCGAAACCTAATTGAAAAGATCTTCATGTTTACGGAGCGCTAACACTCCATCGAAATTCAAATGCTTTTGTTTTTATTTCGTCTGTCATGATGCCACCAAACGGACTGACAATGATAATTTTGGAATCACCCAGGTGCTCAGCAAGTTGATATTGTAACATCTTTAGCAAACCTCTTGCCACCACCAATTTATAAAATTACGTCTTGTTTAAATGTTGTTTTTATGTACAATAACTACTCACCTCCCTGATTACATCTGTCCGCATTCAATAAACACAAAGAAAAGGTAAATAAATGGGAATACAAAAGCTCTTGATGGGCGTGTATTTGAGGCTGGTCTGCTTGTTTGGTTCAATGTCATCAGTGACCTATTGATGAAAGTTGAGGCTGGTCTGCTTGTTTGGTTCAATGTCATCAGTGACCTATTGATGAAAGTTGAGGCTGGTCTGCTGTTTGGTTCAATGTCATCAGTGACCTATTGATGAAAGTTGAGGCTGGTCTGCTTGTTTGGTTCAATGTCATCAGTGACCTATTGATGAAAGTTGAGGCTGGTCTGCTTGTTTTGTTCAATGTCATCAGTGACCTATTGATGAAAGGTTGAGGCTGGTCTGCTTGTTTGGTTCAATGTCATCAGTGACCTATTGATGAAAGTTGAGGCTGGTCTGCTTGTTTGGTTCAATGTCATCAGTGACCTATCGATGAAAGGTTGAGGCTGGTCTGCTTGTTTGGTTCAATGTCATCAGTGACCTATCGATGAAAGTTGAGGCTGGTCTGCTTGTTTGGTTCAATGTCATCAGTGACCTACTGATGAAAGTTGAGGCTGGTCTGCTTGTTTGGTTCAATGTCATCAGTGACCTATCGATGAAAGGTTGAGACATCTTAGATGATTTTCAACGAAAGACTTTCTCTTTGAGACAGTGGAATATTTTATAGTTACAGACAGACCCGATGGAGGTGAGTTTGATTGCTGGCAGATGATGATTGATTGTAGAGCTTCAAGTTTTCTGGTCATATCTTAATTACATGGTACTAATAGGTGCTACTTATCAGACTTATCTAACAAGTTTAAAGAAACGGTCTTATAATGTTTTTATTTTTTTAAAAAGATCTTTAGTCGGGTTTCCAATAATAAATATGTGCCAGCAAATGAATAGGTTAGACCAAAAACGACGGTGAATAGGTTAGAGCTAAAACGATGGTGAATACAAAATTCAATGTCTAATTAGATGTTTGTGTTTTCTTCATTTTGTGTGTGTGTGTGAGTGTGTGTGTGTGTGCGTGCGTGCTTGCGTGTGTGTGTGTGTGTGAGTGAGTGTGTGTGTGTGTGTGTGAGTAAGTGTGTGTGTATGTGTGTGTGCGTGCGTGCGTGCATGCGTGCGTGTGTGTGTGTGTGTTTGTGTGTGTGTGTGTGTGTGTGTGTGTGTGTGTGTGTGTGTGTGTGTGCGTGCGCGCGCGCGCACTTTCCATTAGGTTTAGCTACTGAATCGTTCACATTCCTGTGTATCCTGAGCTGTTCCTGTTAAATGAGAGAGTAGAGAGAAAGTTTGTTCATTTATAAATATTTCTCTCATCTGTTACCAAAAATTATGGTAGCAGCAAATTTTAAAATATATTTTTAAACATACATTTTCAAGAAGATAAATCATTTGAATTCTAATGTGTACGAGCACAAATGCGTAAAATGTATAGGAGTCTATTTTAGGTGCTCCGATATGTCAAGATGTATAGGAATCTATTGTAGGTGCTCACATCTGTCAAGATGTATAGGGATCTATTGTAGTTTCTCCCATATTTCAAGAAGTATAAGGGTCAACTCAGAAGGAGACATATGCTGAGTATGCACTCAATCCTGAGTGAGAGGCGCCTGCGGTGGTTGGGTCATATCCGCAGGATGAGCTCGGAGCGTATTCCAAGAGCCCTGCTTTATGGTGAACTGGCAACTGGTATGACGAAAAGAGGCGCCCCTGCCTGCGCTTCAGGGACGTTTGCAAGAAAGACTTGTCACTGGCGCAGGTAGACCATCGCCGAGGAGCGCACACTCTGACGGGCTAAAGTGCGTGACGGTATCCAAATCGCGGAAGCATCCCTCACAGCTTGGAGTGAAGAGAGAAGAGTCAGGAGAGGGGGGGAGGGGGAAGAGGAGCAGGATTAAACGCAATCGTCCCATGAGGACGGACGGATGCCAGACATATAGGGGCCAACTATATGTACATTAATATTTCAAGACGTATAGGAGTCCACATTATCAATATATATATAATTCTCTACATGGTCCAAGCATGCCGGACAAGACGTAGCAAGCTGTCTGACCTCTGACCCCACGGACCAATAAGCTTGCAAGAAAAGGAAGTAAACATTCAAAATTTTGTTGAACTGAAGTCAATTACTGTGTTCTTTCAGAGCAACAAAATATCATGTATATCGTATTGTAATGGTCATAACATTCGCCTAACACGCGGAGGTCGCAGGTTCAATCCCCAGCTAAGACATCATGTTTTTTTTTTTTAATGTTTGTGTTTGTGGCCGTTCATTTCCCACTATCTTTTTGATCACCATAAAAAGCATAAGACGAGTGGGAATAAGCTTGACGAATGACCTTTATCAGGTTATGCCAATTAGTTTATGGTTGGCAAGCTAGTGTGGTGCGGGGTGGCAAGTGGCTAACCACAGTGCACATGTTTGCAAATCAACAATGCGTCGCAGTTACCCCCGCCCCCGAGGTTCATTCGCGTTGTTCTGATCTGTGCATGATGTATTTTTGTGTCTGTTCACCCCCTCCACTTTCTTTGCCCTATCTATGAGCAAATCTGCGTCGTAGGCTACGCCGCGGGCATCTAGTGTATTATATTTATATAATAGGCACGAATGTCATGGCATGTTTGAAAATCAAAGAGCGTTCAGACCCTCATCATGTTTGAATTGTGCTGTCGAAATTTTTCTCCCCCTCGTCACACATCGTCACATATGCGTGACCACCCTCCCCCCCCCTTTTTTCCTAGGCATGTGACGTCATTTATAGACAGTCCTTTGAAATCGGAAGTTATTGAAAGCATCTCAACAAAACTTTATTAGAGTGGCTTGGACTGTATGTGTGTTCTTCAATTTGAGAACCACTTATTCTCTAGTTTGAGATCTACTTATTCTCTAGATTGAGATCTACTTATTCTCTTGTTTGAGAACTACTTATTCTGTTGTTTGAGAACCTCTTTTTCTCCAGTGCAATGCAAGCTCAAAAAAGTAAAATAAGTAACAATCAGTGGCCCCTTCACCTGCAGGGAAAGAGCACCCCCCCCCCCCCGTACATCACGTCTTCAAGTCTTTCTCCACTTTATCAGTGTCACCCCTGACACGAACCTGAAACATAAGGAGCCCGTGGTCAGGTGACGTTCATTCATAAAATTGCCTGAATGAATGGATGACACACGTCCATTTAGTGCGGGACTACGTGTTCCCCATTGAGAAAACTGTTGATAGGTGGCGCTGTGACACGTACTTATGAAGGCCATGTTATCGGGCAGACGGTAGACCGACCGACTTCGGTACGTTGTATATTTGGTATCGGGGCACGTTAGTAGTGGCTCTGTCAACATAGTACACATTTTGACAAAACAAATTATCATTTCCGGTATCCGTAATTTCAACGAAGGTGAACATGAGGTCTCTACTTGTAATTTTATCACGGCTATAATTCTTTACACCAAACCACCAGCGTGAAGGAGGAATAAAAAAAAATTCACCGTTGCACCCCCTAGAGCAGAAATTCTCAGAGTGGTGGTCCGTGGACAGGTGTCGGCCCGTGAGACTTCCGGTGCTGGTCTTCAGAAGTTATCAAGAAAGGATAGAAAAATAATTATAGTCCCTAATTTACAACCATTAATACTAAACCTATAGAATATGTCAACCTTTCGGTATCAAGCTCATAACATAAAACAAAAAATTATAAATAACATTTCGCTACCAAGACCCGCTCATCACTTGAACCAAATATTGAATAATCTTGTCTTTTTGCGTTGTTGGTTAAAAGATGACATATAAAGGAGATATTCCAGCGTTATTTAGTTTTCAATAATAACGTTTAAAGTGTTACTTATGACATGGAAAATTTCATTTTTTTGCTTTAATCGAAATTAGCGATTAATTAATCGTTAATGTTTCAAAATTTAACGGTTACATTTAAAATAATAATTAACAGTCCCATTGTAAACAAAGGTTGTTGTTTATATGGTCTGCCAACGAATGCACACATTAAAAAAAGTCCACTCATTGTCATGCCTTTTGTCTCTAATTCTTAGTATATATATGTCTACCCATATAAGTGTACTGTGTAAACCAGCAAAGAGTGAGAGCATCTTGTAATTTCAAAGCAAGCAGAATTCTTAGAAAAACTGTGGAATCTTTCTTTACTGTAATTTGTGATATAGACCGGTCTAAGCGTGCGTGTAAATCAACTAAAATATTCAAGGTTTGATATTACATTTTTGGTTGGGAATCTGTTGGCGATTTTTTACAGAGCTTTTTAAAAATTATTAGGACCTTTATATAATTACTAGATTGTGCCGGGGCGCCGTGGCGCCTGCGGCGCCCCCTTTTTTTAAGGGCGCCTACGGCGCCAACCTTTTTCAAAAAGCCCAACTAACTTATCCTTTTTTGATAAATACGAAATATTTAACTTTCTGAAATGTAAGCAAAGTATTTAATAATAGGGGTTGTATTTTGCGCACCGATGCACACCAAACAATGACGTCATCATATTAAATATTTTTACAGCGCTCATCAACACACGATTT
>MUZC01004746.1:309088-320581 GCA_002072015.1 Radix auricularia | reverse complement strand
TTGTTATATATTTACATAGTATTAATGATTTGGTCCTATATATGTAACAAACATTTTATGATCAGACTAATTAATTATATTATGTAATGGTAATACATTTACACAATCTAACATTAAACTGTCAGTGACAATGTTGGGAAAACCCTTGCCAAAACGTCAGAAAAAAAACCCTAGATCCGAAATAAAAAACCTAGACACGCTAAAAATAAACAAACATGACGTCAAAGAGCCTCCCGCCACATTAAAACACAAGTATTTCTTATTTGGAAATGTTCATGTTTCAAATTATTTTATTTTATTTTCATTCAAGAATGTATTTAATTTTTAAAATTTGTCAATCTAAAAAATTCCCATTTTTTAGGCAAAATCCTTAAAAATTCCCTAATTCCCATTTCTCAAAATTTGGCTAAAAAATTCCCACGATTAGGGAAATTTCCCCCGACTTCGCAACCTGGCTATAAAGGACAAACATACATACATATTAATTTTTATATTATATATATTGATTTTTTTCTGATGAATATTTGTTCAAAATTAAGAGATTGAAGCTGAAATATATTGATTTTTAAAACTTCCGTCATTTATGACGGGTGATACCCTAGTAATATAATAAATTAATAATAAAAGTTATAATACAAGAACAGTAATAATTTTTCCCCACATTGAAAATTAGATGAACATGTCGGTTCGCTGTCTTTCGTGACGCAATACTGTCTTTGTCATGACGCAATAATACCACAAGCCATAGGAGCTCCTGTAAAAACCCCGGCGTTATAAATAGTCACTAATGTCTCTTTCATGACGTCATACTACAACCGGCCATAGGAGTTCCTGTAAACACCCCGAAGTTATAAATAGTCACTGTTTGTCTCTTTCATGGCGTCATACTGCCACCGGCCATAGGAGCTCCTGTAAACACCCCATAGTTATAAATAGTCACTTTTTGTCTCTTTCATGACGTAATCCTGCCACCGGCCATAGGAGCTCCTGTAAACACCCCATAGTTATAAATAGTCACTTTTTGTCTCTTTCATGACGTCATACTGCCACCGGCCATAGGAGCTCCTGTAAACACCCCATAGTTATAAATAGTCACTTTTTGTCTCTTTCATGACGTAATACTGCCACCGGCCGTAAGAGCTCCTGTAAACACCCCATAGTTGTAGTCACTTTTGATCTTTCATGACGTAATACTGCCACCGGCCATAGGAGTTCCTGTAAACACCCCATAGTTATAAATAGTCCCTTTTTGTCTCTTTCATGACGTAATACTGCCACCGGCCATAGGAGCTCCTGTAAACACCCCATAGTTATAAATAATCACTTTTTGTCTCTTTCATGACGTAATACTGCCACCGGCCATAGGAGCTCCTGTAAACACCCCAAAGTTATAAATAGTCACTTTTTGTCTCTTTCATTACGTAATACTGCCACCGGCCATAGGAGCTCCTGTAAACACCCCGAAGTTATTAATAATCGGTTTCTGTTTTTTCCCCCATTGACACCAGCACCGAAATCTTTCTTTCTTTTTTTTTTATAAGACCTCACCCGGGATTCCGCTCAGCACCGCTAAACCATAACATCGGCTTTGTTGAGACATCCCCACGGTCCTAGTGCACTGAAGAGTAGACTGAGACGAATGGCTTCTTGCCTGATAAGGCAACTGGGCGTCTGGTTTAAATGAGGGAATCAAAGTCTAAAGTCGAGACAAAGATCTTTAAGGTTTTTTTTTATTGTGGGTGGGGGGTATTCATTGACGGGCCCCAATGAGAGGAGAGTATAACTCGGCAATTATCTTACAGAGCTTTCATTGTAAGCCACGCCTTCTTTTTTACGATAGTTATCGGCTGCGTTGGTCAAATTCACTCAATTTTGCTCCCTTTGTCTGAGCTGGTGAAATTCATCCCCCTCCCCCTTTTTGCACAACCAAGTCTGCGCTATTGAATTTTTTCACCTTGCGTCTGACCATTAGCTTTTAAAAGTATTTCTTTATCCTATACACGAATCATTCAACTGTCTGCATTTTTCCATTCGCGATACACTATTGGCAGCGCTGCTTGATTTGTGACCTATACAAGCAGCTTTGAGACCACCACACATTAAGATTTTTTTATTATTATTTTTTTTTAAAATTACAACTGTTCTTGAATTGTGGTATTCTCATTTACCTAATACACTCTCATGTGAAACAATTACTGATATATTATATCCTGATGTTGGTTATTTGTTGTTTTTTTTTTTTTGTTTTTTTTAGTTTTGCATTAATGGATAAACTTGAGATAATATACAACCATAAGACTACCAAACTTTCGACACACCACACTTAGTGCCCCCCCCCCACACACACACGCACAAACGCAATTTTTAAAAATGTTAAATTCTATTTGAATTGCAGTTTTAATTAATATTTTGAGTCATTAAGTATATCATTAATAATAACTTAAAAGTTTTATAAATGATATTCGAAAATAGTCTACATTAATTTATTATTTATTTTATTTATACTTTTTTTTATATTAGTCTTGTCTTTATTTGTGCACATATTTAATTTAAAAACTAAAGGTTGTGAGAAAAAGGCGCGCGCGCGCACACACGCACACAGATAGACAGAGACCGGAGTGGGGGAGGGGGCAGGTATGTAGCTTGTGCTCGCCCTATACGCAATCTGCAACTGTTTCGCTTGCATCCGCTAGAGAGTGCCCAGAAATGTGCCCAAAATACATTAATTATAGTGGGAACATCTTCATGTAATGTAAATATTTATGACCCGAATGTTAAAGGAAAAACCCGATGTCCGATTAACATCGGCTAATGCGCACACAAAAGACCTTGCCCGCGGATTGTGGGGTGGGGATGGGGAAATNTGCAACGGCTAAAACATTAGATGTTATTGGTTTTTCTCTTCCGCTCCAAGGGTGACCTGGAGTGGGAGTAATCGGTCGTCTGCCAGATAAGGGGACGGGAGAATTGATTGCTTTATTTGTATCCAATGTGTTCGCGGTGAAAATAGTCATCGTGCTTAGGGTACAGTGCTGTCCGAGCAGGCGTGTTGATTAAATCATTGTTAGGGGAGGGGAAAATAACAAGTTGGCTTGTCTTGATCTTATATTTATTACTAGAGTGAAAACCGAAAATAATTTTTTTTTAAATTCGTAAATGATTTTATCTTCAACAAAACAAAAATATATTCGAAGTTTTAATGCATTGTTTATGCTGCGCTCTTTAATTAGTAAACCTTTGAAGATTATCTCAAGAACTTATGATATTATCCAATCATAATGCGCGCGGGTCCTGAAGCCCAAACAATGCCAATTGGGGGGGGGGGGGTGAGGGTGAGTGGAGGGAAGCAGCCAGTTTGGTGATTGTTATTGTTATCAGTAACCTAAACACTGAAGCGTTAGAGAATCGCCACTAATCACCTCCCTTGGCTTTCAAAGCGCTGTAATTGATTTGTAGGAGATCCCATTCGAATTTTTTTTTAATTAAACACACACACCACACACATACACACGCACACTCACGCACACACAATCAATCTAATAAAAATCTTTAGATAACCCGACCTGTCTAAAAAAAACAACACACGCAAACACACAAATATGTTCCGACTCGGAAACCAGAATTGTTTCCTGTATAGAATTTGTACCGCCTTTTTAAGAGAACCTAACACAACAACAGCACAAGTCAAACTCAATTATAAGCAAGCTGCTGGGGGGAAAAACGGCGCTCGTTTCTCTTAGATCTCTTTATCAATAGATTACCCGGGCTTAGAAATTGTGTTTGAAAAAAAATGTATTATCTTAGACTGTCTTAGAGTGACACATACTTACCAACTTTTTCCAGCTTCCAGGGATCGTATCACAAAATCTTTACAGGGCCAGGGCGAATCAATTGTGGCTTAGAATACGCAAAGAAAAGACTTAATCAAACAACCCGTAAAAACAAAGTTTTTGGCTATAATTCCCTTGTATATGAGACATACCAGTAACTTACAGTATTGATTGTGTACATTATAAATACGCACCGCGCGACAGACCCCTTTGACATCGAGGGCTGTAGTGAACCAACCACCAGTGACCCGTAAACCATCTCAGATGGCTCACATGCTACACAGAGATAAACTAAAAATGTATTATTTTAATTACGGTACATTCGATCGATACTTGTGTGCAAAATTTCATCTGAATAGGATCACGGGAAGTGGGTCAGTTCTTACTTTTATTTTTCTGTTTGCGGGACCATGGCACGACAGAAGAACAACATGACGGTGAAGTTAATATCAGGGATTTAAAAATAGCTATCTGATGAATCTGGACTGCGGTCGGTTATATCTGAAGAGTTCGGTAACATAATTTACCACACATCAACAACATATTTCTTTTTTTTTTTTTTTTTAAAAGGTCGTCTCAATTGAATTAAAAACCACTCCGTTGTAACATTCAAAGTAAAAGTTATTTCTGGGAATTCTGTTTATATTATTTGCTAATGAAAAATGGGGAAAGGCTGAAGACTTTGACAGTTCCTGGGTAAGAAGTGATCTCTATATCCTTGACCTGACACCAGACGTGTGAAGTTGCCAAGACCTGTTGAAGTCCTGGGTGCGGTCTGTTTAAATAAGGAAGTGCATCTGTTGTTAAAAAGCCCTGACTTGTTGCTGCCCCCCCCCCTGTTATTTGATGCTCCAAACTTTGTCGATAGATCTTATTTGGTTAGCTCCGTCTTTCTTCTTCTTTGTAAGTGTTGTGTGTGGGTTTTTTCTTTTTTTCTTGGGTGGGGTGTGGGGTTAATAATACAACTTTCGTTTTCAAGTGGAGATGAGGGAAAGGGGGTGTATAAGAAGAAAATAAATACCAACAATTGACACTGTGCACAGCGTCTCCCCTCTATCACAGCGTCTCCCCTCTATCACAGCGTCTCTCCACTATCTCAGTTCTCCCCTCTATCTCAGCGTCTCCCCTCTATCTCAGCGTCTCCCCTCTATCTCAGCGTCTCCCCTCTATCTCAGTTCTCCCCTCTATCTCAGTTCTCCCCTCTATCTCAGCGTCTCCCCTCTATCTCAGCGTCTCTCCTCTATCTCAGTTCTCCCCTCTATCTCAGCGTCTCCCCTCTATATCAGCGTCTCCCCTCGATCACAGCGTCTCCCCTCTATCTCAGCGTCTCCCCTCTATCTCAGCGTCTCCCCTCTATCTCAGCGTCTCCCCTCTATCTCAGCGTCTCCCCTCTATCTCAGCTTATCAGAGATGAGATTATTAACGCTCTCTTGTTATTTTGTCTTAAGGTAAATCACACGGTGGGGCTGTTATGGTTAGGGGACCTTATCTTGTATTGATTCTTGGCGGCTTTTTTATGTACTTTGTTCTAAACTACAATTTTGATGGGTTTACGATTAGTCCTCGCTGTTTTAGTCATAGATCCGACTTAATGTATTAGATAGAGCCTTCAATAACACAACACGGCATAGCATTTTTATTTTAATTTTCACGGCATTGTTTTTTAATTGAAAGATAACACCCTAGAGGTTTAGGCAGCAATTAACTTCCATGGATCTTTAAAAAAACAAGATTTAAAGTATCGAATTTTTTATATAATAAATTCTTCAAGTTTGGGGTTGGAGAAAGTCAAATTTTGATGGATTTATTTTCACCTCAATTTGAATTCTTGGGGAACGGGGTTGTTTTTTTTTTATATTTCATATTGAAGGAGACCATTGACAATTTTAACAATGGACTACACACTACTGCGCTTTATACACCACTGGGTTAATTTTTGGGTGTAATGGATTTGGGCTCTGGCTCCAGCAAAACCGGAATCCGGCCATTTTTACAGTTCCGGCTTCGGCAGAATATTACTTCATAAATCTAGCTAAATCCGGCTGGCTGGTAGAGCCATAAAATATGTGTGCATATAATCGCTGCGGACAACCAAGAACAAATGTAAGTTTATTCAAGTATCAAATTAAAATATTTATTTTCCTCATATTGAAGACAATAAATTATGACATGTTCATTTCCCAGGTGTGCGCATGCTGGACGGAGATGTGACTGACTCAGTGGAGGCCCAATCCCTGGGGCTGAACCCTCAGCACATCCACATCTACAGCGCAAGCTGGGGCCCCGACGACGACGGGCGGACTGTGGACGGGCCCGCCACACTAGCCCGGAAGGCCTTCTATGATGGCATTACTAAGGTACACACCTGGTTAATGGCAGACATTGCATACACATAATTTCTATCTTGGATCAATAGATGTTTTACTAAACTATACACATATTCTATGGGCCTGAGATTATTGTCTTAAGCCTTGTATAACCTGGGCAACCTGATCCATCTGCTGTGCAGTGCCATTCACCATTGTCTTAACGCGGGACGCTTTTGCCTCCCTATCCTCCCTGGCTATGTCTAGCATGAACCTTGAAGTTAACATATGTTTTACTCAAAATCCTACATGTGGAAGAATGTCAGCAGTCCCGAGCCTGCGCTCTTCATGGGGCTTCCCGGAAAACCCCCTCAGCTCTCTGGCCCCCAAAGGGACGTAAAAGCTGAGAAGCCCCCCGGAGCGGTTGCTTCTAGAAGCGCCCACCTGGGCGTCCAGGACAGTAGGTTGAAAACGCCTCCCACCAAGTTGACCTCTTGAAGGAGGGGTGGAAATTTCCCTACTTTGACTCGCTATCACATCGCGCCACCCCGGCAAAGCTTACGAGTCTCAATAGTTAAGACCGCCGCAATGAGGGGATCATCACTGCCAACCTAGGGTTTAACCCCCACTGGAAGGTTTCCTCAGAGCTGGCGTCCAAAAGCGTTTCCTAGCGGTACCTTTTGCTAATCCATGCTGGCGCTCCTGGCCCTAAACCGGCTAGTTAATTGAGGGGTACGAAACGGTCGCTTCGGAGTAACCCGACCCGCAACGGGTACTTTGGTTTTCATCATCGGCATTGCATCTAAATGCTCTGCCTAAGATCCGTACAGCGACTGTAATCATGTGACTAGTACCTAACAGCGGACTTCGGCAATCCTTGCCAGGAGTTGTAAGTTTCAAGTCGACCTTACTCGTCTGTCGAACCACGTAGAGGTCACCCCTTTTCAACAGCATATGTTTTACTAAATGTTTCGAAACAGTTCTAGAATATATTTAGTTTTTAATTCTGACATCTGTGGATTTTTCTTTGGGAGGATAAGCTTGTTCCTTGGACAGAAAATCCCATCTCTCCCCACATTTGGACAACCCAAGGGAGCGTCATGCGGGGATGATGCGGCTTAGAATCGGGAAGGTTACAGGAGTTTGCCCAAATTTTCTATCATGATCAAGTCAGACATATTTCATCCAGGTCCCATCTGTCAGGGTGCAGGCGATTTTTTACATTTGAAAGTGTTTTTCCAGGACTGCTGGGCATTAAACTCCAGTCCAAAACTCGGTAGAGATGGTTCAATGCACAGTCAACAAACTTTTGCTTGAGAGTTGTTTTTTTAAAATGTATGAGAAATGATTATCTAACAGTAACAACAAGGAAAGAGTTTTATACATCTAATTTTTTAATAGCATTTCCACAGTGGAAAATATAAAGTTCTTCTTATTGCCGTGTCCCTCCCCACCCCCACCCATAAATAGATGAAAAAGTATCAGCTGTTGGCTGTAAATAGAATTCTGTCTGTGCAGACCACAAAGTATCAGCTGTTGGCTGTAAATAGAATTCTGTCTGTGCAGACCGCCCCCTCCCCTTTTCAGCTTCCCCTTCTTTCCAAATGAGCTTCATTAACAACCACTTTGTTATTATTTTGAATGATTTATGATGTCATAAGTAACACTTATTAAACGTTCTTGTTGAAAATTTAAATAACACTGGAATGTCCCCTTTATGTGTCATCTTTTAATCAACTAAGCAAAAAGAACTTTTGACATTATTTTTGGTTCAAGTGATGATCAGGTCTAATTGACAATATAACCAGCCGAGCTGAACAATCATTCACATAGAACTGACGTAACTGGTATGCACAAATTGGTCTTGGCAAAGAATGACATCAGATATCGGTATTCATTAAGTTTCCACCATATTAGAGGGTTAATGGATCCAGGAACTTTCATCCCCATTTTGTAACACAGTAATTCATCAGAAGAGCTGTCGTCATTTTCTGTTTCTGAGTCAGACTCCATTACTGCCTTAAGTTTAGTACGCTTTTCATTTGGTTTGAAAAGGAGGCGAAGTGTTAGACCCATGGTAGACAAACTTTATCAACATTTTGAACATTCCTATCAATCAATAATTTAAAACCAAAATGTTTGTTTAATCGTCAGGAAATTTATTATTTATTGGTCACTATTTTAAAATATTTTTTTTTACTATCACATCCAATAAGTTGTAAGTGATGGGTCAATTAACTGTTAAATTATTATATATTCTTTCAAAAATTTTAACAATTAATCGAGAAATTAATTGTTAATTTCCGCAGCCCTAGTTTTCTTCATATTCAGAGAGAAAAGGTTGTTATTATAGATAATGTCTTATAAAATGATAGGAAGAATGCTCTGAGGATTAGTAATAAACAATGAGGGTTAGAGAAAACTCATTGCTTTGTTTTCACCCAGGTGTTGCCCTGTTCCATTGTTTCTTATTTCCCTTAGCAGTTTATTTATTTCTTTTTGTTTTGGTTATCACAATTATTCAGCTATATCAATTAAGATGTCGTTTTAAAAAGTTGCTTTAGAGAGTTTATCAGCTCCTTAGCTAGAGGCCATTCACTACTTCCAGGGTCGAGGAGGCCTGGGCTCCATCTTTGTGTGGGCCAGCGGAAACGGCGGCAGGGACTCGGACAACTGCAACTGCGACGGCTACACCAACAGCATCTACACGCTGTCCATCAGCAGCGCCACTGAGAACGGCCAGATCCCCTGGTACTCTGAGGCCTGCTCGTCCACACTGGCCACCACTTACAGCAGCGGCTCGGGTGGGGAGAAGCAAATTGTGAGCAAAGTTTCTTTTCTTTTAATTAACTTACTGCAGAAAATGGTTAGGGAGTTATTTAAACAACATACAAAACAATGCATGTGAATCAGCATTAAAAGTAATCTTATCAATGAAAACTTAATTATTACTGGCAATGTTTCTACTAAAAAAAAGCAAATTCTTTCAAAATCAACTCAGTCAGATTGATAGATTTGATTGAAATTATGAACAACAGCAGCAACACAAAAATGTTGATCTTTTGGTGTGATTCTAAATTTGAGGTTTGGAACTGAATCCACAGGTGACAACAGATCTTCGTAAAGGCTGTACAGAAACACATACGGGTACATCTGCCAGTGCACCACTTGCTGCTGGCTTAATTGCACTGGCCCTAGAGGCAAAGTAAGTTGCGGGTGTGTGTTAGAGGTGTCGATGGTGGTTGTGTGGCATGCAGTGGCCGAACTTGAATGTTGCCACCACCCGCGCCACCCCCCCCCCCTTTATTGTTTACAGGCATGCAGCTGGGAATCACTGAGTCATGAGTGAAGTCCAATGAAGGTTTCTTAATATGACTTAGATTTTCAACCCGTAAACAACAAAAGTTGCTCTTGATGTGAAGGCAGTCAATAAAAGTGTGAAAGAGATTATTTTATTGTTCGAGGCAAAATGAGATATTTTTGGCTACAAGGTTTAGTTTCAAATAAATCAGTACAATCACAATCAAGAAATAAACTCATTAACTAAATTTTTAACCATGAATAATATTTTTCTAAACATTGAAAGATTGAATGGCAGCTGTGTCTTGTGAAATTGGTTATAACTAGGGCTGGTTCTGAGTTTTAAAAAAAGTTGTTCAATTGATCAGGAACAAATTTAATAGATTAATTTCAATTAATTATAACTTTATAATGCATATAAAGATCCCATTAAGTCTTGATTCATTATTTCGCAAATTGGTAGGTTTCGGTAATTCCATGGCTCTATGGATAAATACAGCAAATTCATTCTGCAATGCAAGAAATAAGGAAGAAAAACCTTTTTGTTTACTTATGCACGTCTAAATAAATAATAATAATATGAGGGAAAAGTATGTTCATAACAAAAAATATAAATGTTGAATAAATTGGGGGAAAAAATAGAAATATTTTCTTAAATTTTAATCGATCAAATTAATGTCAATTGATCAAATAATTTTTATTGATTAAAAAAATAATGATTAATCTGTTAATTAATCTTTAATTTCCACAACCCTACCTATAACAGAACTAATTTCATACATTGTAACCTTAGGTGGTGTGATTCCGAAAATAAACAATAAAATGATTTCACTTGCTCTCCCAAAAAGTCCTTCGCTAACTTGGCGAGACATGCAGCACATAGTGGTTGAGACGGCCAAGCCTCACGATCTCCAAGCCGACGACTGGGTCATTAACGGAGTCGGCAAGAGAGGTCAGTAACCCATCACATCTCCAGCCTTGTAATCTTTTACGCTGACTTTGTGAGTTTTTACAATGTTGATCAACAGTTATTGCCAGTTTTTTTTCCGTAAAATATTTAATTTGCTTTATTAAGAGCTGCAGCGTGCAGTTATTCACTATCTACTGTGCGAAGTTTTTTTTTTTAAAATGGAAGTTTTGTAAAACTGAACTAATCAAAGTCTTTGAGCACAGAAGAGGAACTGCTTGAATGCCTCATGTCCATAATATAGGTTTGCATGGCTCAGTCCTTGAAATGGTTATAGGACCTATATAAAATATTACCCTGAATTATGTGTCCCATTTTGAGTTGAACATAACACATGGGCCAAGGTTAGCTTCTATTCTCTCTAGCCAAAAAATAATTTCTGTGCTTTTGTCGTCAATTAAACATTGCCCCTTATGTTTGTTAAAGTCTTCATTGCCTCTTCAAATTGTTATATTAAAAGAAAATATTTAGAAGATTCTTCTTTGGCCTTTGTATCAAATCAAACATCACTTTCTGGAAGGCTCAAAGAATCTTTTGAAATGTCCTGACTCTACCAGTGTTAGTGATAAGTTCTTAAGCTTTGAGATAAATAGTTATGATGAGCTTTGATCTATTATAAGCAATAATCTTCTGTATGGAAGGAGCCTCTGTAATAGAGAAGACGCTCCTTCAATAAGGCATTGTATTTAAAACACCTCAGTCCTAATTGTGATTCTAAACATTCAATAAGTCATTTTATTTGACATTTTAACTATAGTAAATAACTGGGATGTAGTTTGTGGTGTGCAGTGGGAGAAAGGTGTTTATGAAGGATGTTTCTGTATGTAGTTTGTGGTGTGCAGTGGGAGAAAGGTGTTTATGAAGGATGTTTCTGTTTGTAGTTTGTTGTGTGTAGTGGGAGGAAGGTGTTTATGAAGGATGTTTCTGTATGTAGTTTGAGGTGTGCAGTGGGAGAAAGGTGTTTACGAAGGATGTTTCTGTTTGTAGTTTGTGGTGTGTAGTGGGAGGAAGGTGTTTCCAAAGGATGTTTATGTATGAAGTTTGTGGTGTGTAGTGGGAGAAAGGTGTTTATGAAGGATGTTTCTGTATG
>MUZC01004746.1:245201-308613 GCA_002072015.1 Radix auricularia | reverse complement strand
GTGATGTGAAGTGTTCATCCATAGCTACGACTCTTACTATTATAGTGATGTGAAGTGTTCACCCATAGCTACGACTGGCATGAACTCTAACCACAATCGTTTCCTGGAAGGATTAGCCCACAGACCAACTTGTCCTCATCTAGCCACTCAAAATCCTCTGAAAGCGCATTTTCTTTTCCAATAACTGCTATGGATTCTCTTTGCTTTCTAGCAGCGATTCTCAAAGTACTGATGCGTTTTAACTGAGTTGATTCTTGAACAGTTTAGGAGTGCACATTCTACTAAGCCCAAGCTCTGTTTTGTCCTGCATGTTTCTTCAACATTGTTTGTGAGGCAAAATACAAGTAACATACTTTGCTAATTCGAGCAAGTAAGCTGGTCTGCATAGATGAACAATAAAGATCAAATGGTTGTATTTTGAAAACTCTTGTTGATCTCGGCATGATGTCATCAATTTTTAGTTTGTGCCACAAACAATTATGTAAACTTATGAGAATCTGCATCTGCTCTTTCTGAAGCTCTAAGTTCATCAGTTGTTTGGTTGATTGAGATTAGAGGAGGAAAGAATCTCGAAGGTAAAACTTTGAAATATGAGCATCGTACTTTATCGCAGCATTTTATGTCCTGATATTTTACAATTTTATTGAAATATTGGTTGGTGTGAACATGATTGTCAAACCATTCCCGATCCTTCGATATCAGACCTGTTTCATCCAGATCTTTTTTTATAAACAACACATTCAAGAGATACGCATTTCATGCTATTTTGACATCAACTAATCCTAATGTTTCCCCCCCCCTCCCCCCCAAAAAAAAAAAAATGAAAATTATTTCTAAAACTATTTTAATTCTAATTTTTAAAAAAAATAAAAAATAATAATAATAATAATAATATAAAAAATAAATGTGTGACATCACACGTTGCCGGACCCCCGCCCCTTGTCACAAACTGTCACACGTTCTTACACCACCACCCTCTTTGGAGCTTGACGTACTTTTTTAACGACCCCTAATTTTGTTGAAATGAGAAGCCATAAAGCTTTTGAAATTCCGAAAGTAGATGTCAAATAATTTAATGAAACGAGAATTGATTCATCACAAATGTTGGAAAATAAAGATTCTTTTCGAAGTTTATGCAAACTGTACAAACACATTAAAATTGAAGGAGCAATTGTTGAATATTATACCTTCAAAGATTTGTGTGCATCAAAACGTCCATTACTATCTTATAGTGAACTACAACTTAAAGAGGCTCTGCCATTCTTGACTTAAAAACAAATGGCATCAGGTCTCTCTAATTTGTCAATACTCTATAAAATTTACTTGAATCTTCATGTTAGCTGTGATCGAAAATCATTAAAAATTATTTGCGCTCAACAATGACAAACGAACGTCTGTCTGGATTGACACTAATTTCAATGTAACGGGATCTGGGTGAGAACGTTGAGTTTGAATCAACGATAAATCGTTTTGCTTCAATGAAAAATCGTTTTGCTTCAATGAAATCACGCAGAAAGAAATTTAATTAGTGCTCAAGGCTCTATATCAATTCGTATAAACTAAGTTTCTTTCTAAGATAAATAAATATAGGCCTACTATTGAAATAAATTATTTACGCTCCTATTTTGAAAACATATCTTTTTAGATTGTTGCTTCTGTTTGACTTCTTCGATGATTTGGAAAATTTACTAATTTAGTAGGCTAATAATTAGTATTTACGCAATGCTCGGTAATGAGTAAAATTTGGCGGCGCCCCCCCCCCCCGGAAATTCTCCTTGAGAGCGCACGATGAAAGTGTGACGACAAAAGAGCGCAAACATTAAAGAGTTATTGCTCGTTGGTAGTCCATCTTGAAACATTAGCATCTATTAGAAAAGTGGCCTCCAATCTTCATCTGCGCTCTTTTGTTTTGTGCTATTTTACGGGTCAACGGCACGAAATTAATTAGTAAATTACATTAAGTAGCGGCGTCAACAGGGGGTGCGAAGGGTGCGTACCGCACCGGGTGACACCATTAAAAGGAGTGACACCAAAATGTAAAGCTCTGTATGTTCCAGTTATTTGGCACCTGAAGACACCGAGTTCTATGGGTTAAGTCGTGAGGGGGTGACATCATGAGCTACCACCCCGGGTGACACCAACCTTAGTGACACCTCTGGTGGATCCCCCCTTCCCCTAAGTGCATGACGTCAAGAGGACGGCCCTCATGAGCATTATAGTTATTGTTCTTGCATAAGGAATAAGAAATGTATTTTATCCTTATGTCTATCTTTTTTTATTTTATTGACTAGTTGTTGTTTTTTTTTTCAAAGTTTAGTGATTTAAATTATGGTGTTCTTCTAGTCAGTTTTGAATATTCTCCAGTAATGGCCATGGGTTCGAATCTTAGTGTAGGTAGGGATTATTTGTTCCCTAGGCCGATGAAGTCCCATGGTCCACCCAGCTCCAAATGGGTACCTAACACTAGTTAGGGAAACTAAGGCGGCTGCGTGATGCGTGGATATTCTTTATAGAAGGAGCGTCTGTCTAGAAAAGACAAAGCAGCTCTTTTTAAAAAGTTAGTGATTATCGCCTCGTCAGGACGACCCAATATGCGGCTGCATACGCGCTCGTCCACTTCCGGTTATTGCTATTCTTAGTAACATTTTTTTTATAACGTTAAAAAATTCATTGGTGGTTGTGGCTGTGTGGTCGTTTTGACTGAAGATAGTACGCTTCATCGCAGGTCCGGTGTTCGATTCTTTACTAATGCCTTTTTTTTTTTTAAACAATACTACATGAATTGATAATGAATAAGATTCTTTTTTTTTTTAAATGGTTTGTTTTGATTTTAGGTTTAGGGATAGACTTTAGGGTTACGTTAAGTGATAGTTTTTAGGGTTTGGGTTAAGTTTAGTGATAGTTTTTAGGGTTTGGGTTAGGTTTAGTGATAATTTTTAGGGTTTGGGTTAGGTTTAGTGATAGTTTTTAGGGTTTGGGTTAGGTTTAGTCATAGTTTTTAGGGTTTTGGGTTAGGTTTAGTGATAGATTTGAGAGATTGTTTGAATGCACATACAGAATCGGAGGTTCAATGAAAGGCGCAGTGAATACTTGTAACTCTTCAATTTTATAAACATCATTTGATAAACAATGTTACCAAGAATAGCAATAACCGGAAGTGGACGAGCGCATATGCAGCCGCATATTGGGTCGTCCTGACGAGGTGATAATCACTACCTTTTAAAAATTATAATTTGTTCTAGTTGAACAATATTTTCTTTGGTGGATGGGTCCCATACAGAAGATGTATATTCTAGTACAGGTCTCAACAAAGTGAGGTAGTATTTTAGTTTTATATTATTATTACATCAGTAAAATTTTCTCTTTATAAAGCCTAAGTTTTTTTTTTGTCTAAATCCGTATCTGTCTGTCAATAATCACTTCTGGGACATAAAACAATTTTAAAATATGTATTTAGATCAATACAAATTTTTCCCATAATCATTATGGGGGGACGATATGCCGTCATGACAACAGCTTATTTATTTAGTATCCAGTCATTAGTATTCGCCTTATTTGTGTAACTGGTAAACTTACACTGTACATCGTGTCTCAAAATGGTCTCTCACCACCCGTTTGTTACAATACTACAGCGACAAGGACAGTCGTAAAAAATTGTATCAAAACATAGTAGGCGGGAATAAAGACTTTTTTTTTTGTTTGGTTGTTGTTGTTTTTTTGGGGGGGTGGCTGGGGGCTCCTGATTTTTTTTCTCCTAGCAAAGCGGATAAATAATCTATAGAATGGTACATGATTTAGTTCAGTTGGTGTCCACATCTTATGTGTAGCCCTGCATTCCTCTCGTTTTTCAATAATTTTATAAAAACCCTTTTCTAAAAACCCTATGGTCCTTTTTGTTCAATGAATTCTTAATAAATATTTTACTTAAAGCTGATTCAAAAAAGTGTTGCTTAGTAGTCAATAATGACACTAAATTTTTTTTTTTACAAGCTTAGAAACACACCACAAAAACACTTGGAAAGAGAGCTGCAGATCTCTATTCAATATATTGTTATTGAGGGGTAAAGTTTTCAGTCTTAAACATTAAGTCTGTAGATATATGTTTTCATTTAAGCATAAAATGCAAAAATCTTGGTCTGAACTTATACGTATTCAACTTAAGCTACAATCACAATTAGTGTCTGACAAACATTTAACTAAAGGTAAAAAAAAAATTATTTTTTTTTAAAAATCATGTTAAGCCTGGTCCCTTTTGGAATTCAGGACGTGTTAGCGCATTTTCGTATTATGTATCAGTACTTATGTTAGATATCAGCATTATGTAGTTATCAGTAATTGTGTTTAGATTTTAGACATATTTTTATGAATTTTCTTGTGTAATGAATATACCTGACATTTTTTTAATTTAAAAGTCATTTCTTTACATTTTAAAAAAANATTCGACTTCCGGCAATGGCGGCCGTTCCCTGCGCTAGTGTTACCTCTCGATTCGAAATATTTTTTGGTAGTTTTAACGGGGTTTTTTAACGGATCGAGTAACTGAGTGTTGATGCACAAATGGCAGGTCAGGACATACAAAAAACATATATACCTCATGGGTCTAGGACTTATGGATGCTGAGATCAAGGGTGATGACGGACGGACGGACAAAACGGGTGCAATAGCGCATTCGACTTCTCGAAAATGCGCTAAAAAAAAAAAATCATGTTAAGCCTGGTCCCTTTTGGAACTCAGGACGTGTTAGCGCATTTTCGTATTATGTATCAGTACTTATGTTAGATATCAGCATTATGTAGTTATCAGTAATTGTGTTTAGATTTTAGACATATTTTTATGAATTTTCTTGTGTAATGAATATACCTGACATTTTTTTTATTTAAAAGTCATTTCTTTACATTTAAAAAAAAATTATTTTCTCTTTAATCTAACTACAAGTCACCACAAATGATGACGTAAAACTCTCTAAACTTTTACACATATTCTAATGACGTCAACAAAAAACAAACAAAAAACAAACTAATTCTTTTGCACGCCTTCGCACCACTCTTGAATGCTTGAAAAATGATGTATTCGACTTCCGGCAATGGCGGCCGTTCCCTGCGCCAGTGTTACCTCTCGATTCGCAAAGTTTTTTGGTAGTTTTAACGGGGTTTTTTAACGGATCGAGTAACTGAGTGTTGATGCACAAATGGCAGGTCAGGACATACAAAAAAACATATATACATCATGGGTCTAGGACTTATGGATGCTGTGATCAAAGGTGATGACAGACGGACAAAACGGGTGCAATAGCGCATTCGACTTCTCGAAAATGCGCTAAAAAGTCGCCTCTAAAAGCCGCGCCCTGGCTCTGGAGTGTTTTTTCAGCAGAGAAAGGAAACTTCAAGTCCTTTCTAACATAAAATTTGATAGCTCTTGAGCACTGTGCGTTGATTAATGCCGAAGACGTATGGTAGCCGAACATCTCAAATTGTTACCGAGCGTTTTTCTTTATAAAAATGTCCATATTTCCATATTTCCTTTCGACGTGTTATTTCAGTTGCTGTCCATCCATGAGCGACATGCGCACAACGTTCAATTTTTAAAAATATAATATGTATATATTTTTTAAAAAATTAAAACTATTCCTAAACATTGCAGACGGAAGTTTGCACTTGTTTGGATTCTGGTCTTAATTAATTTTTGTAAATGGTGGACAATGTGTGGTACTGTCAATTTAGATATCACATAAGAAATAAGCATCAAACATTTTACACTATGTTTAATTTATATATGAAGGGTCGATTTCTGTTTACATGGAGGTTGCTAGGTCTATATTTAATACTCACCATTAATTAGATCCATCTTTCTTTGATTTTTAGATTTATATTTTTAAAAACATATTTTTTTACCTCTTTAAAAGCATCCTTCATTTCTTGATTTGTATTTTAAACTCTGGTCAACTCTGTGACTCAATTTAAGAAAACACAATTTTTTCAACATTTTAAAAAGCGATCAAAATAGTTAGGCTATAGTCTGGAAGTTTGTTAACTCTTCTGCTGATCATGCTCTCCCTTTGCAGAACATAAACAATGTTGCCATAGAGACCCGACTTAGCAAAATTACTGCCCAGCCATGAAAGTATTTTTCTATGACTGCAGCTACGCCTTTATACTTTGGGGACAGAGGTCTAATGGGAAGTCCAAAGATGGATCAAACTTCGGTTGACATTTGTCTGCCTATGGTATCATATCCCAACTGCCAATTATAGAGTTTGAAGGCAAGGAACGTCATGCGACCGCTCAGCCTCCATCCGTATGCGGTAGATATCTGTGTTATATGTGTCATCACTTGCAGACATCTAGGTGAACATTTCAAAAATTTCAAAACACAATATCAACACATTTAATTCCAACCAAATACAAACGTAGAATTGTCATTTTGTCCACTTTGTTAACTGAATTGGCTGCTGGAAACAAAGATGTAAAGGGTCGTAAGACCATAAGTATGTTAGAGAGCCTTACTCTGCTCTAATCTTTAAGGACGGATGTTTACATCAGACAACTCACGCGAGGATTAGGCGTCACACAAGCAGTTCTCTCCTATTAGTTGGTAAAACGGGGAAAATTCTGTTATTGTTCACATTTGTTGACATGTTAGGTTGTTAGGAGCAGTGTTGTGGTTCTCAAATTATTCGTATTGACTTGCCCTCCAAAGAAACCTTTAACATTTTATTACACTGTTTAAAAAGTGATTTTAAATTGATAAGATTGGGGTATTTAATTACAATCTCAAATGGGGCGAGGTACATATTATTATAACCGGGAAGGAGGCTTTAATATGGGCACGTCTTTAGGTGGGGCGTGGGGCAAAAAAATATTTGGGAAACACTGAGTCGGAGTCTAAACAGCATATATAGTGAGTCTTGTCGCTGTCGGCATCTTACTATTTGAGGCAGGTCACTTCGCTTCTCATCTAGATTCATGGAGACGTGTCGAAGTAGCTCACCTAGCCTAGAGGATATCCAGTTTAATGCATTCACAGAAGGCAAGATTCGATGGTGGTTCGGTATGTTGGACGTCGACAAAGACGGTCTGATGTCACAGGGAGACTTTCATCTCATTGCTGATAGGTTTGTTAAGGTAAGGGCCGTAGTATAGGTTTTTTAAGGTATGGGCCGTAGTATAGGTTTGTCAAGGTATGGGCTGTAGTATAGGTTTGTTAAGGTAAGGACTGTAGTATAGGTTTGTTAAGGTAAGGACTGTAGTAAAGGTTTGTTAAGGTAAGGACTGTAGTATAGATTTGTTAAGGTAAGGACTGTAGTATAGGTTTGTTAAGGTATGAGTCGTAGTATAGGTTTGTTTTAAGGTAAGGACTGTAGTATAGGTTTGTTAAGGTAAGGACTGTAGCCTAGGTTTGTTAAGGTATAATAAGGACTGTAGTATAGGTTTGTTAAGGTAAGGACTGTAGTATAGGTTTATTAAGGTAAGGACTGTAGTATAGGTTTGTTAAGGTAAGAACTGTAGTATAGGTTTGTCAAGGCAAGGACTGTAGTATAGATTTGTTAAGGTAAGGACTGTAGTATAGGTTTGTCAAGGTATGCGATGTAGTATAGGTTTATCAAGATATGAACTGTAGTATAGGTTTGTCAAGGTAAGAACTATAGTATATAGGTTTGTTAAGGTATGGACTGTAGTATAGGTTACTCAAGGTAAAGATTGTAGTATAGGTTTGTTAAGGTATGGGATGTATTAAAGGTTTGTCAAGGTATGGGATGTATTAAAGGTTTGTCAAGGAATGGGCTTTAGGTCTAGGGTTATCAAGGTATGGGCTATAGATGTGTCTAACATTCGGGTTGTTAAGTATTTATTCAATTTATTGGTAGAGAATTCCATTGTTTGGGGGGGGGGGGGTACAAAATGAGACAGACCTTTCGCCAAATGTTTAAGTGCGGGTCATAGGAACAGAGAGAATATATTTGTCTGCAGCAGAGCGTAGCTTAGGAGTGCGTGAGTAGAGAGAAGTTCACTAAGATAGGACGGGCATGAGTCAGACAAGTTGTGACAGAGAACGGGCAGTTTTAATCATTCCGTGTCTGTAAAGGAGCCAATAAAGTGAATGAAATTGAGTAGTACGGTATTATTTCTGGTTTGGGGTGGGGGGGGGGGGGGGGGGAGAGGTCCCCCTTAAGAACTAGCCTGGCAGCAACGTTTTGAACTTTCTGTACTTTTTCGATGTATCGTTTTCGAGTGGAATATTGACGTGTTTGTAAGAGGTGTTGTTAGCTGTTACTGAAAGTTATGGTAAATTACTTTCAGTAACAGCTAACAACAGTGGAATATTGATGTGTTTGTAAGAGGTGTTGTTAGCTGTTACTGAAAGTTAGGGTAAATTACTTTCAGTAACAGCTAACAACAGTGGAATATTGACGTGTTTGTAAGAGGTGTTGTTAACTGTTACTGAAAGTTAGGGTAAATTATCAGTTATATTTATACGGTGTTATTTTGGTTTGTTTTATTTGTTTTTTTACAGTCGAACCCACTTATTTCGACTTCGGTTATCTCGCCAACCCTATTATCTCGACACTTTTCGGCAAATCCCTAGGCCGTCGACCCACTTATCTTGACCTCGGTTATCTCGCCAACCCTATTATCTCGACGCTTTTCGGGCAACCCCTAGACATAACCGGGTCCGATATTTTTATTTTTATTTATTTATTTTATTTATTTAATTGTATATTTATTTATTTATTTATTTATTTTTNATACGTTGGTTTTTTTTTTTTTTTTTTTTTTTTTTTTTTGGGGGGGGGGGGGGAATCATTATTTTTTAAACTTTCTTAATGTTTCAAACAAGACACTGGTGGTCGAGAGGTAGCGCTCTCGACTGTCATACCGATGGTCACGAGTTCGAATCCACACGAAGGTGAGGATTTGTTCTCGGGGCCTGAGGAGGTAACGCTGGGGTAATGCGTGGAACCCCAATAGCCGTGGCCTGTGACCGCTGCATCACTTGCCAACAGATCATCTCTCATGGTCTGTGGACGCAATTATCTTCCGCATAGAAGGAGCGTCTGTATATCTAAGATAAGATAAGATGTGGCAAGCGAGTGCTTGGTCTTGACTCTTAAATGATCTTTCTAGTGTATTTAACACATGGTGTTTTCATCTATGTTACATAAAGTCAGTTTTTGGTTACACCTTATTATGCTTCCATCCAGGAATATGACCTGACTGGAGATAAGGCTTTAGAGATCAGAGATTGGCTAACTCGTGGCTGGGACATTGTGCTGGATATGGACAAAAGGGAGGAAACCGAGCAGGAGATGAAGAGTTTCATCCCCTTGGTCATCAAGATGGGGGAAGACTTACAGTGTGGGAAGAAAATCTCTCAAGACGATTTCACTCTGGCGTTCGGTCAGTTAATCCAACACAGTCCTGCGCTGGCCAAACGGACCCTTCAAAAAATGGTTGGTGACATAACCTCTCCTTATTTTAAATACCTAAATGTAAAATGTAGAGTCTTGGTTAAATGTTAATATATACACTTGGCAGCGTGTGTTACCATTTGAAGCCTATGTTAAACTAACCAATCAGTGATAACATCTGGAGCCTTCATATTCATGCATTTATTTTTTTAGAACAATCATATTTTAACTTAAACCTTCTTTCCTGCGTAAAATATGTTACATTATATAAGCCAGGTAATCTGTGTTAAATTATACATGCCAGGTAAAATGTGTTAAATTATACATGCCAGGTAAAATGTGTTACATGCCAGGTAAAATGTGTTAAATTATGCAAGCCAAGTAATACGATTGTATTTAATTTTAAACCCTACCAATTGTTCTAATGCGTTCATAATCAGCTTGAATTAAAGCTAAAACTGTTGTCTTTCAATTCAAAGACCTCCGCTCCTCCCACGTTTGTGGAAAAAAAGATTTTGATGAAATCTTTGGGGCATCTATTGCTGGAGAGTAGCTAGAATATATTGCGCGGGAGGGAACAAGTTAAAAAAGAAAGTGGTGCCCCTCTTACCTCTTTCCCGCCCCTTAAATTAAAATCTCACCCTTGTTCACTTCTTATACGCCACGGATCTCCCAAGACAAGTAACACATTGTACCTCTGATCTCAAGTTTACATTCTTGTTGGGGGTTTTATATTTCTTTTTTAAAATGTGTTTCGTTACTAAAATTCGTCGGCCTGAATCCTAATTGTTCAAGTGTTGTTTTTTTGTTGTTGTTTTTTTTTTTTTCAAGTTTATTCAACGGGTTGAACCGAAAGATTACAACGCTTCTCATTAAATTTCCTACAAAAATATCTATGTCTTTGTGATTTTGGATTAGAAAGATTTTAGATCACAATAAATTAAGCAACATGGAAAGTGTCAAAATTTCTCTTTCTTTCAGCTGTCTATTTCTCTCATTCTCTTGCTGTCCGCTCTTTTAATCACCTTTAAAAAAATAAACATAATATTTAATAATAAATGATTGTCTAACGCGTCACTACATTTCTATACTGGCAGGTCTCCGCGTTTTTTGACATCTTTGATCACGACGCGGACGGCTACATCACACGTGACGACATGATTGTGGCCATGCGGTGCTTTGGTTATGACGACCACGACATGGTGGATATGGCGTTTTCGTGCATGGACCTGGATAAGGATGACCGACTTAGCAGAAAAGAATACATCGACGGCTGGCTTAATTTTATTCTAGGTCAGGACAAACTGCACCCGTTTGTCACAACATTTGCGCCTCACCTTACCGAACTTTAACGCCAAGCCTCGAACACAATCGTCACTGGCGGATCATCGGTCAGGTCTTAATAACCCCGTGGAAGAAGGCCTTGCGCTCTCACTTACCAGTGCACTGATGCTCGCCGTCAGCAGTTCAATGGCCATTACACAAAATGGCGTTTTAGGTTTACTATATTTAACATAAGATTTTTGAACTACTGATATCGATATTGATTTGTAAATGCACTCAAATCATGTTTGTTGTGTCTTTTTATGATTTATTAACGTAAACTGTGAAGATGAATACAATAATAAAATTATAATAGCCTTTATTAGTTGATAGAGTTAAAAAATGCAAATATTTTCATCTATCAATATCTATGACGTTGTACACAACTCGAGCAGAAAATTGGGGGAGTCAAAAATCATTTCCAAAATAATGTCAAGTACAAAACAACATGCTTTAAAATTATTATAAAAATAGATTTATATTAAAAGTGATCATAAAATTAAAGGTACTTCAGGAAAATTCTGAGATTTAATTTTTTTTTGTTTTTCTATTATTACATTGAAGTGGGTTGGTGACTATAGTTATTTATTGTTTGTTTCATTTATTTTTTTTAAACCAATAAATAATAAGTTTTACGTGAACATTTATTCAAACTTTGAAGTTGATAATTTTTCTAACTGGTTTTTCAAACTATAAAGTTATAAAGATCAGGTAAAATCTTTTAGCATTTGTTATTTTAAAAAAACATTTTATAATTTTTAAGTTTAAAAACAAAAAACTCGTTCATTTCCCAAAATCGGTGCGATAGGGGCCGTCGATAAATGCAGGTCACGCACTTAGGGCCTAAGGGGAGGGGGATCCACATCAAAACTCTCAGCTTTAAATAAAAGTTCCACTTAAATATTTGATTGCTTACAATTTATTTTATTACGTTTTACATGGCTTCACGCGTGTTACGATATTAAAGTGCAACGTTACACTAAATACATGCTTAAATGTATTTTGAAAAGGTGATTTGAATAATAATTATAATATGATTATTATTATTATATTATACAGCTTTTATGGGCTGAATCTTTGTGACGTCATATAGAAGTGGGTGTCTAAGTTTTTGTGACGAATGGGGAGGGGGAGTGAAAAATCGGCTAAAATCGCCTGTCGTCATTTATGGACGGCCCCATAAGAGTTTTTTGTGTAGCTGAAAACCAAGCTCAAGCTATTATACGCTATCATGTAGCACTAGGTGTATGTAGCTAAATAACTAACTCAAGCTACACGCTATCATGTAGCACTAGGTTTATGTAGCTAAATAACTAACTCAAGCTACACGCTATCATGTAGCACTAGGTGTATGTAGCTAAATAACTAACTCAAGCTACACGCTATCATGTAGCACTAGGTGTGTGTAGCTAAATAACAAACTCAAGCTATACGCTATCATGTAGCACTAGGTGTGTGTAGCTAAATAACTAACTCAAGCTACACGCTATCATGTAGCACTAGGTGTGTGTAGCTAAATACCTAACTCAAGCTACACGCTATCATGTAGCACTATGTGTGTGTAACTAAATACCTAACTCAAGCTATGCGCTATCATGCAGTCTTAGGTGTGTGTGTACCTCAATTAACACTTAACTCAAATCACGTCATCTCAAGAACAATAAACTAATAACGCTGCAGTTTTCACATTGAATTCAGGTTCCTTATAAGTCTACTTATGGGAAGTTTATTCTTACATCTGCGAAATAATAATAATAATACATGTAATAACAACTTGATAATTTATATATCGCTGTATCCCAGCAAGGAGCCAGGCTCACAGCCCTTTACCAAGATACACAAAAAATACTTTAAAATTAAACACTTGACACAAAAACTTAGCCGTAACCTCCAAAATAATTATATAAACAATGTGATAACTAAAGATAACAATAAAAACTTATGGTCCTTTATCAAATTTTAAAAAATGGAGCCTTCAGGTAAAAGGCTCAAATAATAAAACCTATAATGATAATGCGACTAAAGCTAATATCCTTAACACATATTTTGCATCATCATTTTCTGCCTCAGGCGATAAGGAAATTTCAATAAATTTAAATAAAATGGATGAAATAGGTAACATAACTGTAGATGAGATAGGTATACATTCACTCCTTAAAAACTTAAAAATAAACAAAGCTACTGGCCAAGATGAATTGCCTGCCAGGTTATTAAAAGAATTAAGCAATGAACTGTCCCCAATCCTTGTAGTTCTTTTTCAAGCATCTCTAAACCAGGGTAAAGTACCCCAGGATTGGAAATTAGCCAATGTAACGCCACTCTTTAAGAAAGGTGATATGTCCGACCCTGGTAATTACAGACCTGTATCACATACTAGTATCACCTGTAAATTACTGGAATACATAATATATAGCAGAATAGTTAACCACCTTGACAAATATAATGCCCTATGCCCACACCAACATGGCTTTAGAAAGAACAGATCATGTGAAACACAATTGATAGGTCTAATAGATGATCTATCAAAAGGCTTAGATAATAATGATCAAATAGATACAATATTACTAGACTTCTCAAAAGCATTCGACAAAGTTCACCACCTTAGTTTACTCAAAAAACTTAAATACTTTGGAATCTCAGGTCCCTTACATCGCTGGATCCAAGATTTCCTATTGGGTAGGGAGCAAACTGTAATAATTAATGGATCTAAATCTACACCAATAAAGGTTAACTCAGGAGTTCCACAAGGAACTGTCCTAGGTCCCTTACTATTTTTAATTTATATAAATGACTTACCCAACAATATCTCAACAGGAACTAAAGTTAGGTTATTTGCTGATGATTGTATAATCTATAGAACAATCAAGTCAGAACAAGATAGCAAAATTTTACAAAAAGACTTAGATGAATTAATAAAATGGGAAACTAACTGGAGTATGTCCTTCCACCCAGAAAAATGTCAACTGCTAAGAGTAACAAAGAAAAAGAAACAAATAAATTCAAAATATTTCATTCATGGAAAAGAACTAACCCAAACTAAAGATGCAAAATACTTAGGAGTCATAATAAATGAGAAACTATCTTGGAATCCCCATGTCAATGAAGTTATTAAAAAATCAAACAAAACCTTAGGCTTTATAAAAAGAAACTTTTACAAATGTAACAAATATATAAAACTAAAATGCTACCTCATCCTGGTGAGACCTATACTAGAATATGCATCTTCTGTATGGGACCCATCCACCAAAGAAAATATTGATAAGTAGAACAAATCCAAAAAAGAGCTGCCAGATTCATTACTGGAGAATATTCAAAACTGACAAGAATAACACCACGAGTTAAATCATTAAACCTTGAAACAGTAGATGATAGAAGAACCAAGAGTAAATTAGTAATTATACATAAGGCAATTAATTTTAATTTAGAAATACAACACAAAGATAACTTAATACAACCCTCAAATAGACATAAAGATAAAAACACCTTTCTTATTCCATATGCAAGAACAAACACATACACGTTTTCTTTCTTTCCGTCCGGTATTCGGGCGTGGAATGGATTGCCAGGAAAGCCTACACTTTATCATCATTTAAAACTCTAGTAAGAATACAGGACTAAACATAAACCATACGTAGGACGCAATAATCTTCTGTACAGAAGGAGCGTCTGTAACATATAAGAAAAGATAAGAGATAATAACATACATATGTTAATTAAATAAACATTCATATCATAATAACCGCATGAATAACAATACGGTAATCATCAGCTACGCTAATTATTAAATAGAAAGATTGTTTCATAATTGTGAAAGTATTTTTTAAAAAGTTGCGTCTCAGTGCAGTCTTGAAGGACTTAGTTGTTGAAATACCTGTTAATATATTGTTTGTCTGCATGTCAAGCATCATACCTTGAGTTGACACCATGTGACCTGTTCACACAGTCGATTAAGTTTTCCCTTGCGACCAAGTTTCTCGACCGAGTTACGCTCCGGAGCGCTTGGGCAATAGCGAGGGGTGAAGTTCGGTGGTGATATAGCGAAAGAATGATTTAAAGCTTATAACTTGGGGTCTTTTTTAATTCAAAGCGTTTGTTAATATTTTTAATTCATATAATTGAAAAGAAAGTCTTTAAAAATTTGCTTTGAAACCAGTGGCGTAGCTAGAGCTTTTGCCGCCCGGGGCGTTCTCCAATATGCCGCCCTTTTAGGGGTTGCCCATAAATGACGTCACGCATCGGGAGGGGGTGGGGGAGTCACACATTTGACGTTATTCAAAACGCACTACTTTAAAAAAGTTCCACTTAAATATATGATTACCGACACTTTATTCAATGACATTTTACGTGGTTTTAAACGTGTTACGATATTAGAGTTCAGCCTTAAACTAAAAACATATTTAAATGATCACACAAGAAAAATGATTTTAAACTTGCTCATTTTTAAATAGACAATACTGCTTGTATGGGGGAGTGAGGATCTTTGTCACGTTACATTGAGGAAAGGGTCTAAGATTTCGTTTCGTTACGCCGTTCGACGAGGGGGCAGGGGGTGAAAAATCAGCCGAAATCACGCGACGTCATTTATGGAGGGCCCCTTAAGCCAATCATATTATGGTTTTTATAAATTAATAAACATGAATAAATAATTGTAATTGAAACGAAGTACATTGTAAAAGGTGGTGAACAATTTTACCATTACATGCCCTATTTATGTAAGCATTAATAAAAGACGCGCATAAATTGATATACCTATAAATGCACATTATAAAAATACAAGATAATTTTTTTGAATGCCATAAGAAAGTTATAGGAGTCGCAGATATTCCAAATTTAAACCCCCCCAAAAAAACATTAACATTTAATATGCTTTTCTTAAAATTTATAAATATATGATTTATTTTTTTTNCAAAAAAAAAAATTAAATTAAAATAATAAAAAAAATCAGTTCAATACCTTTACACGCTGATAATTTTAAATAGCGCATTTCAAAATCATTAAAATATAATATTTTTAAATCTAAATTCATCTGTCCAGACACATTTTCACAAGATTCACAAATGTGTAAACTAAATTTACGCTAAATATACAACTGTTAAATATCAAATGTTCTAAGTAGTAAAATTTAACATTTATATACTAAATACTGTTTTGGGCCGTCCATTAAGCACGTCTCGCTACTTTTGACCATTTTTAGCCACCCTCCCCACTGTCATAAATGTCGGACATCCCCCTACCCCAGTCACAAATTGTCTCAATTTCTTACCCCACCACCCTCAGGAGCGTGATGTATCTTGTAAGTTGAAAAAATATTTTTTTGTTTGTTTTAAACGACTCTAAGCATGGATTTGGCTGTAGAAATTTTGTGCCAATAACATTATTTGACGAAGTTAAGCTGAAATTTCATTGATTTCTCAAAGTATAGGCCTACTAGTTTTTTCGTTTTCAGAGCTTAGCAACGACAACAGCTAAACACAAACAATAAAAAAATATTCCAGTAGTATGGCATGGCTAATTTTTTGTTTTGTTTTATCATATGTTCAATTTGTATATAGTATCTCCTCAATACTTCAAATTTATTAAATAGTCGATGTTTATAGACTTAGAACTTGAGCCAATCGAATAGTAAAGATCATTTAAAGGTGCATTAATCATTGCTCTTCGTATAGCATCGACCCTTGCGATTAGTTTATATCCAACGAATGAACTTTTTCAAGTTGAAATTAATTTTTTATATTTTTAAAAAAAACTATTTGAGAACGACTATGACGCTAAAACGTCTTAACAGTCTGGTAATGATATCTATTGAACGAGATATCGCCCAGTCTCTGGATTATTCACAATTTATTGCAGACTTTGCTGCCATCCAAGCACGAAAAGCTGATTTTCCTCGAAGGTCTATGAGAGGGTTCGGGAAATGTTTTGTCTAAGAGAGCCATGGACACAAAATATTTTGAAAACTAATTCTGTGAGAGCCATAAATCATGTTTTAAACTAAAAATTAAAGTAAATATGTGCATCTTGTGTAATTTCAACACTTAAAGTACAACATTTATAGACTATCTCTGATTCTTTTTAATATCATTGTTATTCTGTTGCTGTTCATGAAACTTATGGTGCTGCACGGCTTGGCTTTGCTGATGGCTATTAGTCAGCATTGTTGATACGTGATGAGGTTAAGTGTCAATGGTCATGCAGGCGTTGAGACTTCCATCCGTGAAACGTGATCACTGGTTAGTCTTAATGTTTTTAAATGTGAGAAAGACTGTTCGCATGCATACGTAGAGCGAAACATGACAGTACAACAATACTCACTCCTGTAGTGTGTGGTTTATGACGGGAAGCGTGTTCTAAGTTTTGACAGTCAGCTGGTCTGATTGTTGAAGGTTTTTTTTTTCATTTCTGCTCACTTGTTTTGGCTCACCAACTGTGCTCGCTATCGTGCAAGTCTTTCTTACTTCATTGAGTGACTTGAACTTATTCACACATTGCCTGATGCCTTCAGGTCAGCAGCTTGGAGCTCAAAATCACTGACGGAAACACTGGGAAGGCAACACAGGTCACTGCTGTCCACTGCAAACTCGTGTGGATGGGAGTGAACTCAAAAAGACGAGTGCATTTGCGAAATTCTCCAAACCGCTCTTTAAATGACTGCGGGAGATAAGACGTTGAGCCAGCTAGCTGCTGAATATTAAGACGCAGAGTCACTTGATTTACACGTTTCTTTGGACGCCCCCAGTTTTTCAAAGTATAGTAAACCTGTTTCAATGTCGCCGATGAAGAGTTCTAGCTCGTTTTCAAATGCAAGCACTGCTTGTTGCAGGGATAAGACTGTATTTCCAGACCCTTATACTTTCACATTTGGTTATTTAGTTGTTTTTATATGTAATAGATATTTAGATCAAAGACTACTGAAGAAACAAAATACAATCGAACATTGGTGTACAAGACAGATGCATCCATCAAAAGAGCCACATCTTGCTCGCAAGCCATGGTTTCACGACCCTGGTTTATGACAGCTGCACGACTATGTTTGTATAAGTATCAGTAAACTGTTGATTTAGATATAAATACAGGTCGTTTTTATTAAATTGTGCAATTTTATTATTCACATTTTTATTTTTCTATCACATTTAGGGCCACCAAATTCACTTCGCCTAGGACCTCCGATTCCCTAAAGCCGGCACTGTACTTACTTACCTAACTTTCGTAGTAGAAAAATCGTGCATTATGTTATCAAAATTTAAAGTGTTTGTAATATCTTGTTCCATGGACAATATTGCAAGATTTTGTACTCTTAAATCACTTATTGTGGCGCAAATATTATTTTTTTTCAACTTCAGTTCGGAGAAGCTCCTTTCACATCTAGATACACTGATAGCAATCGACATTTTTTAAAGCAAAATAACAATGTTGGATACAGAATTTTCCAATCTATACTGTTGAATATATTTTCATAGACCCCGTTTTCTAACATAATGCCTCTTCTTGTAGTGTAGGTACATCCAGGGCTGGTCCTAGGCTCCTGCAACTTATGCGGTCGTGGTGGGCCCCGCGCTTTCATAGGCTCAACCTATCTTAATTTTTACTTATTTTCCCTATTAATACCTTATCCCTGCCCAAACTGGGTCCCACACAATCCTTTTCGCATACTAAGCTGCATAGGGCCCCACAATTGCTAAGACGGGCCCTTGTTCTGCCATAAAAACCTGGATCCTTTCTCTTTCGATCTGAAACAATTATCTATCGATGTAAATAAAGAAATTTATTTGGTGTTCAAATTCTTCTTTTAATAGGCTAGATCAGTGGTTCCCAAAGTGGTCCCTACGGACCCCCAGGGGTCCGCGGAACCGTTCAGGGGGTCCTTTGAAACTTAAAATTGATTTGGGGGTCCCTGAACAACGTCAAGGGGTCCGTGGAATGTTAAGTAGGAAAATAATAAAATTATGTGTTTAAAAAAATTACGAAAATCAAAATAAAGAAAAACGAATACTGTAGTCTGTTGTCGTCTGTAGTAGCGGTTTTAGGTCCTGAGTAAAAATAAAGTTGTTTGACCTAGAAAAAGAAAAAAAATATGATATTTCCACAGCTGTAACCAATCAAAATGCTTGGTTAATTGAAAGGTGTGGCAAGTTTGATGCGTGAAAAAGGAGGAGACACTATATGTAGGTCATAAAAATAAAATCTTTTAACGGAAATGACGATGAGTGCAGGGTTGGGTAAATTTTGACGTGTCAATAAGTCGTATTTATCTAAGGCCGGAAGAATCCAGCTTTATATTAATACCACATTTGATATGATTGGACGATTGATCCGAAGAAATAATATAGACTTTTCAGTGTTGAGTTTTTGAAATATTGCTTTATTTCGTTTCCAGTAAATAGTATTTGACCAATGTGTCTTCTGCCACTTCTGTGTAATAGAAATTCGTCGAATGATTCTATGAAAACTTCAGGGCTTAAGGAACATTTAATGAAAATAAAAAAGATAAAGATTTAACTTTTTTTTTTTGAAGCAGTCTCAGAAACATATTTGAAAACACCATCACTTCAACAACTCTTAGGGACAACATCAAAGCGAGATGACGATGGACTGCGTGCGTCTTATAATATTTCTTTATTGATAGCTAAGTCTGGAAAGCCATACACGATTGGTGAAGAACTTATTTTAACATCTGTATGTGAGGTGATAAGCACTGTTGCACAAACCAGCTTTCGACATCAAGAAAAGAATTCCAATGAGCAATAATTCAGTCAAAAGATGGATTAACGAAATTGCTCAGTGTGTTAAAAATTCTTTATGTGAATACTAAATAACATATGAATTTTCTCTACAGCTTGACAAGTCCACTTTACCAGGAAACGGGGCTTTACTTTTAGCTTATGTAATATTTGTAAAAGAAGAGCTATTTTGCCAAGAACTATTGTTTGCTAAATGTTTGGAAACAGATACGAAAGGTGAAAGTTATTTACTGAATTAAAAAGATTTTACGATTAAAAAATCTATAGTCTTGACTACTATCATTTCTGTTGTTTCTGACGGAGCTCCGCAATGTTAGAAATATACTGAGGCTTTCTGGTATACTTAAAACAAGCTGTACCACAATGTATGTTCAGTGCAGTGTGTCATTCATCGAAATTATTTAGTTGCAAATATCTTAGTGAACGTTTGATTGTATCACTAGATTATGTCAATAGAGCAGTTAATAAAAATCAAAATGAATGTCTTTAATGAGATATTGTTTGCTAAACTTTGATGGAAAATGATGAAGACTATTATTGTTTACTACTTCACACAGAAATACGTTGGTTATCTAAAAGTGCATATTTAAATCGATTTTATGCTCACTTTGATTCAGCACTGGAATACTTGGACAAAATTTAATGAACTCAAAAATGACATAGCCTTTATGACAGATTTGTTTGCAAAATTTAACGAAACTTATGTCAAACTACAAGGTGACCAATAAAATTTAATCAAAACTAAAAGCGTAATATCTGTGTTTGTTACAAAATATTTTCTGTATAAACAAAAATTCGGGAGATGAGAATGTTCTCAGATTCAAAATCTCTCTAAATTCCAAAATAAAGATGAAGACTTGCTTGCCTACTGTCAACCCTTAACGACTCTTCATGCATACCTGAACCAAAGATTTGAAGTCATTCTTCACTTGGATATTTCGGACTGGGTGTTGGACCCTTTTGCTCGGGGACAAACTAAGATAACAGACATAGATGAATCAATACTAATGCAGGTGGAACGTATTAATATTGAATTATCCACAAATGAGGAACATAAACCAATGTTTGAATAAGGATACCACAAATTCTAGTTACAAAAAAAAAAAAAAAAAAAAAAAAAAAAAAAAAAAAAAAAGATCCCAATTTATATTCTGCATTATTGGTTATTGTACAAAAGTTGTTGACTGCTTTCCCGTCTTCCTATTGGGTATAGCGTGGATTCAGTGTAGTTTTGAACCTCAACAGAAACAAAAGAAACCGGCTTGACATTTGTACTCGTGGGGATTAGCGTTAGCTACTCACAAACATTGACCCTGACATAAATACACTCATAAAATTATAAAATCTCATCAAGTTCATCCAAGTCATATAAAAAAAGAAATGTAGCAAAAGTTAAATTCAAATAAATGATTCTTGAACAAAATGATTTTTTAATAAGTAAATTTGTATACTATACATTTATGTAGCTTTTTTTCACTTGGGGGTCCGTGGGCAAGTTTTGACTATAAAAGGGGTCCGCGGGTAAAAAAAAGTTTGGGAACCACTGGGCTAGAATATTTTCTTGCAAGGACATATAATTCATCACCGCGTTCTTTTATTTTCTTATATAATTACATCTATTGATAAAAACATTTCTCGTTGCACTACTTGCTCTAAAGATAGAACCACGTCTTTTGAATTTTCCCACTCAAATTTTGTCTATTTCTAACTGGGTGTCCAGTAAAAATTCCCAAACTCTCTGTAACAGCGTTCTGTAATAGGACATATTTTTGTTCCATGAAATGGGTTTGCATAGTTTGTATTAATTTAAAAAAGACGGGTTCCCATAAATTGAAATACCATAGAAAAGAAATCGATTGCATTGAAATGAGTAAAATCCCAACATCTGTTGTCGTTTTACTAGCTACCTCAGATGTCAATTTTTCAAAGACGCTTGAAATTTTTAAGTATGTCTTTTTCGGAATTATTTATGTTATTGTGGTGTTTATTAACGGAGAAATGCTTAACCATTAATTTTAAATGAATAACCGTATTTTAATGAAAAACACAAGCTATACGTGCTACTTTAATAAAAACAAAGTAAATTTAATTTTTAATAAGTTACCTTACAATAATTTTATGAAACCTTAAAAATTAACATAATTTAATACTTGTAAGTTAAACACAATATTTGAACCACCATGTCATGTAAGTACTTGTTAGCGCATCATTCTGAATGTCAAAATTCACACGCAAAAACTGTCTTGGCGATATTAATATTACATATTTTCGTACCAGCTGTGATGCGTTTTTGTTTTATGTGCAATTTTCTTATAAAAGCGCCATCTTTGACGTATACCGCTAAACTTTCCAAACAAATCGTTACCTTTTTTGAGCGATTTCAAAATTTTAAACGGTTTTGCTTTAGTTATAACAACGATTATGTAATAAACCAAATGTTGCATGAATACATTAACTAAAACTCAAAATTAAGATTATTTTTGTTTCACCAAGGTTTTCCTCCTTCAAAAGAAAAGGGGCGGTTTTCGGAAATGGCTTTAATTTTCAAATGCCTACAAGTGCCGCCCTTTGAATGAGTGCCGCCCGGGGCGGACCGCCCCCAATCCCCCCCTAGCTACGCCACTGTTTGAAACCGTCTTCTAAAACTGTTAATTTCCCGAGGAGGTTTGATTTTTTTCCCCAGGAAATCCAGTTAAACCTTTCCAGTATTTTTTTTGTGTCTCTGCACATGCTTGGGACCTCCTCTACATATTTGCAAAAGACCCGAACCCTCTATCGTGTATGTTTCTGGAGGAGTTGCATGACCAAGCTCGAACAGACAGGACAGACATTAAGAATATATAAACGCCAATTTTCCCATACGGAAATTACCACAAGAAAGCAAAATAACTTGACATCCGACTGTGAAAATTAAATTAAATTTTGGAATATTGTATTGGGGGCCATCCAAAAATGATGTCACGCACCTATGGGGGAGGGGGGTCCCCACACTTGTGACGATGTGTGACAAGGGGAGGGGGAAAGTTTAAGAATTGTGACGTCACGCCAAAAAAACTGCTGCTTTAAATCAAAGTTCCACAGAAATATTCGATTTCTTAATATTTGCGCAATAACGTTTTACATGGATTCACGCGCGTTGCGATACTAAAGTAATTAAAGTGATGACTTCCACTAAATAAAAACAAAAATGACATTTAATTGATTTGAAACATGCTCCTTTTCAAATAGAAAATACCGACTTTGTGTGTGTGTGTTGGGGGGGGGGGAGTTCCACAGCTTTGTGACGTCATATTGGAGGGGGGTCTAGGTTTTTGTGACGGAGGGAGGAGGGGGGTAAAAATTGGCCAGAATCGTGTGACGTCATTTATGGACGGCCCCTTGTCACCAGAGATGCAAGATGTCTCCCAAACTTCAACTCAATGAAGGTGATAAGTGCATAAAAATGACGTTGCAAGATTGGACGCTATCACACACAAAGAGAATGTTCAAGCTAATTGAATGCATGTAAAAATCATTCATGGGACAGGGCTATTAAAAAATTTTATATTGCAACCCGTGTAAATGTAAGTCCAATGTCAATCAATTGAATCATTTTTTATTCAATTCATTTATTTTATGGACATGAAGTAAAGAAGATTGATTCATTGTCATGTATTGAACCAGCACTTTGCCAGTGTTGTAATTTTTTCTTTGATGGATTATTGTGTGTTACAAAGTTACGCTAGATTGTAACAGGTGAACATTCAGTAGCAGGCAAAAAGTAAATAGAGAGTTTGGAGAACATCAGAGGCTTTTGGCTCAAGGACCGTTTTATCAACACCTTAGGTCCCTAAAGAACACCAGAAGCTATAGGATCAAGGGCCGTTTAATTAACACCAAAGATCATTTTAAAGAAACACATGAGAACCATTGAACAAAAAAAAGGTTTTTAAAAAAGTTCTTTAACTTTAAATAAAACTTCTGTGAAATCAGAGGATCTGATAGGTGCCCAAATTGCACAATGCGATTCGTTAAATGGGCTCAGCGTGTTACGGCATGAAGATGGATTAAGGTGATGATAAACACAAAAGTACAACACGCCATGTGACTGCTACCAGGTTTTATGAGTGCTGAAAGCGATGCGAAACACGAAAACTGGAAAATGTTACATGTTAAAATGCACCAGTAGTTGGTGGCACATTTTGAAGAAACACCATCCTCATAGCATTGACTCATAAAATGTGTAACATTAGCTCTGTATAACATCATCCAGGACGAGACCCCTCTTCGCCACCCCACGAGTTATTCCTACAGATTGCCTCCTTATATCGACCCATTCAAGCGTCACTCGGGACGAGAACCCTCTTTGAGACCCCCCCCCCCCCCAGTAGATATTACTGAAACATTGCCTCCTTGCACCCACCCATTCCATTACAAAATCATTTATTTTATGAAAGCCCCGTATATAGCCCCCCCTTCCCCCTGGCACGTACTTTTTGCCGCCACATATTACCTACCCATCATAAGTGAAAAGAAATGAGGATTTACTAGATTTAATATATGATGGATAACATATATATAATTAAAGTTGTTGGCTATAATGGATGAGAATGGCAGAATATTGCTGAAGAAAACTCCTGTCGTATTTATTTTTAAATTCTCATAACTCATAAGGAGGACGTAATAATTTCAAGAGACATTCCATACATGTTGGAAAAGCGACATTCCTGTGGTTCAAGGGTTGCCAGATTATAAATTGGGTAAAAAGCCAAAATGTCGGCCAAAAAAGCAACAACAAAAAAAACTATGTTATATGAAAAATGTCGACAAAAATGACGTCAAACACATTTCACAGATTTGTGACGATGTATGACGAAGTGGAAGGGGCTTTAAGAACTGTGACGTCACATCAAAACATGACACTTAAATTAAAGTTCCACTTAAATGTTTACAATGCTTGCAATTTATTTAATGACGCTTTAAATGGCTTCACTTCACGCGTGTTACGATATGAGATTAAATACTTTAATACTTAAATGACGATGAAGTGATTTAAAATATGATAATGTTTGTATATTAAATACCGCTTCTTTGTGTTTTTCTTCTTGTTGTTGTTTTTTTTGTTTTGTTTTTTTTTTATTTTTTTTTTTAATATTTTTTTTTTGGGTGGGGGACTTTGTGAATTCATATACGAGGGGGGTCTAGCTCGTTATTACGTGTGACGAGGAGGAGGGATGAAAATGCAATGAAAAATCTGCCAAAATAGCGTGACGTCATTTATGGGCGGCCCATAACGGCTAAAAATTAGTTAACTATTGAAAATTAAGCTTGAACCAGGAGAAAAAGATTAATAAATGTGTAAACGCCAATTTTCTTATATATGGTTGTACACACAAAATAAATAGACATGGTAACATACAAATTTGAACGAAAATCTCCAGTTCATCCTTTTCCTATAGAATGCTATTTGAAGTTGTATAAACTTTGTCGGATGTCAGGTCATCAAATATTCTTTAAGACGCGACGAAGTATTTACAGTATTTATTTGTAAATAAACGCTCAGCCCAGACTCTAACAATAGCGCCAAAAGTGTGAGCTGTATTCTATTTCTATGTCTTAAAAGCCTCTTCATTAAACTTTCAAGAATGTTAAACATTACTTAACCTATTCAAAAATAGAAAATAATTAAAAAGGTTATTGACTTATGGCGTGGTGATTTTTTTTCTAAAGTTAATTTTTATATATATTTTGTTTTCAAGAAATATAAAGACAATAAGATGTAGAAAAATTGACCCCAAATCATCTTTGCAAAATTTTGAGAATTTGGCTTTAAAAAGCCAATCTGGTTTCCCTGTGTGGTTCAATGGGACACACATGAATCTCAATAACACGAGAGAGGCCGGCCATGGCAAGGGACAAACAAGTAGATCAAGGGCAATCACGTGCATGTGCCCTTGATGAGACACGAGAAAAGATTGAATAGGGTTCACACGAGCTTCCTCCAGTAAAGTCTTATACACGTCTGTGTGATGGCATTGGCGAACATGCAACCCATTTATCTGGACCTTCAACAATGTAATTTTCGGTTTACACCACGAATAGGTTTGCTTACACTTGTGTTGGCACCGTAGTGATATCACTTCGTTGACAATCCAACCGTGTATGAAGTGTTTTGAAGCACTCATGACATGCCAATATATCTCAACACCAGCTCCATATAGGATGTGTCACACAGTAGACATTCCTTACACTCACCCAACTGTATCACAGTAAACATTCCTTACACACTCACCCAACTGTATCACAGTAAACATTCCTTACACACTCACCCAACTGTATCACAGTAAACATTCCTTACACACTCACCCTACTGTATCACAGTAAACATTCCTAATACTCACCCAACTGTATCACAGTAAACATTCCTTACACACTCACCCAACTGTATCACAGTAAACATTCCTTACACACTCACCCAACTGTATCACAGTAAACATTCCTTACACATTCATCCAACTGTATCACAGTAAACATTCCTTACACACTCACCCAACTGTATCACAGTAAACATTCCTTTATTCCACTGAACCCTCCACCCAGACCCCATTGACTCAAGCCTTACACGCCTCTTATAAAAGTTATAGTTTTTAATATTTATAGTGCGACAGTTTTCCTGGTTTCATCACACTTCACACAACCTAATTCCTGACTGGAAGAATGAGACTTTGTATGTTTTTATTCTTGCATGGGGAAAAAAATAGGGCTGTTATCGATTAATTTAAATTTAATCGTTAACTTTAGAAAAATTACCGAATAATTAATCGATAATTTTGATTTAAGCTGAAAATAAGATGTATGACGTCAATAAACTGAAAATTTTATAAAATGCCCATAACTCAAGTATTTCATTAAAAATATATATTTAAGTAGTTCAATTTAATGTCAACGAATTTAAATTTTGTTAATGTTAATTAAAAGCCAGGTTTTTTTAAATATCATTTTCCTTACAAAACTGCTTATTTGAAAGTTTACACTTTAAAAATCTTTTTTTTTTTAAATGGAGAATTTTGTACGTAAAAAAACAAACTATTATTAATAATTAACTATTTATTAATAAATCAAAAAAATTGTTTAAAATATTTTCTTTAAATTTAATCTCTATTTTATCGATTAAAATAATTTTAATCGATAAATTTTTTACCGATTTAAGAGAAATTAATCGATAATTTCCGCAGCCCTAAAAAAAAGAAAAGTCTTTTCATCCCTATGTCTACCTGGGGGTTGTATTAGATTATCTTTGTTATATTTCCAATTTAAAATTAATAGCCATATGTATTTTTACTACTTTACTTCTATTTATTTATGTTTACTTTGTTAGAGGGGTCCCATACAGAAGATGCATTAATTCTAGCGCAGGTCTCACCAAGTAAGGTAGTTATAGACACTTTTCGTAATGTCAAATTGTTCTAAAAGTACAAGTACAAATCATATACATAATCCATTCAGACTGACAAAAATAGAAATGTGAAAAAAACAAGTAGTTAATGCAAGTAATTCTCACTGTATTAAGTTATAATCAGTGGCCACAAATGTGTCAACCCAGTTTACCTGGCCACCGAGATGTTACTGGTAGAAAACAACATAAGCATAAAGTACAGGCACCCACAGGGTTCAAGTTCAAGGATTACACTTACAGTAAACTTTTCAAGGAGTTATTTTGTTAAAAGTCAGTTACAAACGGCAAACACAATTTTAAAATAATAAATGTTACAGTTTCTATACAAAAATGATAAAAGGAGGCCATCGGAAACACATTCAATAGTTTTCTATAACAAGACATGTTGCTTGTGTATGCCTGTGTGTCCCTGATGTAACAGAAGGGATAAGACGTTAAGACGCTTGTGTGTCCTGTCTATAACAGTAGAGACAAGACGCTTGTGTGTCCTGGCTATAACAGTAGGGATATGATTGTGTCCTGTGTGTAACAGTAGAGACATGATGCTTGTGTGTCCTGGCTAGAACAGTAGGGAGTTGCTTGTGTGTCCTGTCTATAACAGTAGGGACAAGATGCTTGTGTCCTGGCTATAACAGTAGGGATATGATTGTGTCCTGTGTGTAACAGTAGAGACATGATGCTTGTGTGTCCTTGCTAGAACAGTAGGGAGATTATGCTTGTGTCCTGGCTATAACAGTAGGGATATGATTGTGTCCTGTGTGTAACAGTAGAGACATGATGCTTGTGTGTCCTGTGTGTAACAGTAGGGACATGATGCTTGTGTGTCCTGGGTGTAACAGTAGAGACATGCTTGTGTGTCCTGGCTATAACAGTAGGGACATGCTTGTGTGTCCTGGTTAAAACAGTAGACATGATGCTTGTGTGTCCTGGGTGTAACAGTAGAGACATGCTTGTGTGTCCTGGCTATAACAGTAGAGACATGCTTGTGTGTCCTGGGCGTAACAATAGAGACATGATGCTTGTGTGTCCTGGCTAGAACAGTAGGGACATGATGCTTGTGTGTCCTGGCTATAACAGTAGAGACATGCTTGTGTGTCCTGGCTATAACAGTAGAGACACGCTTGTGTGTCCTGGCTATAACAGTAGGGATATGATGTGTGTGTCCTGGGTGTAACAGTAGAGACATGATGCTTATGTGTCCTGGGTTAACAGTAGAGACATGCTTGTGTGTCCTGGGTGTAACAGAGACATGATGCTTTTGTGTCCTGGCTCTAACAGTAAGGATATGATGCTTGTGTGTCCTGGGCGTAACAATAGAGACATGATGCTTGTGTCCTGCTCCTTAAATTAATTTTGATATTATTATATTTAATTAATACTAATAAAAACTATCAAAGTTTTACTCATCTAAAATTTAGTTTTTCCTTTAAGATGGGCTGTGGAAATTGATTCCATTTCAACTTAATTTGTATCTTCTACATCTACATATTTCGAGATTGAAATAATGGAAAACATAACTTAGAGGAGACACCCTTGTCCCCTGTGAGAGCCATTGTACTATAATGGTATTTACAAGTAAGTACATGTACAAGGCAGTGCAACCCAATGTATCAGCTGTAAACCTTCAGCAAGGAGTTGGCTCCATTACATTAACACACCAAAGATATGGATTGCCATTTATCAGCTGTGAACCAACCATTCATAGACAACATTAATGATGGCTTTAAGACTCCACTCATTAGCATCACTTCCTTTAACAATTGCTGGTCCAGTCCACAGCTGATAGCTTGAGTTGCCCTGAGATTGTGTCAAATGAATTGTAAAAGTCTACATCTTGCGTGTTAACCATTATACAGATATAGGATTTGCGAATATAGCCTGGCACTAATACACAGCTTATATTTATACATGTCTAAGTCTTTTAAATTACAGTTACAGAGATGCTACAAGTTCAGAGAAAACTGATGACACAGCAGAATGTGCTTCTGCCAGCACTCTTGCCACACATAGCATGCTTTCAATAAACACTCAATCAACTCCCAACCTTTAATTATTTTTTTTGTTTCAAACTGTCTCAAGAACAATTATCACTGAGCATTCCAGTCCAAACCAATCATTCAATCAATGAACATCCACCCTCTTTAAAAACACCTAGTGCCCTAACAATAATTCTTTTGTTATTTTGTCTATACAATGCCCACATCTAATGTATTCTCATTTATTATGGTCATCTCAAATCCAGCAAATTTACACGGAGAAAAAATCTGTACACAATAATAAAACTGCAAACGCTGACCTCTGACCCCCAACAACTCTATAATTAGGTTGAGTCGGGAAGGGGGAGAAAGAGACAAAAAAGATGGGGGGGGGGNGGGGGGGGTCAGACAACTTATTGAGACTCAAATAGCCATGGAATAAACTTTCTCTGATAAAGTAAGCATGCTAAAATTCTAAAACTAAAGTGAAAGATTTGTGGGAATTAAAAACATTGTACAGATGTCAGCATTAATGAGATGTAAGTAAATAGGGTGAAAGGCTGGTGATGAATGTATCATGAAGAAGCTCAGGAAGAATGAATTGTTTATAACTTTAAACTTATTGTGGATCATGAACACATGTGCTAGAAACAACTGATACCAAAAGATATGAGGGGTCAGACTGCAATCAGGCTAATAAAAAAAGTAAATGGAAAAAACGTAAACAAGGAAAGGGTTAGCCTCGCTGTTTTGTTACGTCCTGTCAGGCTAACCCTTACCTTGTTTACATCTTTTCCATTTACTGATACCAAAGACAAGGACTAACCAATGGAGAGAAATTTAAAATTGCATGTGATCGTCTCAAGCTGGAAATAAATGGCTGAAAGGTGGAAGAGAAATAAACTATTCATTGACCCTTGTCAGGCCACTGAAGGTTCAACTGCCCCATGTGACAGCCATAACATTATCATCTACTCAAACAATTTTCTTTTAATGGAATGGATCAGGTGATGATAAGCATGTTAAAAAAAATATTTCCCCTGGTTATAATAGAGCTTGACATATTCAGTGATAAAATAATGCATTTTGACAATAAGTGAAACATTTATGTACAGTAACTTCATGGCATAAAGTGGCAACAAACTCATTTTAAGCAAGCCAAATATTTTTACAATCTGAAGAAAAAAAAAGTAAAAAAATTATTGTCCAGCACTTTCTAGATCCACCCAAACTTTGTCACTTACAATACATTGCCAGTGCTTTCTAATTCCACCCAAACTTTGTCACTTACAATACATTGCCAGTGCTTTCTAATTCCACCCAACCTTTATCACTTACAATACATTGCCAGTGCTTTCTTAATTCCAATTCTAACCTAACTTTGTCCCAATACATCGACAGCTCTTTACAGATCCATCCAAACTTTGACAGCACTTTCTAGCCCTACATAAAAACATGGTTAAGTACATACATTAGAAGGGACTTGTTCTTTTGAGATTTCAGTTGACCTGAAACAAACTGGCAATCTCAATATTTGAATACACAACTTTTAAAGGATATTATTGAGTTATAAAATTCCTTACTGTCACTTTTATTATTGTCACAGTAGCAGGAGACTAATATATTTTTAAAATACAATTTTCTAGGAAGATATATAAAGGGCAGATCAATTAGAAAACAGATTAAATGAATAAAGGAGGTATAGCAGGGCAATGAGCACAGCATAGATCTATAACTATTGAGCCAGACATAATGTGTTATATCATGGCTGGGACAGAAGATACTGTCAAGTACAATTGGCAACTAATTGAGAAAACTGGATGGGTCAAGAACCCTAACACTTAAAAACTATGAGTCTATGTTGAAATAACCAATTATATACTTCTATTTTTTTAATTTTAGGTTACATCATCCCAGTTTTGATTGGCCCAAAAATTCAAATCCTATGACAAAATTATTCCTTAAACAACTGAAAATCATTATATATTTGATTATAAAAATCTGGTAGATGGGAGAATAGAAAACAAAATTAATTTTTATTTAGGTCATGGAACCAAACTGGATTAAAAACATAAAGTTCAAAATTAAATTAAAACTACATTGAACTTGAAAGAATAGAAAGGGTAGCTCATAGTTCAAATCAGCTCAATTAAAAATGATGGGAAAAAACGGGCAATAAAACTTTGAAAATAATTGAGTATAAAGCCAAATAAGAACAAAGTATTGCAGTGTACTGGGACATCCTTTATTGACTAATGTGGCCTTTTCTTCTCTTTTAACATGGGGGAGAAATTTTCATCAAAAAACAACAACTAGATGGAACCAATACAAACTTCTCACACAAGGATTGACACCACAATATACTCTAGTCCAAACTCATCTTCATTATTTTGGTACTCAAAATGGAAAACAAAAATTCTTTTAGGTTGTGTAAATAAAGTACATATATTTTTAGAGATTCTGAGCAAATAGAAAATTTGGCAATTGTTGACAAGACCCATTGTAACTGGAGTTTTAAAAAATAATTATTTTGTTATTTTAGCTTAGCTACTTGTATAATTCATAATAAAATGTATATATAATGTAAACTGTCAACAGAAATAACGCATAATGAACAATTAAAATATCTAGCTTTTTATATTAAGAAAACTTTATTTACTATATATTCATCTTATAGTGTTGGCATAAATGCTAGTAGCAAACGACAAGTTAGACAAAAATTATTTCCTGAGTTTGTTTTTTTCTGCACCATTCCACAACATAAAGTCGAAAGATAGGATGTTTGTTCTTTGGTGAATGCATATAAGGTGTTCCCAGATTTAATGAGATGGAACCCATTGATGGACAAATTTTTGTTCTAACATACATACCACCAATGTTATGTAGGGAAAGGGACATCAATCTGTCGAGGTGCAAGATGTTAGCTACACTAAAATAAACACTGGCCTATAGTAGAGAAGCTAAAGGTATGACGTCAGGTTTAACAACTCACGTGCACTCACACACTGCTCTTACTCATTTTTCTTACAAAATACAAATTTGTTTTTTCTCAAAACAGTAAGGATTGACCAAACTTCTTTATAATGAGATGTGATGAATAGTCAAGTGCACTAATAACTCTCTAAATAATGAATCATGTTTCCTCCTTGATACCAATCATGTAAACTCTGTGTACAAAAGATTTTCACTCAATAGTTCAATTTTCAACTGTAGGTTTTTTTTTTTCTTTTCTAAAATTTTTGTTTTTAAAAAAGTAAAATAAAACGCTAAAGAGCATTGTTTAAATTAAAAAAGTAATGAATCCATTATTCCCAAATTGAATAACTTAACAAAACAAAACAGGAATAGTGAATGGCTGCTCCATACAGCTTGGTTTTTAAATGTCACTTGGCATACAACATGAGTCGACTGCTACAAAATGATGTCAAAAGGTGGCTGTGTGTATGCACGCTGAGAGATACTGGGACAAAAGAACAAGCATATTGACAAGAATCCTAGCCATCAATGGCTGCTGGTCATACGCCTTGGAGCCAAGGATGCTTCAGACACTCTGCTGCAGTGGCTCGTTCACTGGGATCAAAAGCCAGCATGGGGAGAAGGAATTCACTGAACTCGCGTGCATCCTTCTCTGACCATTCGTACTTCTCTGTGAGAACCTCTACAAGGCCCCAGGGCTTTAGTTTGCTAATATGTCTCAATTCTCCTATGGAAACAAAATCATGCAATATTCAAATCACAGGTAACAAAATAATGATGATAAATAATGGATTTAGAAGTGCACTTGAAAAAGGTAACATTGTTAATGGCCATTATTAACTATTTAAAACAAATTATCCTTAGCAATAGCTAAGTATCTACTTATGGGAATGCTCAAACCCCCCAAAATTAACCGCAAAACAATTTTTTAAAATGATTTTTACTTTTGATACATTATTTCAGATTTAAAATTCTAATTTAAGACACAATTTGCAAATAATTAAATTAAGAAAATGTCTCTATGCATTGATACATGTTTCATAACGCCCTTCCCATCCATCAAAATTCACAAGTCTTTATGTAATGTGAAAGTATCACTATCTTAAATAACCAAGAAAAAATTCATGGTATCTCTACTTAATATACTAAAAAGGTTTTTCAGTAATTTAAACATGCTATAATAGATCTATGACTGCAAGGAGTTGTGATCATATTTTAGTTAGTACTTCTAGTACTTTTATAATTACCTCTCCTATTAAAAAATTCTCTTGAATATTTTCCACATAGAGCTATATTGCGTGGAATGGGTCCCACAAGTTCTATGATGTGCGCTAAGTGATCTTCATCCCTTGTATAGTCTTCTCCACTGTGTGGTTCAAAAAGGTAGTCACCAGTTGCAAGCTCAAATGCCTGTGTTGGAAATTTTAATTTTTAAATGCATGCAAAGTACTCTGAACATGGGCAACAGAATAACAATATTACCCAAGAAAAAATTATTAACTCTTAGGAAATGGGATTTAAGACAGATGCTGCACATGTAATCTCACCATACAAGCAGTGCTCCATATATCAGCTGGTGTGTCATAACCTGCCCCTATTAACACTTCTAAACAGCGATATTGACGAGTTTGGATATCTTCTGTGAACTGGTGATACTGTAAGAAATAAAACATTTCTTATTGGTGAAAGCTTAAGTATTTCTTAAGATAAAATTTTCAACCTTACAGGCGGAATCTGAGTTCTATGGCTAATAAGCTAAAGGCTCACAATTAAAATTGAGATGCTAAATGAACATACCTTTTTAAGTTTGAGTTACTTTTTGGAAAAGCTGATAATACTAATCATTGTCATTTTTTTTAAACATCATGACAACATACTTTTTATGAAAGTTTTTAGAATTTCCATAATAGATGCTTTCCCAAACACAGTGATAACCTAACGCCAGCAAAGCATGTGTTGGAGACCCCAAATTCATTGACTGAGGCTATAATGCATTCCCCAAACTTTGCTGTTAATAACTACTGCAATGACATTCCACCTCTATTTTGTTAACAGTGTTTAACTCTTAAAGTGTCAAAGCGCGATAATGCGCGATTTACCGTATTTGACCAAAGCACGATAATCCGTGACTCATAGAACTCTCTTTAAAATGAAATTACAGACAATAAAAACTCGTCAGTGCGTGAAAACCGATGTTTTCGACTTCCGGAAATGGCAGCTGTTTCCCTAGCTAGAGTTAACACTCAATTTGCAAAGTTTTTTAGTCGTTTTTACAGGTTTTTTTCAAAGATACAATTTTGCTATACTTTATTACTAAAATAATAGTACTAAACTACAGGTAAATATTCTTTTAAACTCAAAACGGTTTTTTGGATACATAAAATAACCATTCTTATCCTAAAAGAAGTCAGTATGACAATAATAATATAAATGGATTTTACGCAATTTTTTTAATTTTATAACCAGTTGATCGCATTTAGGGAAATTCTTACGGCACTGAGGTGGAAGTTTCCAGAAAACCTTATGGCACAAGAAGAGTTAATAGAATCTTCATTTGATTTGATAACAGGCTGGAGTAAGAAATGGCATATACTTCGAAAAAGTAATTTTTTAAACTGTAAATGTATTTGTAAACCATTCTGGAAGGTTTAGATGAATGCTCTTGTTCCATTAAGAATGGTGATATAAGTATATTCTACTTACAGTCCAACATGCATTTCCAAGATCAGCTATCTTCACAGGAAATTCATCACAGATCTCATGGACAGGATCCTGTTTGCGGATAGTTGTACTTCGCTCTGTAGATAAGAGTTAAACATGAGTTAAACATGATTTCAAATCTTAATTTTATAAAGTGTTTTTCGACTTAATTCATTCATCTGTAATTATTAGATTAACAATAAATTCCCTCTGTTGTACATAGAAGAAAACTAATTGCAGCCTACACATTTATTTAATAAAAAATATGTATGGTTCATTGGCTTACCATGATAGAATTTAAGAAACTTTACCCACATTTAATTTGACTTTTTCTTTTAAAAAATGTGGAATTTATTTTTTTAAAACCTATCAATTTAAACAGTTTTAATTTATTAGAATATTTAAAAGGTGTATAAAATTAAGACATTAAATAAACATGTTTAAAGTGTATATATTAGGGTTGTTATCGATTCATTTAAATTTAATCGATAACTTTCGAAAAATTACCGAATAATTAATCGATAATTTTGATTAAAGCTGAAAATAAGATTTATGACGTCATGAAACTGAAAATTTCATAAAATGCCCATAACTTAAATTTTTAATTTAAAAAATATTGTATTTTTAAGAGATATATTTTAAATATATGATGTTCAATTTTATGTCAATGAATTTTTAAAAATGTATTGTTAATTAAGTAAAAACAATGTTTATTTTTGTAATATTTTCCTTATAAAAACTGCTTATTTTAAAGTTAACACACTTTATAAACCTTTTTTTTTAATGGAGAAGTTTGTATGTAGAAAACAATTATTAATAATTAATTATTTATTAATAAATCGAAAAAAGTGTTTGAAATATTTTCTTTAATTTTAATTGCTATTTTATCTATTAAAATAATTTTAATCGAGAAATTAATCGATAATTTCCGCAGCCCTAGTATATATATTATAAAATATGAGGATTAAATACTGACAGCATAATTTTGTATAAATTTGAATAACAATGATGGATATTTTTCTAGTCAAGTTTGAATAATTCTTATTTGAAATTTATCTTAACTTATTCAAGCATCGAAAAGAACTGATAAAAACTATATTCTTATATTAAGATTTTTACATGTTTAAAGATTATTTGAAATTTCACATTCACAAGTAGGCCAAGCATAAAAAGGATAAGAGAATGTGCAATGTGGAGCATTGGAAGTTCATTAACTCTTAATGTCCTATAAGGTTTTCTAAAAACGTATCCCCCAATCCTGTATTGTTTCAAGTATATATTCCAATGCATTGGATTATGAATTTTTACAAATTGCTGAAAATGTATTTTTTATCATACTGACTTCATCTGTAAGAATAAGCTTACCAAATGGTTATTTTATGTATAGAAAAGACAATCTTGAGTTTAGTACTATTTTTTTTACAGAAAATTTTTTCGCGAAATCACATCTTCAAAAAATAAGGTAAAAACTGCCACAAAACTTCACAAAACAAGTAAAAGCACTGTCATAAAATAAACACCAATGTTTCCGGAAATCAACTAAATCTTCTCTTATACTATGAAGAGTTTTTACTCTTGAGATTTCTTCACTAAAGACAGCGCTATCGAGGCATGCTTTACTGCCCTCCAGGATTAGAGGCAAAGCGCTTATTACCGTTGTTTAGGACACTAAGAGTTATTGTACAAATTTTACCTCTCTCTATGATTAAAAGATATGTATTAATTTTATAAAACATTTATATTCTAAAATAGGCTGTATATAAGAGGACAGTAAATTCAATTGTCTTCTTTATATGACAGAAAACAATATTTTCCACAAAAAAATTAAGTGAATTAAATGAGCAATTACATTTATTTCACATTAAAATTTCTAAATTAGAATTGTTTCATGCAACAAAAATTTGATTTTCACAGCAAATTTTTAATAGAATTCTACACAAGAATTTTAACCAAATCGTTGGCATGAAGTTGATGGTAGAATTCTATTGTGTGTGTGTGTATATATATATATATATATATATATATATATATATATATATATATACAATAGAATTCTACAAAAGACAATTTAAAAATATACAAACAAAATTTTGGCATAAAATTGGTGGGAGTTAAATAGGTCTAGACTTAAATGAATAAAATAAAATATTTCACACAGGTGGTCAATGACTCCCTTTTAAAATTGGCATCAGATTTAAAGTTATTGAAAACAGTAAAATTTTAACAGTACAAGTAGATCAGTATTTGAATTTTTCAGATTAGAAATTTTCCAAATTAAAAATTTCTTTTTTTAACAGTTTCTTCTTTAAATGAAGAAAACAATAGTTTGATGGTAACGTGAGCATACAAATATTGTATATTTTTGCTCTTTCTATTTTCTTTATTTTGTGCGTATGTGTTTGTCAGCAAATATACGCTTTCTTATAAGAAAGTTGCTTTTTAAACTTAGATCATTTTCTTAGGTTATTTTATATATATTATTAAAATTTTGAGTGTTATCAAAACATTATCTCAAAATGTTACTTTACTGAGTCAAGATAGTTATTTTTTTTAATGAATGATTGATTAGGAGAATTCTGTCCCTTGAGTCTATCAAAAATAGCATTTTAAAAAATTGTGGTGATAGAAGATGAGTCATTTAGTCTGCAACATCGCAACACTTGAATTTAACTGCACAGTTGTGACTTCCATGAACTAATTTAACTGCACATTTGTGACTTCATGCAAGAACTAATATTCTCTTGATTAATTAGTTCAACATACTTGAATCTAGATATCCTGGAAACATTTCACTCATCGACTTCTCTCCAGGGTCATCCTTTATAAGTGCTGTGAGCATGAAAATGGGACAGTGTTAGAACAAAGAGGACTAAAGAGGTCACTCAAAGGAGTATTTTTGAAAGTGGTGCCTCAATAACATACTGTACTGAAATACAAGTGAGGGAAGTTATTCAAGAAAACTATTAAATGAGTAAGTTTGGTTTGAAAAAAAATTAATTTAAAGCTAATGCATTTGATCTTACTAAATGAAGCGTTAATGATACATGCATGAGAAAAGTATATTCAAAATCCCTACCATCAGGACTCCCTTCTATTTGCATATCCTCTACTTCACCATCATAGGACTCCACTGAAACACTATTGACAAGTCGTGGGCCATCACTTTCAAATAGTTCATCACGGTCGACCAGACACTCCCCAGCACCCACAACAACACTGGTGTTTGAACACTCAACCGTTGAGATGGCTACACTAGTGCTGTGGGAGTCGTGACTCTGGTCTTCTATGGAAACTTTTGGTGAATACTCAGTGTCCATACTTGAAGATTCTCGAGAAAACTCAGAGGCATGGCCGTTACATATAGGTTCAGAATAATTAGAAGAGGATGAAGTGATAACAGCATTGCTGGTTTTATTGTCTGTTTTATTCTGGGCGGGGCTGTTGTTGTTGGTACAAACTACTGGGGTGTCCCCAGTAACATTCAACCTTGCAATGGCAGTGGACTGGCTCTCAGAACCAGACGATTTGTTGAGATTACAAGTTTCCTCCTCATCCTCATCAGTAATGTTTGTTGGGGACAGGCTGCTGTTGTTTTCCATATTTTCTGCTTTTGTTTCATTTCGTTTATTCTCTTTGGCTTGTGAGCTTGATTGATCAAGAGTTTGTGATTTGTTCCCAGTTACTGTTAATGAGAAATGAATGACAATATTATAAATATTTGAAATGTAGCTTTCGGTGACAAGCAAATTATTTCAAACAATGGAAGTTAATGAAGTTAAGGAAATATAACTTTATGTATAGGTATTGCTGAAATAATTTTATGTTCTCGTGATTCAGAAAAATTATTTCACTAACATCTTGGTCTTTAAACAAAACAAATTAATAGCTCTAAAATGATAAATTCAAATAACCATGTATATAAATACTTGGCACCAGTACTCCAATCTTCAGTGCTGATATGATAGGTATTTGAATTCATGACCAAAACATTAAAATTATCACTAAATAAATGTATATAAACGCAATACTATTAATGTTTGTTTCATTTCTTTGTTTAAAAAATAATTTGCAAAATACTCTACAAAAATCAACTCTAATTTCATATAAATTTATAAAACTGCAGTCAACTAATAATAAAGATTTTTTTTTAAACACAGGTATGGGATTTCATCTTCAAAGATTTTATGATTATGCTGGCTTTCTTTTATAGTGATAACACTATCCATGCTAGTCCATTATGGTCGTTGTGCTCTGATGTTCAAAAACTCTCAAATTAAAAGAAGTGCTTAAATTTTCAGATTGCAGAGACCACTAAACATTGTAAAGTCATGTGAAAAAACAATAATTTTTTGTTAACATTTTAAAAATGATAAATCTTTCTAGCCAATTAAATCTTTTCCTACCAGGGAGTTTTACACGTTCATGCCAGACCATTTTTTTTAGTGTTATAAATTTTTAAGGGTGATATCAACTAAGCTTGTTAACGGTTAACCGGTTAACCTCTCCCTCTCGCTTTGTCACGTGAGTAAAAGCGATACCAAGATCCAGCTGCTTAGTTGTCGAGACTGTGACTGTACGAGAGCTAACGTTTGATGTCAACAACGGTCAAGGCCGAGGCTGTTTCTATTTATATTAATTATAGTCTGGCTATAAAAGCATATGACCCCGTGACCTATCCGCATTTTCTGATCACCGGTTTATAGTCTGTTTCAGGCATTCAAAAACTTATCGGCGCACGCCGCTTAGTGAAGTACATGTACCTATATTACGAGAGGTATTTGAAAGACGTAGCAAAGATACCGGGCGATTAATCGGCCCACAAATTCGAGTTCGGTCTTTTAGTGACAGTTTTCCTGCTAGTCAAAGGCATTTGATTACCACATTAATAGTACGCCGAGTGTAGCTCAAACCCTATTTGAACAGAAAAAAAAACGGGGAGGGGGAACATGTGCGTCCCAAATTCAATTATTCTGGCGAGTTGACGATTGAAAAATAATATGTTTTTTAAATAAATTCAATTTTATCATCATTTACTCCGTAGCTTTATAATTTTATTATATTATTAATTTTAAAACGCAAGTTGATCGGCACACAAGAGAGGTAAACATGACGTCACAACTGACGGGGCGAGGCGTTGGTTTTTGAAACTAATGAAAAAACCTCGCTAACTTTAACGAACGATTGAACCTATCCTCTTCTTTACACCAGTGAACTACGAGTCCCCAAAATAAAATATAAAAAAGACAATTAACCATCACTGTTAAGTTAATTTTTTGGATTAAAAAAAATGCTTTGAATTGAGGGCAATGCGGAAAGAGCTGAACGCAAGCAGGGGAAGCGGGCTTTGATGCCATCAGACGACGCGAGGCGACAACATTCTCTTGTTAGTTCTCAAATGGGTCTCAAAACATTAGGGATATAAGGACGAGCGGTTAACCGGTCTTTTTTTGAACGGTTAGTCGTCCTCAAAAACGAGCGGTCTTAACAACCTTAATATCAACTATCGTAACATTTTAAATATATTTAGTTTGCAACATTGATGTATCTGATATCAAATGAAAAAAATTAAATAGAGAATAAAAATATGTAGAAACAATTACAATATTACCTTAAAAAAATAATTTTCATTATACTTTTTGGTGATTAATTTTTGTGTGTTAAATTTTCTTTTGCTCATGGCAGACCATTTTTTTAGTTTTATAATTTTTTTTTAAGGGTGATATTAACTATTGTAAATAATTTTGGGGTCTACTGATGTCAGGATGTCTGTAATATTGGTATCAAGTCAATGCCCCAATATAGACGTCACATATATATCATAATCAGTGACATTTTGGAGAAAAAAAAGGCGGAAAAAAATTTATTGTCATTTAGATTTATAAATACTCCTACCTGCAAAAAAAATATCAACAGAAATGGATATCGATAGACCACTAAAATTTTAAAATAAATTTTTTATGCACCTCTCATAACAAGTAATTTGCATAGAGAGCAAAAAGAAATTGAAAAAGTTGCTCCAATAACGAGCGACATTTCGCATAAAAAGTTACACAAAAAGGGGAAGTCCCTTTTACCATCATTTGTGAGCAGGGACTCGGTCTGGGTCTGTTAGTTTTATTTTCGTGTGTGATAAGCCCTTTTTACAAATTTTCATGCGGACAGTATTCGTAATTTTTAATGTGCTAAGTGTAATAACCTGTGCTAAAATGTATTTGAGGAAAAAAATGCAAGAATACAATCATTGAGAGAAAAAATAACTTGAAATGAAACTTAAAATCATTGAAAACCAAGAACAAGGTGTGAGTGTGGCTAATCTAGTGCACACATAGAATCGATCCACATCAATGATCTGCACTATTCTCAAGAACAAAAACAAAATTAAGGAGATGGGTGCTTCAAAGGGAGTGTCAAAATGTACACAAACAATAAAGATGCATTTTATTCAAATTTTGAAGCGCCTGCAAAAACAAAGTCTTAAAGACAGTTTTCTAGTTATTGATGATTAATTATTTGTCATAAATGTATATTTTTATTTACATTTTTATTCAAATTTAACTTGTATTCCAAGTTGTTACACTCGTTAACAATTCATAAGTAATTTTATTCAAATAAATGAAAATACAGTGGAACCCACTTACCTCGAGCTCGGTTAGCTCGAACACCCTATTATGTCGACGTTTTTTATTGGAACCGCCAAATTCTCTCTTTGTCTTAGCATTTTCTCGTCGTTTAATTCGATTTTTTTAAGTCGCCGAAACCTCATAACACGAGCACAAAAAAGGGTCAAATTTGCCACTTAACATTGGTTATCTCGATCCCCATGACCAATCGTCAGCTTTTGAAAATGTTAGCTATGATTTCTGTCTCACCAGGGTCTGCTGGTGACGTCACAGCCCACTTGCGTTTTGCTCTCAGCGCTGTGTTGCTTCTGGTACTATGGCAATGGCCATCAAGGCCACGAAAAAGTATCAGCTTGCGATGTGTGCTGGTGACGTCACAGCCCACTTGCGTTGAGACCTGTGTTGCTAACTTAAATCGCCAGNATCATTTATTAACGCTAGTGATGGGACGATACCAAAATCATAGGCTGCTTACTGTAAACAAGGCTCCCCAGATTTTAAAATATATAATATAACAGACTACAGACAGTTTACCCACCCCCACTCTCAATCTCCCACACCATTGTTGTTGGTTAGTCCTATTAGCATCAAGTTACCGAAGGAATTCTAAGTCCATTGTAAGCTGAGGGGATCGTATGGAATAATAAAATGTACCGTGTGCAGACTTGTTGTCATTGGCAACCATTCATCCTTCAACCTCATTTTGACTATTACATGTACTGTACTACTGCTTTGTTCTCATTGTTTCATTCATAAGAAGTGGCCGTGTGCAAAAGCCATTTAACTATTGGTTAGAATTAATTAAAATATGTCAAAGTTGAAGGTTCAAAAGTTCAAAAGGAGTACCTAATTTATTTGTGTACGTTTATATAAGAGAAGAGTTCGCTTTGTCATGAGTCATATAAAGGTTACGATAGACCATTCCGAGTCCAGAAGAGAATGGTTCGGGGACAATGAGGGGATGTGTAGGTTACTTATTTGTGTAGCTTGTAAGGAAAATCAAGCAAGTGGCTTCGAAGGCAGAGTATCGCTCAATCTGGGAATCACCGCAAAACGGCGTTATATTTAAACTTAAACGGTCTTTAAAAACAAACGGTCTTAACAACCTTAAGAAAGAGTGAAGAAATAGGGTCCCGATATTCCGATACGATTCTGATTAATCGTCCCATCACTAATTAACGCACAACACGTACATAAAGAAATTTCAAGCGCATGTTAATATTTTGCCGCCATATTGGTTTTTGCTTTAACTCGATCATCGGTTATGTCGATGCCATTTTTCATACCCCAACGCCGTCGACTTAAGCGGTTTCGACTGTAATTTTTTTTTTAATGAATATTTTTCAGCCTGGAATGCATTGTTGTATTTTATATTGATTTGTTTGGTAAAAAATTTGTTTCATTTAACAACTCTTATTCTGGAATAAATTATGCTCGCAATAACAGCTTTCACTGTACACTTAATATCAATTACTTTGATATTTAAGAAGTAAATTTATACTACCTATGGCATTATTATTTTCTCCTTCTATGAGAGATGTCTTCCGCTGACCATTGGTCAGTTTGGTGCTATGGTCACCCCCTCCACCAGCATTATTGGCTATAATATTCTTGGTGCTGTTGCTGCTACTTGTTTCTGCTTCCATACTTTGTAGGCTGTTTGTGCTGATGCTATTTATCATAGTGGCGGTGTGGTTGTCCTAAGAGAGAAAGGTATAAGATTAACTCACACTTTCATTTTCCCCCTTTCAGTTATCAATTGTCAAGAGAAATCAGCATTCATCAAAAAAGATTAAATTGAGACGTGACATAAGAAATTGTTTTAAAATACATTTCCATTGTACTTCCATTTATTAACCAAAAGTTGTCCTTAAATTAAATTATTATACACAATGATTTGTATTTTGCTCACCGGTCTCTTGTCAACTCCCTTCTCACGGTCTAGCTCTTCAAGCTGCTTCATCTGGATCTGTATCAGCTGCTCTTGTTTCTTTTGTTTTTTCTTCATCTTTTTCTTTTTATTTTTGGACATTTTAGATATATCTTGAGGTTTTTCTTTCGGGGCAGTACTGACTGTTGATGAAATATAAATAAAAATTCTAATTTATATGCTAAATTCAAATCAATGAAAACAGGTTTTAATAAACATCATATTACAATCTTAAAAGGTCTTTATAAAATTTAACATCATAAAGAAATATCTATTTAATAACTGTATTTAAAAATACATATATAATAAACACATTGACCACCTAAGAGGACATCTTATTTTCATAAGATGTCCTCTCAGGTGGTCAATGTATTATTCCTTGTAAAATAAAACACATGATATGGTGATTGGAATTCTAAAATGACCATTCAAGATTAGAAAGTTTCCCCATGATGGTAAAAGTGACATTGGTTAAAATCATAATATGTATAAAATATACAGAAGAGAACTGCAAAAGAGCTTTAAAATAAATTACAAGATACACAAACTTCTTTCCTTTTCCTATATCATATGAGCCTAAGTCTTTATTTGGTTTTTATCTTTACTAAATTATTTTCCATGATATAGAATGTCTTATATAATGTAAATATCATTTTAATATTTCTGCAAGTTTATTTGTACTGACAAAGGCATTAGCCAAAACATCTACTTTTGTATTAGTCAATTAATAAAACTTTGATTGATTGTTTTCATCAAACAATTTGATTTGTATCTTATATTTATTATATTATATAAAACATATTTCTATAACACAAACTGATATACTAACCAGCTGAACCAGGAAGTTTTAAACCCAGTCTCTGAAACTCAATGGCATCAGCTGCTAATTTCCGAATATGGGACTCATCTACACACATAAGAATGTTTTCAGGCTTGATATCCGTGTGGATAATCTTGCATTTGGTGTGGAGATAGTCTAAACCTTCTAATACCTAAATACAATGAAAAGCATGATCTATTAATGATCAATAAACAATAAATTTTCAAAAAGCCATAAAATATGTATATTTAATTCTTGATTTTTACACGTTAGTACCCTAAAACTTTGTAATGCCCGCCTGTCCGATACAAACAAAGCGTTGTAAAGCACGCCTCGAAGAACTCTTTTTAGAAATGAAATTACAGAAAATAAAAACTCTTCAGTGTGTGAGAAAAGGTGTATTCGCCGTTTCCCTAACTAGTGTTACCTCTCGATTCATGAAGTTTTTTGGTAGTTTTTACAGGGTTTTTTTTTTTTGAAGATGCGATTGCGCTATACTTTATTATAAAAATAATAGTACTAAACTACAGGTAAAATTAGTATTACACTCAAGACGTTCATTTAGATACGTAAAATAACCATTCTTATCCTAAAATATGAAGTCAGGATGACTATAATAACATAAATACATTTTACGCAATTTTTTTAATTTCATAACCAGATGGCAAATCGGGGATTCCTTATGGCATTGAGGCAAATGTTTTGCGAAAACCTTCTGCGGCATTAAACGTTTACTAAAGAGCAAATCTTTTTTTTAAAGTTTTACAAATCTTAATGCAATCTAGAGCTAGACTTACAAAATTAAAAAGAAACAGAAAAAGAAAAATTCCCTGTAATCATTTTTTTTAAACCAAGACCCCCCCCCCTTTTTTTTTTTTACCTGTTTGATGATCAGCTTGACATTATGCAAAGGAATTCCCTGGTAGTTGGAACGAATAATAAGTTTGAGCAGATTATTACCCAAAACCTCAAACACCATGCAAACATCTGAGCATTTATTGAGGAAAAAAGGGGGGACCTGTTTCAAATTTGACAGTTGAAACATCTCAAAAACAACTTTGCAGCTCTTAGTGTTAACTTACAATCTCAACTTATGCCTTAAAATTGTTTTGCAACAGAATATTAATATTGACAGGGTTATATGTAAAAGCATATTATAAGAAATTTTGATAAAAATGCATACATTTCACATTTTAAAAATTAATTAAAAACCAATTTTTTATATTATAAGAGGAAAATTTACCATTGTCACATTGCTTATATTATGGGAATTAGATTATCCATGTAGATACATTGTATATAAATGAGTTTAAGTCATTTTGTAATTGCGTTTCTTTAAACTATATTTTTAATATTATCTGTTTTTCATTAAGTGGTGCAAATTTAAAATATGTATTATTTCATTATTCTAGCTTGTTAAAGAAAAGATACGGGTTCCATTGACACCGGAGATTTTGAAGTCGTCAAGTAACTGAACAGCCCGTTCTCTATATGGGTCAATTTCATCTGCCTCACGAACCTGAGAAAAAAAGAAAGTAGGTGCAGGAAATTAAATAGTAAAATTAGGTCATTTAAAGATAAAATCCCTCTTTGTGTAATTTACACTAATATGAACATAAGCAAATCTATAGACTTAACAATAAATTATATCCTATTTTGAATTCATTACATTAGATAAGTATTATTTTTTATTCCTTCTCTCCCTATACAATACAAAACCCCCTTGACATGGCTGATTAAAAGAAAAGGAATAGGTAAAATCATTGGCTAAGTGTGCTAACCTCATTACATTATGTAAATGGATATCTTAACTCCCAGCATAATACATATTTTCTATTAAAATGCTAATTTGTAATTTACTTTTTTGAAATGTTAAACTTATATTTGGCCAATAATAAAAATCTGGGATTTACTCAAGCTAAGAATTTTTTTTCCAACTCATTTTACATGAATAGTACTTAAAGTAGCAACAAAATTTCAGCTAAGAGAGACGTTGCATAATATAGTGTATAGGGAGTATATATAATGATATTTAAAAATACTTGCAGTCTTTTATTTACATAAATATTCTTACACATTTTAAGAGCTTGATTTCATCCAAGGCTGTTTCTGTATAGTGTTGTGCACTTTTGACTACTTTCAAAGCAACAAAACGTTTGCAACTGTAAAAAAAATTTTTAAAATAATTTGAGGTTTTTTAAAAAAAAAGATTAATTTAAAAAAGTGAGAAATTGGTTTTGATTCTAGCTATCATTAAACAATAGCCTCTCTAAGACGCCCATATCAAACTACTGCCTGAGGATAGACTTGGGCTCCAATAAATGACAACACTGAAGAGCCTGGTAAATGCTAGATCAATAAATCAATAACAGTCTAAGCTCAACATCCTCATTGATTTGTGTTCCCCCTCACAAGTATAAGATGGTTTCTTTTTGGATAGAAACCTTCTTATATGTCTAAATTATAAGATGATGGATCTCCCAACATTTCATTGCAATATTCAAATAGTTAACACTTAAAAGGTTTAATACTATGTTTTATATATTAATACATTCATTTTAAATATTAATCTTTGAATTAAAATTCAGCCATGTTAGATTAATTGATGATTTGTTTAAATAAAATTTCATACAACGTTCCATATACATTTTTTTAGCAATGTTGAAACTATAATTCAGCTATGTTTTAAAGCCATCAAAGTTACTCACATTAGATCCCAGCTAAGCCAGACTGTAGAAAAGTGTCCCCAGCCCAATTTTCGCACTATGTGGTAACGATTATTTAGGAGATCTCCTATTTTGACTGGATGGTAGCCACCTTTACAATAGTCTCGAGGATCTTCTTGCTCATCATCATCAGAACCCAGGATTTCCTCTTCCTCATCCTCTTCTTCATCATATCTAGGTTCATGCTTTTTGGGATCGTTTGACCTGAAACAGCAAAATTATCAAATGACTTTAAAAATTGAGCAGGGCTTTCATTATTTATGTTGTTACACCAATAAATCATATTTTAACTATATACATAACTATCATAATATATGTTCCCTCAGGATAAATAAGAAAAGCTAACTAATTGACACTTAAGAAAAAAGTATAATTTAAAGTATGTGTTGATTTCTATTTGATTAATTTTTTCATCACTACGATGTCAATGACAATGAGTTTCTTTGTTAAAAATAATTCAAAAGATGTTGTGTCATTGAGCCTCACTCTTGAAATGACAACAGAGTGAAAGAAAGGTTTTGGAAACCCTTGCCTTTCAAACGATCCCACTACAAGCCTATTCCATCATTCAGAATGAGTTCCATTTTAAACATGATAAAACATTAAATTTCCACAAGCAGTACCTAAATCAACAATTTAACATACATTCAAAAAATTATGTTTCCTGTTCCCATAAAGCTTAAATATTAGTAGCATTAAGAATGTTGATCTTGAGGAAAGTAATTACACTTTAAGAACATTAATTTTTAATTACATTTTCTGAATCATTAAAAAAAAAAATAATTTAGTGGTTGGTAAAATGGCTTAAAAATTGTACCCCAATACTGGTCAAGAAAGACAGTTCTTTACCACTTGTTAAAGTAAACCAGGACAATGACCAAGTCTTCCATCAAATTTAAATCAGACAAAATGGTTATGTCATAAACTCAAATGATGGTTTACAACAGAGCTAAATCTAGAATAGTACAAGAGAGTGGACTGCACTGGTTAACACTTTCTCCCGGGNGGGGGGGGGACAAATTGAAAAATGTCATTTTACTTGATATTTTGACTTTTTAACTGCACATAATAATCCACAAAGAAAGGGATATGCTCAATGTTCCATCTAAGATTCATTGATTTGTGTGCAAATTAACAGAGTGTTTCGAAGTTGCACAGCATCCATTATTTGTGCAAAGTTGTACACCCCACAAACACAGATATATCAAAATTTGCTGCACTTTAATTCTAAATGCTGATATCTGAAAAGCCACACAGCTCTATGTAAACATTTGATCTTATCATGGACAGACTAAGGAACATAGGACTTGTGCAATTAATTACTGTAGTGAAATATTATTTAAAGGATTATGTGCAACACTATTGAACCTACATGTGAAAGAAAGTCAGCAGCCCTGAGCCTGGTGCTCTTCATGGGTATCCCAGCAATTATGACTGCCCCAAAAAAAAAAAAAAAAAAAAAAAAAAAAAACCACTGGTGGACTGAGCATCCTGAAAATGGTTGACCATGCCTCCCTCTAAAAGTGACCCCACATGGAGGTGCAACACTACTCAAATTTAGATATAAAATTTGTGTTTATTTTCTGACATTTTAAAAAAGGAACCTTGAGGCAAGCAAAGAAAAATCAGTTAAGTGATGTATATTTTCAAATTATTTTAGAAGAAAGTAATGAAATGATAGATTTTTTCAGCCCAACATTTCATCAGAGGAAAGAATGGTACTAGTAAGAAATAAGTATAAGGAAAGATATTATTTCACAAATTTATTCAGTTGGCCACATATCATTTACCATTAAAATGATGAAGAAAAAAAAATGTAGGATTTTTTAAAAGTAAGTTAAATGGTAACAGCATTGATATTTTGGGAATATGCTGTAATATTCATATGGTTAAGTAAATAGGTAGATAGTTTAAATAAATGGTTTGTAAAATAAAATAGTGGAGAAAATATTTTATTGACATTGCAAGACGCAATAGCTAAAAATATTTTTTCACAAAGAGTAAAAAATATCCAGATCTAGAAATGGTCAAAAGGACTTAAGTCATATAGTATAGTCAACTACAAAAACAGTTGAACTAATTAGAAAAATGGCAACCAACTCATAATTAAAATTATTGATTATTCCAGTTAAGTACTAAATTTTAAAAATATTTTATAAATATTAATAACTTATTTTAATAATATGAAGCAGAAAGCAAGGTTTATTGAAATAAAAGGTGGTTCTACATGAAGTTTTCAAGTGCCCAGAAATTATCTTATTTAATTATTTTTTAAAGTTTATAATCAAATGAAAAAATCATCATTAACATTATAATGATTATAAGAATAAAATTTTCTTATACACTGATAATGATGGCTTAGTTGTAGAATTGTTCCATGTCCATTGTGATAAATTTTGTAATAAAAGAAAAAAGTCTCTATTTTACCATTATGATACTTTTTTAAAAATTGATTTTATTAAATATTAGCAAAATGCTTTGAAATTGGTATATTTTTGGTAGTAATGGCCAAACTGTTGATGGCTATAATATAGGCCAACATGTCTAAACAATTGTATATAATGTTGTGTATGTAACTATATTTAGAATGATTGAGAGTCCAATGTCTTTTCTGAAGGTGTTGGAAAGGTATTTAAAATGATGTGAGGTAGGCTTCGGTACTCTGCTATATAAATGTACAAAATAATTAAATAAATACATGTAATAAAGATTTTATGTTCATAACTAACACATTTTTATTTTCTTCAAACTGTATCATGTAATTTTTTTTGTTAAAAAATTGTGGTCAAAAGAACTGCTTTAAATAACTATAGATCAAAATACATTAACACAACAGTCTTTTATTTGCTTTATTTGCTATCAACAAATGCATAACATAACATTATTGTTAGTGGTCCATTTCTTTAAATATTTACAAAATTACTGAGACTAGGGTAGAAAACCAAGAAAATCTGAGAGAAGTGTTGTGCCATCATCTCATCAAGATAATAAGGAGCATATTGTTCATTTCATTTTGAAATGATATCAAATCAAAAGCAAGAAATAATGATGGGAACTGTTGAAGCCATTAGCAAGTAAATTATTATTTTATAGGTTGCTGTTTCAAAATTAAACTCTTTACCTGATGAGTCATCAGATTTGAGTTTTTAAAAGAAATACCAAGGTGTAGAAAAAACCTTATGGCAGCTGATATTAATTTTACAAAGCCATGGACTGATCCGTGTTTTAACTTTTGAAACTGAATGGCATTTCCTTGAATATCTCCCAATACTATCTTCAATTATTTGTAAAAGATAGTGTCTGTGAAGTGCTTTTAAAAGATTATGTTTATAAAGAATATGTATCCACCAGGGAAAGAAAGACAAGACTTATTACAGGGTCATTTTCAAAACAGAAGTCATAAACTGAATGGTCATTTTTAAAATTTATTTTAATCTGGGACCCTTTATAATAAGAAGCCCCTATTTTGTCAACACGTTAAAGTGAACTCTGCTTTCTAATTTAGTTCTCCTGTTAATTGATTATTGCATGGTCACCTATATTCATTTTGATGCAGTAACTGGTTGGAAGATTTAAATATCACAAGGAAAATTTTTAATTAAAATAAATTAATTTTAATTGATTGTTGTCACTATACTATTCAGACTATTCATAAATACATTTATCCTCCAAGTTCAATCATTTGTTTCCTTTTCATTCATCTACTGTAGCTTATTGTAAAATAAAGAAATCTATGAGGAGAGGTAGGGAGTACTTGGAAGGTGCTGTGACACTATGAGTTTACCACACCAATCCTAGTTACAGGTAACACCAACCATAGGTATGCCACTGGTGATTAAGAAGCGTTTGAAATAAATTTACTTACAGGATGAGCGTTGCAATCATAAAACAATTCTTTAAAAAGTATTTATTTGGTAGAGCCAGAAATAAATACCCTAATCAAAAGACAGCACAAAATTAACACTTTTTTATGATTACCAACATTCCTGGTGAGTGGCACACCTAATTTAAGACATGTTGAACCAAGGTTGAAATTTAAGTATTAATTCAACTTAGGGCCAGTCACCAGAATGACAGGACCTCTACATCCACATGACATCTCACCTGGTATCAAAACCTAGCAATGAAGCAATTCCTTTCCTACAAGAGGATACATAAGCTAAGTTCTGACATGTAGGAAATCTGACAAGATTTTTATTTGACTTCTCACTGAGAAAATGTCCATGCCAGGTAGGGGCTAAAAGGAAATTCTCACAGCTCAGCAGGGTGGAGCACTGTTTGACAACAGTTGTAAGCCACCAAACCTGACCAACAGTTTCATCTTTATAATAACAGATTGTTGCCACTAGCTTTAAACAGATATTTCCAAATCTGATGGGAAGATTGTTCAACATTGGCATTTAGAATGGCTGCATTCAAAACAACATTTCACCAGCTGAAAAGATAAAAACAAACAGTTGAATAGCCCTGTACCAAAGTCACTTCAGTTGAAACCAGACCTTAAATGAAACACTAAAACCCTTATTGCATCCATCTTTGCCAAGATTTCTGTTTGTTGGTTTGCAAAGTATGTTTGTTGTAATCATGACTGCCATGTTTCTGCTTTTTGAAATGAGAGGGATGTTGTCCATAGGCTGAGCCAACCAGTAAACAAAAGAGATTCATCTTGTTTGAGAAAAGATTTGAAATGTGTTTACCATGTAATCAGAACAAGACCTAGGAAAGAATTCCAAAAAATGTGAAGGTTAAAAAATATTTGACATCAAAGAGAACTTGGAACAAATCTAAAAGCATCATTAGGGAAATTGACTATATTAGAGAATGGACACAAGCTTACTGAACCATTTTTGTTTTAAAAATGTAAATAATTATTCCAGTAACTAAGCTTCTTGAGGAATTAAATAAATGTTTTATGTCCCCTTAAACAAGTAGTGCCCTAAAATCATCTCTTCCAGTCGCCCCCACCCTTCTCACTGATCCACTAACCCTCCCAACACAACAAATATATCAAGTTCTGCTCCATATTTAACAAATAAATTCTGGAATTATTTTATATATTTATATTTTTATGTTGCACACTACAGGAGGAGGTAATTCTATCTTATAAGCAGCCTATGTCATATCCATCACCCCACTCCCACCCTCAAATAAAGGCTTGCCAATCTTGTACTTTTCTATAAAGCTATATGGCATATTCTATGATCCCATAACTTGTACTGACTAATGCCAGTGAAATGTTTAAGTTTACATGTATTCAGTACACGCCTTTCTGATTTCTTAAACCATGTTATTGTTAACCAATCAATCAAAAATATTAAAGTTAAAAATAAAAATCACCTACTCTAAATCAGATGGGGTCTTCAATGTTGTCTCATTAGCATTTCTGTCAATTGAGATTTCACAGTCTCCCTTAATATCTTGTATTTCACAAAACTTAAAATCCTCATTTGTTATGTCCCCTATACTATCCTGTCTTGAGATGTCTCCTGTACTATCCTGTCTTGAGATGTCTCCTGTACTATCCTGTCTTGAGATGTCTCCTGTACTATCCTGTCTTGAGATGTCCCCTGTACTATCCTGTCTTGAGATGTCTCCTGTACTATCCTGTCTTGAGATGTCTCCTGTACTATCCTGTCTTGAGATGTCTCCTGTACTATCCTGTCCTATACCATCATCTCTTGTGATGTTTCCTTTACCATCATGTCTAATGATGTTTCCTGTATCATCCTGTCTTGTGATGTTTACTATATCATCCTGTCTAGTGATGTTTACTATATCATCCTGTCTTGTGATGTTTACTATATCATCCTGTCTTGTGATAAGGTCTAAACTAAACTGTTCTGCAATGTGTCCTCTTCTATCATGCCTTGTAACATCTACTGTGGTGTCATGTTCTGTGTTGTGTTCTATGCTATTGCCTCCAGAAATGAGTCCAGAACTAACCTGTTCTAAGATGTGTATGGCACTATCCTGTTTAGTAACATGGCCTATACTAGCCTCTTTAAAATTGTTTTCTGTAATGTCCTCTCTAACATTAGCTCTACAATCATGACTGCTAATCTGCCCTGCGTTATCCTCTCTAATAATTTGTTCTGTTCTGTCAAGCCTCATCTGCCCTATACAATCATGGATTTCATTGTGTCCAGTATTATTCTGTCTATTAATGTGTACTGTACTAATTTGCCCTGCAGTATCCTGCTGTGTGATCTTTGCCATACTATCATGCCCTATGCCATAGTGGCCTGGAATAGCTTCAGGAGATGTAGTGTTGCTGTTGACATCTCTATTCTGCTGAGTGACATCACCAACATTGCTGTCTGCCACAACCTGAGCATGTAGCTCCCCGGCACTGTCTTGGCATGTGTTATCTTCCCTATTGGTGGACACCATATTATCATTGACTGGCTCTGTGTTCCTGAAGATGCTAACACACAGACAAGTCCATGAGCTATGGCTGTTGGGCCTAACTACTGCTTCACTTGATGGCATCAAACTTGATCAAGGATTTCCATCTTGGAAATAATAGTTGAATGTAATAAGTCAGTCTTTAAAATCACATGTCTTCAAATGTCATTTTATGTTTACACATACAAAGATTTTGTACCGCTTGTATATTGCATATCCACAAATTTTGTAGTACACAAAATTTTGTAGTGATCACACAAAAAACACCAAAAAGTGAAGTCAATATCAACAAACTGGTGCCATCAATTGAATATCCCTTCAACACTGAATAATAAGTCCATCTTGTCATTAGATTACATCTTGAGTCCAGCTACAACGTTTGACCAGCTATTCATGCCAGGCCGAGAATAAACCAATGTGCTGGCTCCCGTGCCATCAGCTAGCTAACTTCCAGCATTTCCATAATCGATCAGAGTTCTCCCTCGCCACCCTAGCCCTCTCAACCAAAACAAAACAAAAACTGGCGGGGTTCTTCATGTTTACAAGACCAGATATCACAACCAAAACCACTGGTGGTAAGAAAGTGTCTGGCTGCATATTCGAATAAAAATGCTTTGAAAAATACTTATTTTGAAAAACGAAAACAAATCTAGCTTCAAATCAAGTTTCGAAAAGTGGGACTAGAAATTGTAGTCTAGACAAAAAGGTAAAGAAATGTGTACTAGGTACTGGGTTAGTGGGGAGAGGGGTGGACACTAACAGGCTAAGTAGGAACAAATGTGGTGGGTGGATAGAACTGAATTAAAAAGTAGTGGGGTGAGAGTGAGGTCAGAATATTTTAAGACTGGGGGCGGGACATGGGCGGTGAGTCGTTGAGATGGGCATTGCTTAAGATAGTCTGCAAGTCTCCCACCCATACACACGTTAGCAGGCTGACGTGAAAAATCAATGAGAAACAATCTTGGCCTGCAGCTCAATGACACTGATATATTTCTCTACGGATCATTTCTTTTGATGCATCTATGCGGATTTCGCTATCTTATAATATTACAAATCTAGCGAACTGTAACATAAAACATGTCATTAGAAAGTACGGTTCTCTAAGTTTCCCAACAAGTTCATTTATTTCATTTAGGGAAACGGTTAAAAGAGTGAAAATCTCATAATAACGTCCAGTACGTAGTCTCATCAATTCTCATAGGGCAAAGATATTTTTTTAACCTTTGAATAACTATGGTATATTTTTAGGTAAATAGTGTACATTTGTAAGTTGGTGTGGTATATAATATAATATGTTAGTAACCAGGTTATTAAGTTAATATGGTGCATAAGAAAGCAACTAGCGTACATTTGTAAGTAACTATGGTACATTTGTAATTAACTAAGATAATTTTGTTTGTGACAACACAGGCACCTATGCGCCTGCTGTTGGCTAACAGCACAAATCATAGCTGTATACATTTAACAAGAAAGTCAGTAAGATATTAGTGCTTTAACTTGTGAGCACTGAGTCAACAACTGGCATGCGCTTTAGCTTCTACTAACACGTCAATTCATTTCTACAACTTGTGCACTAACACTATTAGTCAACAGCTATGACTTGTGGACAAGTAGGTCAACAGCTGGCTTCTGATGTGTCTTGTGGACAAATAGGTCAACAGCTAGCGTCTGTATGACAAATGGACAAATATGTCAACAGCCGGCTTCTGATGTGTCATGTGGACAAATAGGCCAACAGCTGGCTACTGATGTGTCTTGTGGACAAATATGTCAACAGCTGGCTTCTAATGTGTCATGTGGACAAATATGTCAACAGCTGGCTTCTGATGTGTCATGTGGACAAGTAGGTCAACAGCTGGCGTCTGCTATGACAAATAGGTCAACAGCTGGCTTCTGTTGTGACTTGTAGACAAGTAGGTCAACAGCTGGCTTCTATTTTTAAATGGCGATGTTTGACCATATAGTAACCTATTTTTTACCCCCCCCCCCCAAAAAAAAAAAAAAAATTTTAAAAAAATTATTTTTTTTTTAATGATGACACTTTCCATGGCTAGAGAAGTAACATTATTTAAGGTTGGTATTTTTGTCCCAACTGGTACTTATTGCACTTATTGGAAATGTCAGGGTTTACGTGACATCTATGTATCCACCACCAGCACCCCATTTCGGGAGTAATATAACCTCATACATCGGTCACACCCACTTAAACTTAAGAGCGTAAAGATAAACGTCGTAGAGTCAAGATACCTAGGCCTAGGTGTAAAAATACTATTCTCCTGTGACCAGAGCTACCATCTGAAAAGACATTTATGGGCGGGCGTGGGCAAGGCAGACTAATTTAACACAAGACCAATGGATTTACCTTCTGGACCTTCTCCTGTGTATAATGACCCAATCCTGACTGAATGGCTCCGGTTTGCTTGTCGAAGATCTCCGCCGCTGCCTCACCCACTGGGAAAACTTTTTTATCATCCCAGACACAGAGGAATTTGTTCAGCTATCAGAAAACGAAATCCTCCAATAACAGGTCATGTTTGTAATCCTGGTGAGTGGTCAGTCCACTGAACAGAATGTCACATTGTACCCAAACATTCAGTGGTACAAAAATCCCCAGCTTCACTATTTACTAGCTGGGTCATACATCTCTAGGAAGATAAAGTTCGAATGACTAGATACTGTTGATCTTATTAATCTACTTTTATCAGCTGATAGTGTGTGCCATGGGTCACATTAAAAATGTGTTTCAATTGCTAGGCAGGCTGTATTTCATTTCTTTACATAGGCATTTCATTGATAACAACATTTTTTTCCAAGAAGAGTTCAATCGCCATCAGAAAAAATAAGCCGCGGACTTACTGACTGCCTCAAGAAATAAGGATTTTGAAGCATTAGAATTTGGTGAATAGATTTTTCTTTAAACAACCAAAAAAGAAAAAAAAAACACACATGAAAATAGAATATAAAATAGCAATAGTAAGTATGTGTACAAAACACCAACTGTGTACACTCGTCTGACACTTTCTCAGTAAACTCGTGAAGTTGTCACGTTTAGTCAAGACTCGTCAAGTTGTAACTTTCTATACACTCGTCAATTTGTCACTTTAATACACTGTCACCTTGTCACTTTTAATACACCTCTTACACGCTTATCCATATTTTCCGTGCACTCTCTCAAAAAATATTACGGCTATTGTAAGCTCTCTAAGCATAAAACAAAAGAAGTGTAAGAACGAAATTCACCACAAAAGCCTACGATTGTACAAACAAAAGGCCTTTCGATGGGGCAAGCTGTAGCACACCAGGAAACAAGCGCGGTATGTGTCAGTGCCCCCACCCAAGCGTACATTTACATACTAATTCAAACCGGCCATTTATCCACGTAGGAAAAGCTGGCTGTAGCAACGTTAAACGAGGGACTTGCATTGAGCTACAGAAAGGTCACTGCTATCTTTCTTTTTTTTTTAAATCGACAAAGAAACTGGTTCCCAGAGAATCTGGTAAAGCTATCGCCATTTTTTTAAAGGTGAGAGAAGGAAAGTGAAGTAGGTTAGACAAGTAGGAGAGCATCGTTCATCCCTAGCTATAGGCTATGGAAGGTATTAAAACCTTCAATTTGAACACAATCTACTAGAAATGGGAGCTCTCTCTCTTTCTCTCCAGTCCACCACCCCACCCCAGCTTGGTTTGGCCCGCCCAAATGTAGGGTGAAGAGGGCAGGGCAATGCCAACACGTTAAGATCCTACTCACAAGGGGTCTGGGGGAGAAGACTTCACGCTACGTGTGAGGGTGGGGATGGGTGCTGACTATGAGCGGCGCTGAAAAAAGTAAACACGTACTGCCTACACGGAATATATATACTGCTTCCTGATCCCTTGGCACTGCTCCAACAACTGCTTAGTGGTGGATGTGTTCATAGGGTGGGAGCCTGGTACTAACCCAGGTCATTTTTATTAAAGGTTAAACAAAGGGTAACAGATATATCTGAATTATTTGTCTCGGTACTCCAACCCCAGCTTGAAAAGGGGTGGGGTGGGCGGGGTGTTACATTTCACGTTTTGTTGGAATCTGAACAAAACATTGCACACAGAACAGAACGCTGATGGATTACCTACGAGGCATGGTAATGGTCCCTCTAAAGATCCACTTGACCACCAATAGGTTCCAGGCTGGTAAATTTTGCGAATTAACTACCAGTAAAAGTGGATATAACAGTAAGACCTCCGTAACCCATTTTTTAAACAGCAAGGAGTATACATGTTTGGCCTAACCGATTTAAAGCTATATTTATCCATCGTACTAAATTTCATGACTTTTTTTCTTTTTTTTTGGCTGACATTTTGTGTTTTCTTGAAGAGTTGTTAATTAGAGCTCATACGATAATCCAGCTTCAGAAATTGACTTACTAAATTAAATAAATGCTACCTATAAAGATATCCCGTACAAAACAGAAATGCTTTGATGCAGAAATTAAAAACATTTGTTTAGCTTTGCCTCTGCTTTAAAGACTAAACATCAAAGCAAAGACCAGAGCTCAAAGGTGCAGAATGGTAAATTCCCTCCCCCATGTTTTTCTTGGTAGTTCCTTCACACTATGATGTGCCACTTAAGATCAGCACTCTGCAATCCCATTTGAAATTGATGCCATTAAAATATGAGCCCATAAGCAGGCGAGCAGGGAAAACTTCTAGCATACTTCCTGGGCCAGCCTAACACTCCCGTCTTTCCGTACAAATGCACGGAGTGAAAAAATCGAGGGGCGCAAAAATCATTTAATGGAAATGCGAAGGAGCTTTTCGTAAAATTATTTTTTTTGAAATCCAAAAAATGGGGCCACTAATCCTTTTCATAGCAAAGCGTAGAAAAGTAGCCTTTAAAATAATAGACGATTCATAACTATTATATTATAAAGCAAAAATTCGATTTTAATTTTAACCCGGACTACAGTGAGTTTCATGACGAGAGGTTTTATCGGTTTTTCTACGTCGCAGATGATGTAAGTAGAATATTTTGCGCCCAGAGGTAATTATTTTAAAATTGGCGCCTCTTTCCGTTTCTTCAAATTTTACTGATATATCGGTGAAAGCCTCATTTTTGCGCGCCTGTTGACACTGCAAGCAAGTCTTCGGAACAAAGATTCTCTCAACTCCAACATCACAACAGCTACTTTTATTTTTATATCATAAATATGAACAAAAATATTTCATTTCATCTGAGATTTTGGCAAATTGAAAAGATTTAGAAAACCTTTTAACAGATGGTAAATTAGTGGATATACAATTTCTAATGAAATATCAGGGGTGTATTCTCAGTACAAAAATAAAAATATTCAGGATCGTCGGAAAATTTTTAACTCATTTTTTTAAAATGAAATATGCTCCAAACTTGAGCATTCTATAGGAATTTTAGTCCATTCCGATCCGGGGAAAGTAAGTTTCCAAACTAAAAATAGTCAAGAACTATTTTGGAAACACCATCTGAAACAAGATTGTCAAACCTCGCTACATTAGCAGTTGAGTATGAACTCAGTAGCAGCTTAAACATTTCTAAATTAGAGAGGTCTCTGAACTTAAAGTTTCTTTTAAAATGTCCGAGTATAACTTCATGCTACCTTTTTAATGAAGGATTTTTAGTTTTAAAAAAACCTAATTACAAGTATTTATGTTAATTACTGTATTAATGTTTAAGTTAAAGTGATTTTATTTTGGATTTTCACTAAAAATATAAAAATCCATATACAATTGTTTAGAATACTAATAATGTAATTATAGAGGGGCGCAATTTTACACTTCTGCACGGAGTGATTTAAAGGCTAAAACCGACCCTGATACTGCCATAACTCCTAATCTCTTCAAAAAATTGTAGTTGAAAAAAAAAAAAGTAATATCTCAAAATGCAATGAAAACAGAGTTGCTGAAATTTTGTTTCTTCTTACATTTGACATCGCATCTATATTCCTATGAAACTGTCCAAACTGGAGAATTACACATCTCGGATAGGAGCATTCCACTAAACTGAGACAAATTTTAAACATTAACTTAAAATGGCTAACAACATCTTTGGTAGCAAAAACAAAAGACGTTTCCGAAATCTCCACAACTCCATGAGTAACTGATTTACTTGTGGAGAAAAAAGCCCAAATATTAATCCAGCCACTGAAAGCAGTTTCATACTAAAAATAGTTAAAATTTGTTCAACATATCTTATCAGCCCTTTTTTTTCACTAGAAATTACGGTTAACCGTAACTTCAATTAGTCCGTATTAGCTATTACCAGGAGTTGTTTTGTGATACGTCTTATAGCTAGCTGTTTTACTGTAAGCTTGTTAACCCTTTAGTTGCTGGGCAGCGTATAAAAGCCAACACGAGCCACGAGGACATAAAGCACTTTCCTAACGTGCGACGTTAACTGCCCTCAAAAGCAGTTGAATTTAACTTGCAATATTTATATCAAATCGAATGTTATTTTTTAAAAAATTTGGCAATCAACTGTAAATCATAAAACTAAGCCCCGTGTTTTAACAATAAAAGTAGGGGCCATCTTAGTCTTAGTTATATCTATACGCCGGATAATACAGTATTTCCGGCGAGTTGACGATCGAAAAATAAAATAGCATTTATAGATACAAAAATCCCAAATTATCTTCACTGTTTACTCCTTAGACTCACGGCTAATATTATTATGATTTATGTTTAATTTGATGAGCTATTCGGCAATGCGCGAGATAAATAAACACCATGTCACCAACGGACGAGACGTGGCTAAAAATATCTCGTTACCGCAAAAGGACGGTTAACAGAACTATTTTTTTCTTTCTGAACAGTTAATCAGTCTTCAAATATGAACGTTCTTTGGAGCCTTACTAGAAATAGAATGTGGAGTATTTATATGACCATATCTTATCCGTTACAGGCGCTCCTTCCATACTAAAAATTATTGCGTCCTAAGCGTATGATTACAAACAACTGTCTGCTCCCCCCTCACCCCACAGTGCCAGATTCAAATGAACAACTACACCCACATGGGTTTTTAGAAGCCACACATGTACCTGGTGGGCAATGAAAATAACCAAGCTAGGAACTGACCATCAGTTCAAATTTGGCATTCAATATGTGATGAAACACATTGTTAGCATTCAATAGGTGGTGAGAAAGTGAAAAGGCATTAAGACATGCCCCAATAAGTAGGAAAACTCACCAAAAACTGGGGCTAGCCGGTAACATAAGCATAAATAACAGGACTAAAACATTAACACTCAAATGACCACAGCAAGAAATTACATGTTTGACTATTCCTAGTGATTTGAAGGTTACACCAAATTGTATGGACTGGAATTATGATCAGGGCCAGACAAAGAAGAATGCAGCACATACAAAGATAGACAACCAACAGCCGATATGTGCGTTGTGGTCAGTCAGTTCCCAGTAATCAACATTTGTATGTAAAAGAATTAACACTGCAACATGGCCTTTTTGGAAAACAGCCATTTGGAGGAAAGATCTAGTCTGTTTTGACATAGCAGTGTGTTGGTACAATTCAACAAGGACTAGATGACACACCAAGGCTATGTGAACTCAATTAATGAAAGTAATCGGTATTACTAATAGCAAGGTTTTTCCTCTCTGTGTATATTTGAATTATGATTCATGGCCTTGTAATTCATAATCAATAAGAAACCTCGGGCTGTCATTTGGTATGTCAAGGGGAAACAAACACAAAATCTTTATGTAAGACTATAAGTAGCAATAATCCCCCTTGCCAATGGCCTTTTAAATTCTGTTCAAAGTAAATTTTGTGGTGATTAGGATTACTTTTTGAGTTAAGTTCTAAAAATTGGGCATTACTCCTGGGGAAAAAGGTGGGGTTTGGGTGAATAGTTTTAAATTGTATAAAATCTAGAATTAAGTTTGAATTTGCTCTTACTATAACAAGATAATTCTGATCAACTTATTTTGATACAGTATAAGTATAATCAAAAATATATTTTTCAATTAATCTATTAATTATTAGAGTTTCAATAAAAGTGATGTTGTAACAATAGCAGTGGGTTTTATGACCACAGACGGAAAGTGCCTAAGTTGTTTGCTTTCAAGGAGGCAGAGGAGCCCATTTTCATTTTCCACCATTAGTTATGGTGTATTTCAGTATGAATTGATGGATCAGGGAAAATACATAATCTTCATCACAAACAGAATTTAAAAATGGGGAGTTGAAAGTGAAACCTAAATAAAATTGCATTTCTTTCATTTGTATATGATCATTATATTATTATATAAAAGTTTCAGGCATTAAAATATAGTATGGATGGGTGTATCTAAAAAAAAGTCAATAAACATTAATTTGATTATCAATATGCATTGACCGAAAGAAACTGAACCTATAACTTTAATTCCTTAAGGGGGAATTTCATTTTCCACTCATACCCCGATTAACTCTTAAAGTCGCAAAGCGTCGTAATGCGTCTCTTCCCGCTATCCCTAAAGCGTCGTAATGCGTCCCTAGATACAAATCTCGTTAGAAATGAGATCTCGGAAAGTAAAAACTCTTCAATGCTTGAAAAACGATGTATTCGACTTCCGGCAATGGCGGCCGTTGCCGGCGCTAGTGTTATCGCTCGATACGCGATGTTTTTTGGTAGTTTTAACTTTTTTTTTTTCGAAGATACGTTTTTGTTATACTTTATTACTAAAATAATAGTACTAAACTACAGGTAAATATTGTTTCAAACTCAGTATGGTCTTTTGGATGCGTAAAATAACCATTCTTAGCCTTAAAAATGAAGTCAGTATGACAATAAAATCCAATAATATTATAAATGGATTTTACGCAAATTTTTGTAATTTCATAACCGGTTGGTCATAATACAGGAAATCCTGACGGGACTGAGGCGGAAGCTTATTGAAAACCTTCTGGGGCTTTAAGAGTTAAACACTAGTCAGGTTAGAAATTAGTAGAGGGTTAAAAGTATAAGTGAAAATAAGCTTAAACACATTTGACTATGTCCATAGTGAAATATTGGTAAATTTTAGTAAAAATATTTTTAAGTCAAATTAATTTAGACAATTTTTATTATATACAATCTTAAGCAAATTCCTAGCCTTTTTACCAATTAAAATGTATCACTCTAAGGCTGCTGTATTTGAAACTACACACTTTTTAAAAAAAACAGCAATCACCCATACAACATGTGTTTATGAACTAACAAAAGCTTAGCTATAATTTATGAGACAGCCAATGCACACATTTAGAATTGATTAGTTATGGTGTTTTAGGTTAATTTAATGACATAGTATTAGTACATACTAATACAATATGTTATGTGCTATTTTCATAGAAATCTGATGAAATTCCAAAAGGAACAATTTAAAAGGGGTATCTAAGAGTGCTTATAGTCATTTATAATTTATGAGTGAAAAGAATTTACAAATCTCACAAAACTGTATCAAAATAAAATTTGGCATTTTAAATTGCAAGAAAATATTCCACATGATAAAATCTTAGCTGAATCCAAAGCTGTAGGAATGTGAAAATATTTTAAGCATTCCATATAACTACAAATTTTGGAGGGGGAAAAAAATCACTTATTTTAATTAGCAATTTAATTCTTACAATCTAAATTATGTCCAGATAGCAATATGCCTAAAAAAAATTATAACAAAGCAAATGAAAAAGACCCAAAAATCTGATTTACTGAAATAATACTAGCTTGCCAGATTAACATCCTTGTATTTTGCGCATTGAAATATTTCACTAGTTTACATCATAATTATGTCAAATATTATTAGATTATTTGAATATGAATCATCAATGAGTCTTAGCTTGGTTAGTGATTTAACCCATTCAATACGTCACATTTTTTTAAGGTTACGCAGTAAAATTTTAGGCTAAAAAATCCATTCCACCTGATGATTTTAAACTGAAAATTTCAGCTTTACTTTTTATCAAAACTATATCATTATGCATATCAAAATTTAGGTAATTGAAAAAGGAATATGTTTCTACTATTAAAAAGTAAGACAAAATTACCAAAAAAAACCTTTAGGGATATTATTACATGTGTATGTAAAAATAAAGAGGAAAAAATTTTTTTTTTGCTGTACTCACCAGCTCATAAATCATGTAATAATAATCCAATTAAGTTCATATTTCTAAGAAATAAGTCTTATCATACATCTAAAACAACTGGAAAGTTTCATTGCAATATCTCCAGACATTATCAAGTTATGAATTTTTTCCCATGACGCGTTTCAATTTTAACAAAAAATTAACAATAAAATAGTAATGCTTTATTATTACACTTATATTTACTAAATCGTAAATTTTCGTAATCACAGTCGACACTGAGTCTTCAAATTTATC
>MUZC01004746.1:218252-244640 GCA_002072015.1 Radix auricularia | reverse complement strand
GGTAGTGAGTATAGCCTCGTCAAAACGACCCAATATGCGGCTGCATACGCGCTCGTTCACTTCCGGTTATTGCTATTCTTAGTAATATTTTTTTTATAAGGTTAAAAATTTCATCGGTGAATATGTGGCTGTGTGGTCATATTGATAGTACGATAGTACGCTACATCGCAGGTCCGGGGTTCGATTTCATATTGATGCCTATTTTTTTTATTTTTTCAAACAATACTACATGAATTGATTATGAATAAGATTTTTTTTTTTTAAATGGTTTGTTTTGATGTTAGGCTTAGGGATAGACTTTAGGGTTACGTTAAGTGATAGTTATTAGGGTTTGGGTTAGGTTTAGTGATAGTATTTAGGGTTGGGTTAGGTTTAGTGATAGTTTTTAGGGTTTTGGGTTAGGTTTAGTGATAGATTTTAGAGATTGTTTGAATGCACATATAGAATCGGAGGTTCAATGAAAGGCGCAGTGAATACTTGTAACTCTTTAATTTTATAAACATCATTTTATAAACAATGTTACTAAGAATAGCAATAACCGGAAGTGGACGAGCGCGTATGCAGCCGCATATTGGGTCGTTTTGACGAGGCTATACTCACTACCAAATAAAAATAGTTGAATGGAAAAGCCCGATTACTAATAAAATGAAACAAACCATCGGTGACGCAGAGAGTGGCTAAACGTACACTGGTGAAATCGCATTGGCGCAGGGTGCGGCGTAACGTATTAAATGGGTTAAGAAGCTGAGATACAACATCTCCCTTAACTTTTAGTTGAAAATTGAAACCAAATTTTATTTTAAATCCTATGCTTTAGTGTATCAGATATTTTCTATGAATAGATGCTTGTTTTTGTTTTGTTTTTTTAATTGAATAACTCCATCAATGCCATTACCCGGTAATTAATTATATCTTATATGACAGCCCATTTAAAGTTTCCTATACTCTGAAAATGATAACTGGAATTCTCAAAGATGTGACCGCTATACAAGATTTTGAGCTGTTTATCAAAGGATTTATAAACTTTTATACCCCGTACAAATTATTAAGTGAAGCAAACTGACATTATACTGATTAATTGTTATAAGAAAGCTCAAATGATATTGTCCATTCAACAGTCAGATTGGTATACCATTTTCTAAACCATAAAAAGAACTTTCTCTCAATAAATCCCCTAATTAATGGTAAAAAAAATGTAATATTACTTTCCCTGTTATAATAAATAATATGGCTGTAACATGACTTGAATTAAATGCATATGTCAAGACAATATATTTCCATTCCTAATGAGACAAGTGGTGCCTGACATGAGTGGGGGGAAAAAAGGACAAAAGCCTGATCTTTGGTCCTAAAAATGCAAGCCATGAAATAGGCTAGCCTGTATTTGTCTTCTCTCAGTTCTGCATCCTTTCACCATTTTAATTGTGGTTTCCATTTATGCAATGTTTTTGCTTTAAAGCTCCCCTAAATTAATTTTTTTTTATAGCTTATAAGGCTTTGACAAGAAATTAATTTTACCAAAATACTGCATGTGAGACAGGTTTTTTAAAAAAAATTTGAGGAAAAAAAATGAAAATCAGAATAGTTGCTGACCCCAAGATAAAAGTTTATTTTTTTGTCTTTATTTAGGGCCTACAATCAATATTTTGATCATTATGGCTATTATAAATCCATTCACAAAGGTCAAATTAGTTTATTTAATTGCCCACAATAATGAATCCAATAAATATTTATAAATTTTTTATTTTAGGGGCCATCTATAAAGTATGTCACGCTATTGTTGACCATTTTTAACTGCTCCTCCCCCTGTCACCGACTGTCACAAATGTCAGACCCCCCTTAAATATGTCACACTTTCAAACAAAAATTATTTTTTTTATTAACAAAATAATTAAAATGTAACATAAAACACTGACGTCACACATGCCCAGACACCCCATCCCCCCCGACACAAGCTGTCACACTTACTTACACCCCCTCCCCCCCATTTTTAGCCTAAAAAATGAAGTCAGTATGACAATAATATTATAAATGGATTTTACGCAAATTTTTTAATTTCATAACCGGTTGATTGTAATACGGGAAATCCTTACGGGACTGAGGCGGAAGTTTATTGAAAACCTTCTGGGGCTTTAACTTTAAGAGTTAAATGGTATGAATCATGAATTTTTCTTTTCTAAACGTTCTTTTTTCTGAAGATGTATTTTCAAGCTTTGTAATTTGTCACAGTTTATAGTGTACAGTGTACCGTACTGTACAGTTTAAGGAAGTCAATTTTCAATTTACTTGATACTTTTATTTGTGTACCAATCTGATCCCAAATTCAAAAGTTCAAAACTAAAAGTAAAGGCTTAAATTTAAATGCCTTTATTATTATGTAATATGTGTAGTAACATTTACAGTTCAGTATTCAGTATAAACATAGTATAGTGTGTTTTGAGTATAGTCATAGTCTATAGTCATAGTCAATAGTCAGTACTGTAGTACTCAGTAGTATATTATTAACGGAGTGATTATTCACACAGCTGTGGGAATAACGTCTGCGTTATAGACACAATGACGCATGCGCACTGGTGTCCATTTGAACAATAAAAGTTATGACCTTAAAAAACGCTAAATTTTCATGAGCGTCGGTAGAGGAATGGTCAGAACCAGTATGTCTTATTTTTGAGGTGGAGGTGGATCGAATCCATGAGGTGGCGCATAGTTTTTCTTTTTTTTTTTTTATTAAAAAAAAACAAATTATTATATTTGTAAACCACAATGAGTTTTTATTACTTATGCTATGATGATATTTATTAATTTCCCCCAGGCCTATCTATTTTTATACCCTCCACATCTATAGCTGTCAAATAAGGAAGCAATGCTACATAATACATAAATTATAAATGCCTAGCAGTAATAGTAATACATGATAAATTCTCATATAAATATATGTATTGTCAACCGGGGGGAGGGGGTAGAAAATTTCATTTTATGACTGAGTTAAAAAGATAGCTAAATTACCGTACTAAGATAAGGGGCCATTGTTTAAATGAAGTCACGCACCTAGAGGGAAACGGTCAGACATTTATGACGAAGGGGGGGGGGGGGTAAGTATTGAAGAAATGAGGCGTCATATCAAACAGCACAACTTCAAATAATAGTTTTTCTTAAATATTGGATTGTTTACAATTTACGAGTGTTATGTTATTAGAGTGCAGACTTACACTAAATACATAATTACATGACTATGACAAAAAAGGTACTTGAAATATGCTCAGTTTCAAATTTTTAAAAAACTGCTTTAATTGGGCCCCAATTTGGGGATGGGGGAGGTGCCAAACTTTATGACGACTAGTTGAGACTAGAAAAATCAACAAAAATTGCGTGATGTCATTTATCATAATTTATGGACGACAACGTAAACTGTAATAAATTGGAATATTTTTTGTCTAAACTCTAAAGGTTAACAACACTAAGACAAGTAAAATTAATTTTTAATTAAAAATATAACTATTAAGATTGTCATTATTAATATAATGATTTATGATGTTCATATTTAGGGCGTAGGCTATATAACAAGCCTATTTACGATTCAATATCAATAGCTATTAGCCAAACGACCTATAGATTAGTATGCTTTTAATTTAAAGTCAGTATAACCATCACATTTTTTGGCTGTGTGAATAACGCTGGCAATATTCACACAGCTGTGGGAATAACGCTCACACTCACGTTATCCACACAGCTGTGTGAATAACGCTTGCCTATTACTATTATTAATATTAATATTATATACTAGATTGTGCCAGGCGCCGTGGCGCCTGCGGCGCCCCCGTTTTTTGGGCGCCTACGGCGCCAACCTTTTTTTTAAAGACCAACTAACTTGTCCTTTTTTGATAAATACGAATTATTAAACTTTATGAAATGTACGCAAAGTATTTAATAATAATAGGTGTTGTATTTTGCGCACCGATGCACACCAAACAATGACGTCATCATATTAAATATTTTTACAGCGCTCATCAAAACACGATTTTTCAACTAAACTAACTGCTGTAGACTGTCGTACATCGCTCCTCAGCGTTTCAACTAAACTAACTGCTGTAGACTGTCGTACATCTCTTGCGTTACGCGTTACGTTACAGAACCACACCACTGGGCTATTATATATATTATTAATTATTATTGAAAATCATTGTAATTTAATTATAAATTCACATTTCAAGGAAACAGTGCAACCTTTACTGTTGTTCATAATAAATTGTTCATTTAGCTCCATATCACCAAATATTAATATTAATTAGGAAAAAAATTTAATAGTAGTCTTTAGTAGTGTCCATTGGGTGGAAAAGGGACTGTAGTTTAAGTAAGTGGTCTTGGAAACAAACTGCTACTAAAATCAGTCTAAGAGAGGTAAGCGAACTTACGTTCTCTTCTTGTCATCATGCTTTACTCGTGGCTTGCCCTTTGATCGCTTCTTCCGAGCTTGAATGGCTAGCGCTGCAAAGAAAGTCGAACTAACAAATTACTTGCTCCACATATTATTAATTAAGTTAACGAAGTTTGATAGCAGCAAAACATTTACCTTTACGAGGAATTTTAGAGCTCATCTTATGTTTTTCTTCATTTAGAACATCAAGGCGCATGCGTATTTGTTGCTTAGCTGCATTCTGGGAAATAACTTTCTGAACCGATTTCTTTAGGGACATCACTCAAATAAAGAATAAAACTAAAGATTTTAGAGTTATGTTTCTGGATTTGTCAATTACAGTATTGACATTTTTTTTTTAATCCCAACATCTAACTAAATAATTGTTAATGATTAATACTTCATTCCAAGTTATATTTAGTTTAAGAAGTTATATTATTGCTTTATTAAAATTAGACTGCTCATGACCGACGTAATGATTGTGTACAATCGATGAAATATGTAGACTATGCAGTATGCAGTCTTAGGGAAGTTATGCCTAGGCATGTCAAATTAAAACAGATCATCCATTCAGTATTCAGTATGAACCGATTTATGACATATTGAGTCTCAAAGAATGATTCAGTTATTGACAATTAGTATCACAATGATCAACGAATGATGACAATGAGTAATAAATTATGAAGTGCTAAAACTATTAATTCAACATCTTATCTGTTACAGACGCTACTTCCATGCAGAAGATTATTGCGTCCTACGCGTAGCTATGGTTTGTGTTTAAAGCCCTGCATACATCCGTATAAATACAGAAGTTCTGTACCAGCCAGCCCCAGGCAAATCCTACTCATCAGTTGCAACAAAATCAGCGCAGTGAGTCGCTTAACCTACCTAGGCAGCGCAGTGTCTCAGAATGCCAACATTGATGATGAGTTAAACATGAGAATCTCCAAAGCCAGTGCGGCATTTGGAAGAGAGTATGCATGTAACAGAAGGGGAATCAACATCCAAACCAAACTAAAATTAAACAGGCCTTTAGTGCTCACTCTTTACTATGCGCATGCAAAACATGAGCCCTATACCAACACCAACGCCAGATGAGGTTGCTGAACCACTTTCACACCAAAAGTCTACGAAAAATTATCAACATAAAACCGCAGAAAAAGTTCCGGACACCGAATTATTAGTCAGTTCTGGACTACACAGTATCTACACAAGTCCATGCCGCGCCAACTAAGCTGGGCGGGAAACGTGCGTATGCCGAACCATCGACTCCCAATGAGGTTCTCCCGTGGCAAGCTTACTGATGGGCACAGAGCCCGCGAAAGTCCACGTACAAGGATACGCTTAAAACCGCACTATTGGCCTTCGACATTGGGCATGACTATTGGGAGGCTGAAACCAGCAACCGAGCCCCTGAAGTTTTATGATACGGAACGGTGCAGTTGTCTGTGAGGTAAAAAGTCAATAGTGTGCAAGGAAGGATCGTGTTCAAAACCCTCTTGATGGCATCCCATCCATCTCTTGTCCAAAATGCGGACACATCTTCCATGCAAATATTGGACTAGTGGCCACCAGAGGACACACATGCCCGAAATTATTTAGAAACAAAATATAAAGCTAAAAAAACAACGCGTATCAGAGATACTCACAGAGAAACTAATAGAATATGTAAAGGATGCTTTGGCATTTTATGAAACTCTATGCGGAGACCACATCCTTTTATTTAAACTTTCCAATCAAAGAACGAGGGAGCAAATTTTTGGTGTTGGAAGCCAAAATAAAAGTGGTAATAACTTGTCATCTCAAATTCAAACTGAGTTCATACAAATTTTAGGAGAGTTCGTGAAAAATCAACTTTCAGGAACAAGATACCAAATATCGTTCTAGGTATTTCATACGTTTCACCTAAGGATCAAACAAGTCTAGTTGTGTGATTAATAAAGATAGGGGGGGGGGAATGTAATTGTAGAACTTTTCAAAGATTTCATTGAAGCAAATTTGATTCTGCTTACGACGTATCTGAAATAATTTCAAATAAATGGTGTTCTTAAAATAATGTATTGCAGAGACCCAACGTGTGTTTATTCTTTTTCGTGACTGGAAAGTATAAAGGAATTAAATAAAGACGGAAAAACATAAAATCTCAATATCATATCTCGCTCAAACAGTTCATAAACCCTAATTTTTTGTACATGATTACCAATTGAAACGAACTCTCTAACTATTTTAGTACCCTGGAAAGTTGTTATGTATTCTTTTACGTGACTATACACCATTGGGAATATCTAATTGCCTCTACAAGCAAGAGATTTAACAGACTTTATAAAAGGCTTTATAAAAAGAAACTTTTACAAATGTAACAAAGATATAAAACTAAAATGCTACCTCACCCTGGTGAGACCTATACTAGAATATGCATTTTCTGTATGGGACCCATCCACCAAAGAAAATATTGATAAGTTAGAACAAATCCAAAAAAGAGCTGCCAGATTCATTACTGGAGAATATTCAAAACTGACAAGAGTAACACCGTTAGTTAAATCATTAAACCTTGAAACAGTAGATGATAGAAGAACCAAGAGTAAATTAGTAATTATACATAAGGCAATTAATTCTAATTTAGAAATACAACACAAAGATAACCTAATACAACCCTCAAATAGACATAAAGTTAAAAACACCTTTCTTATTCCATATGCAAGAACAAACACATACAAGTTTTCTTTCTTTCCGTCCGGTATTCGGGCGTGGAATGGGTTGCCTGAGGAAACCAGGAAAGCCACCACTTTATCATCTTTTAAAACTCTGGTAAGAATACAGGACTAAACACAAACCATAGAAATAAGTAGGACGCAATAATCTTCTGTACAGAAGGAGCGTCTGTAACATATAAGATAAGATAAGATAAGAAGACTTCATGATACAAAATAGTGTATTTACTATGGAGCAATTTTTAGGTCTGATGGAGGCAGACGAGGAGCTCAACACATGAACAGATGCAGGAACTTTGTTAATCACAAGTAAATCTATTTATTTTTTACATTTGGAAACATGTTCTTTAATGATGCCCGATATTATTTACAAACTTATAGTGCTAAAACGGTTTGTAGAGGCTACTCACATAGAAACTAATATAATACTCTAAGGATGCTTTGACAGCAGTTGGTAAAATTGTATGTCCTTTTAATTCCAATCCAAAAACGAGGGAGCAAATATTTGGTGATCGAAAGCGAACTTGTATCTATTTTATGTAGAAAAACAGTTGACATTAATGGGAGGATTCGGCAGATAAAATTAGGAAAACAGATATGATTTTCATACATCAGCCAATCTACTGCACTTTGAAATTTTGCCTTCAATTTAGATTTCTTAAAAACATCTCACACGGCATTGTAAAGCAAGGAATATTTTACCTCGAAGGTTTAAAAAAAAAATTAATTACTTTAAGACTAGTTGATTTATTCAAATTTATTATTATTTAGGCTCCCATTTACCCTGCCTAAAATAATATAAATAAATCGGGCCACGTTGTTTACAACTGTCTTTTGCCAGGAAAGATTATAAGGAAGCTTCTTTAAAATAAAGACAATGAACAATTAATTACGATAAATAATGAATACACCAAGATTGACTAAACTATAGTTATTATTCGTTATTGAGCATACACATTATTGACATGAGTGACAACTTTGGTACATGAAAGGTTCTGACCTGAAAAAGAAACCCAGAAAACTTCAATTTTATTCAAGAAAAGATATATTTTCTGCTCATTTCTCAAATAAAAATGTATAGTGTCCTTATTAATACTTCCTAATAAAAAACAAAGAAACTATATTTTTCTTTATAGCTTAAACATAGTTTTTTGTTTGTGTGTGGGGGGGCAGTAAATTTGGGCAGGGGCGTCGCTAGGGTTGGTGTCACCCGGGGCGGTAGCTCATGGTGTCACCCCTTCATGATTTAAGGGGGACGTCCATAAATGACGTCACGTGAGGCTACCAATTTTACCCCCCCCCCTTTCACCCGCGTCATTCTTTGTCACAAAAACGTAAACCCCAACCCCTTGTCCCGCTATGACGTCACAAAGTTTAGACACCCCTCTCCAAAGCCATAATTTTCTCAATATAAATTAGCATGTTGCAAATAAGTATTTTGTCATTTAAATATGTATTTAGTGTAAGTATGCACTCTAGTATTGTAACACGCGGGGAGCCATTGAAAACGTCATTAAATAAATTGTAACAAATCAAATATTTAAGGGGACTTTAATTTAATGTTTCGGGGTTTTTTATGTGACGTCACATTTTTAAACACACCCGCCCCCTAGTCACACATCGTCACAGATGCGTGACCCCTCCCCCTATGGTTGATTAAAGGGAGGGGGCTGAGCGGGCTAAAGCCAGGGGCCCCCAATAATTTAAATGTTATCGTAATGTATAATAAAGATTGGCAAATGTTTGTACGAATCCCTTAAAATGCCTTGAACAGTCATAAGTCAATGCTGCAGTTATATGTAGAAAGTACAACAGAGTCTGGGCTAATCTTTGTAAGAAGTGCAGTGCTGCTCATTATGTGCCGTGTACAGCTCATTCCCTTCACTTGGTTGGGAAACGTGGAGCAGTTGTCTTCTGCAAAATCTTTATACCTGGCTTGTTGCATCTACTCATCGTCGACAGATACTTCCAAAACACATACAAGTGATACATGTTAACAAAGCCTTGTTTGACACAAGATGGTCAGCCCGACATAATGCTGTAAGCAGGGTCGGCCTGAGGGAATGGGGGCCCTAATCGAAGTGAATTTGGTGGCTTAAAATGTAATAGAAGAAAATTATAAAATAAATAGTGAAATATTTTTTGTGCGAGGCCTCCATTAATAATGAGACTAATTGGAGGCCTTGGGGGGTTGCCGGTTTGCTTATTCCTAAAGCCGGCCCTGCTGTAATGTGTTTATAACTCATGCTATGAGAATATTGTAAAAGTACTTGCAAGTCTAGAAACACGACTTCAGTTCTCTGTAGTCTGGGTAACAAGTATTTTTAATGAATCTTAGAATCAACCTCTGTTACATAGCAAACCTTACATTAATAGCCATCCATCCTCTCCCTCCACGACCACACACTATTTTCCGTTCACATCGCAAACAACGTGTTTCATACTCAGTCAACTCGAACGTTCATACCATGTCAATACAACAACACAACACGTCTCTCACAAATATTGCAGCTCTGAAAGAATTAGTAACTAACGAAAATAAGCCCCGTGTCTGCTGACTTGAAGCAGAAAGATTTCGGAAGGAACTTAAACAACTTAAAGTCGCTATGTTACTTGAATTTTGGGAAACTATTTTAGAGAGATTTCGGAAAACAAAAGTATCCCTTCAAGAGCCGAGAATATCTTTGATTTCAGCCAAGTATTTGACGAATCTCATTGAGTTTGTTAACAGACAGCATTTTTAATTGATTCATATGAAGACAAAGGAAAGGACAAGTCCGTGGGAAAAAAAAGTATAAATAATCGACAATACTATCAAATAAGAGAAAGTGTCAGTTTGATATCACCAAAATGGTATTTATGGTAATCATTGACAAATTTTTTGAAGCCCCACAACATCGATTAAGCGCATATAAAGACATCCATTCTGAGCTCAGCAATGACGTCATTCGATGGGCAGCAGCCAAGTTAATGAAGAATATTAAAATGATTTCGATGTCTGTTTACTTCACAATTAGTCCAATTTTCAGAACTCTTAAAAAAACTTATTGTCCAGCCCCAGGCTTAGGGTAAGGAAAAGGAAGTAGCACAATGCGAAACTCAAAACAAGTGCACAAAGCTAAAAATAAATTGTGTTGTTTTTTAATGAGCTAAATTTCAGCTATTTACAAATGTAGCATCCACCTTCGCATCTATCTCTCAATGATGACTTTAAACTGCAGCAGAGAGCGATCCTTATCAAAGTTGAAAAGAATACAAAAATGAGTTAGAATTCGTATTGGACAACCAAGACTGAATATGCTCTCTCTAATGAGTATTGAAAAGGAACTTGTAAGCTTATTTAGCTTTACTGACTTGATTGAAAACTTCGCCATGAAAAAAATCGCAAACTTAAGTTGTAGGTTGAAATAATAAAAAATATTTTAAAATAACTTTTTGATTTCAAATAGAGAAAACAATTCATTACCCCATGAAAAACAAGCGTTGAAAAAAAACATTAAAAATAAAGAACAACGCGCAATATTATTCTTTATGTGGGCTCGTTTGTAGCCATGAAACAGCGTAAGTCGGGATGCGACCGTCGTAACCGGGGGACTATTTATATACAAACATGCATATCCAATATCCATGCTTGCTCGTCTTTAATAAATATAACAAAATATTGACTCAAAGACATTGTATTCAAAATTTTCTAAGATGGAGGATATAGTGAGGTGGGATTCATTTATGCTGTTAGTGTGTCAAAGCGTAAATGGCTTTATGTCCAACCTTTTTAAAGATCTCTCTGCTGCGACTGTTTCTTTTTTTTCTATTTGTTTTAATGTTGTTTGTGTGCTGGAATTTTTTTATTATTGCAAGTTAACTGATATTTAAAATAAATTAAAATCTTTGTGTTTAATGTATATCATCGTATTTCTTACTTTCTTTCTAGTTGAAAGAAATGTTTATTCTTTGTTTTTCTGACATAAAATCGAACAGTATAATTTTAGGCTTTGGTGTCATCCCCCCCTGATGGTGTCACCCGGGGCGGCCCGCCCCCCTCACGACGCCACTGATTTTGGGTACCGTCCCGGGTGGTACATACCCACACTACGCCACTGCTATAGACAAAGATTAGACCCACAGTTTGTCAAAGATGTTTTTTTAGTTTAGCTGTGACTGCATTGTTGGCTGATGAGACTTAGCCTGGCATACAATATTCTTGTACAGTAAGGGTACTGGGTATAAATGGATCCCTACATGTACAGAGTTAACTAAAACTTTCTCTATCATGTTATTTGAGCTTTACAGCCACTGTTCTCTTGTAAGCAACTTAAAAGGGGCGGTCGGTCCATAAAGTACGTCATGCTGCAGACAGTTTATGACGAGTGGAAGGGGGGGGGGGTATATGGTAAAAAAATATCGTTACTTACTTTATAGACGGCCCCAATTAGGAATTCCATCACAAATCCCTTCTTTACTTTTCCCATCTATCCATTATCCAGGTTATTTTAAATCATTTCAGCTGGGTTATCAGGTTGTCTAAACATTTAAAACCTTCTGAAGACTGCAAACTTACTTAAGTTCACCATTTAAGGGGCCATCCATAAAGTACGTCACGCTCCAGAGGTGGGGAAGGGGGTGGAAGAAAGTGTGACAGTTTGTAACAGGGGGAGGGGAATGTCCGGCCATGTGTGACGTCACGGTGTTTTTGTGTTAAATTTTAATTATTTTGTTAATTTAAAAAAATATATTTTTTACGAAAGTGTGACGTACTTTAGGGGGTGGGAGATTTGTGACAGTTTGTGACGGGCGGAGTTAAAAATGGTCAAAAATAGCGTGACGTACTTTCTGGACGGCCCCTAATAGTCTTTTGAGCAATCAGCCATCTTACAAACATGTATATGTTACTATCCTCCCACATGATTTCAAGAATATTCCTGAGGCTTGGTTTATAAAAGTGGTTCAACGTTTAGGGATGGCTTGAAAGATCGTTGCTTTTTCATTGTGCATGTAAAAGGTAAAGAAAGCACGGCAGCCTCATACTATATGCTCTTAACTTAGATGATTCCTGGTTAATTTATGTTTACAATTAGAGAAAGTGTGCTGAATAAAAAGAGAAATTATTCACCATTCTCAGCATTTTATACTGTATATACTTAAATGTTGGGCTTTGCATATGATTTCAGGGGATTGGATGATATAAGGGTTTTTAAATTTGTATCTATTGAGAATAAAGTTTTGCAGGTATAGTATAAATAACTGATACTGGGATTTTCTGTTCATAGTCAATGTCTCTTAGAATATTGGCTTTTCGAACAAATAGCTTACCATTAGTTGTCTGATACCAAGTACCACATTAGTTGTCTGATACCAAGTACCACTCCGTCTCTGAAGGAATCAGTGAGCAGACATTTAGGCTGAAAAGTTCTGGACCCAGGACACAGCATACTTAATGCACTTATCATTGTAAATAATTTAGACATCTCGAGGTTTACACACAACGAAACTATTTTATAAAATGTGTTATGTGTGCATGCCACTAACAACTTTGCTACACAATCCCTCCCCCCCCCCTCTATTACTAATAGTGCTCCATCAAAGTATCTTAAACCCCCGTTTATCGCAGCTCATCTAGTCATGTCAAATGGATACAAATAAATAGAGGTAAAAAAAAAAGATTTAAAAAAACCACAGTTTTATAAGTGGGCTAAAAAAAATAAATAAAATAAAATTTAATTTGACTAAAATCGTGGGGCGGGCACTTATGAGGTCTTAAATATGCAGTTCACTTACTCTCACTTATAGGTCTCTCTTTTGCCTTCTAAGTTATAAATCTTTAATATGTATGCCAAACTCCGATTTTTGTGTTGTATTTCTAAATTAGAATGGGATTTTGAAACACCCTTATCTTATCTTAGATATACAGACGCTCCTTCTATGCAGAAGATAATTGCGTCCACAAACCATGAGAGATGATCTGTTGGCAAGTGATGCAGCGGTCACAGGCCACGGCTTTTAGGGGTTCCACGCATTACCCCAGCCGCCTAACTATTGTCTAGTTAGGTACCCATTCAGAGCTGGGTGACTTGGGGATTCCTCAGGCCCCGGGATCAAATCCTCGCCTTCGCGTGGATTCGAACTCGTGACCATCGGTACGACAGTCGAGCGCGCTACCACTCGACCTCCGCGTCCCACCCCACGTTATTAAAAATCTTTGTTTACCTCTATTTATTTTCTTCTTTTTAGTCCACTTATAAAAACGTGGTTTATAAAAACCCCTTTCATCTCTATTTATTATTTAAATCCTTTATATTAACTTCACCGCCGTCTCTCTCTTGGTCCATCCGAACGGAAAAAGAAAAGTAAAAAAATGACCATACTATCGAGCTGAAATTTTGCACATAGACTCGTGTCACCTAACAATGTATTACATCAAAATTTTTTGATCGATCGAATGTACAGTAATTAAATTAATGCACTTTTGGTTTATTTCTACAGAAATTTATAAAACCCGTTTGTTGTTTAAATCCACGAGTTTGCTGAGTTCACTCAAACGATCGGTGACCACACCCCCACCCACGCCCGTCACCATTTTAGAGCATTTGGGAGATAAGTCCCTTTCAGTCTGTAAATGTTTGTTTTGAATGTAATCAATACTTTTACTTCTGTCTTATCTGTCGAGAAGGGGTGACCTCCTGTCGAGAAGGGGTGACCTCTACGTGGTTCGACAGACGAGTAGGGTTGTGGAGTAGAACCTTGACCTGAAACCGACAAACCCCTGGCTTGGACAGCCGAAGACCGTTGTTAGGTGTTAGGTGCTAGTCATATATGATTACAGTCGCTGTACGGATCTTAGGCGAAGCATTTAGATGCAATGCCGATGATGAAAACCAAAGTACCCGTTGAGGGTCGGGTTACTCCGAAGCGACCGTTTCGTCCCCCTCAATTAACTAGCAACGCTACTGAGCGGAGCCGGTTTAGGGCCGGAGCGTCAGCACGGATTAGCAAAGTTACCGCTAGGAAACGCTTTGGACGCCAGCTCTGAGGAAACCTTGCAGTGGGGGTTAAACCCTAGGTTGGGCAGTGATGATCCCCGCATTGCGGCGATCCTAACTAATAAGACTCGTAGCTTTGCGGGGGTGGCGCCGAAGTGATAGCGAGTCAAAGTAGGGAAATTCCACCCCTCCCTCGGGAGGACAACTTTAGTGGGAAGCGTTTTCGACCTAGTGTCCTGGACGCCCAGGCGGCCGCTTCTAGAAGCGCCCGCTCGGGGGGGGGGGGGGCTTCTCAGCTTTTACGTCCCTTAGGGGGCCAGAGAGCTGAGGGGGTTTTCCGGGAAGCCCCATGAAGAGCGCAGGCTCGGGACTGCTGACTTTCTTCCACATGTAGGATTTTCAGTTCTGTCTTATATGTAAAGGATTTATAGTCAAAAACTTTGTTTTTAAAGGTTGATTAATTATACTAAGCACCTCATAAGCGCCCGTCTAATACCACGGGGATTGGTCACGGGGTGAACTCATGTCGCTCGTGAATGTCAACAACAGGAAAATTCGATCGACTTGAAATTTTGATACAATGCATTGTCATCCGAGATCTATCTGTGGTAAAAAAAAATTAGATCTCTAGAACCATTAGAGACCCTTTCTGAACATCTTTGGACTGGACAAGAATACCAATATTTCAATATTGTGGATAAAGGGAACTTTTCCATAAACCTTTTTTTGTTTTTGTAACTAACTTTTAAACTTTAAGTTATCATAGTTAATATGAGTTAAAATTGACAATTCAGTCACAAGCAGATGAAAACATACACAAAGACAGCTTGTTTAGCAGTATATAATCAGAATGGTTAAAATTTAATGAATTGCCAAATATAATTTTTAAAAACTAGTGATTAAACTAATGCTTTGCCTTGATCAGTAAATCTTAAATTTTATATAAATAATTCAGATTCAAATGGAATAAATAATTGTATTATTATTAGTACTAATACTCTGATTGGGTTAACTAATGTGAGGAAAATTGAAATTAATTTTTTTTAAATACACAGTCAAGAATAATCGAATTGAATTTAAATAGATAACTGCATAAATCTTATCTGTAATAGTTTATAGTATACAATTCAGCTCAATAAAATCATGTTATGTTTAAAAACAAGTCTTTTTGAAAAATATTTTTGGGTCTTGCAATCTGTTCTTTTATTAGTTACTTTACTTACTAACTCAAACAATTTCTATAACTGTCTTTTAATGCATACTTGTTTTTTCTTTGCTATTATTAATTAAATAGAAATATTTGAAAATTAAATACTTTAAATTGATTTTTATTCTAATGTTTACTTACTTCAATTTTTTATGATTTACGATGTATAACTTATTAGTCTTTGTCATGAAAATTACACCAAATTTTGTTACCTGCCTATGTTTTAAGTAAGACAAAGGAAATAATTTTAATGTCACAGAGTTAGTTACGCATAAGTAGAATTTAAAAACCATCTTTTGACTATTTTACAAAGTCATATTATAATGGTTTGTAATAAAATAGATACTTTTAATGCATTTTTTACGAATGTTATGTTATCCATTTTCAAAATTATTTTTAAACTTAAATTTAGAGGAGTTGTAAATCTTTTTACTGTGTGAGATATTGTGGGAGTCTATTTTTTAAAACTTTTGTGAGAGTCTATTTTTTGTAAAACTGAGTATAAACTATGCACATACACATTCTACAAATTTTTAATATCTATCAACAATATAAAAATGTAAGTAACATTATACATTCAAGCTGCATTACATTTAAAAAATTAATTTACATGAATTTTAAAAATTATGCAAGATTGTAAAATATACAATATCTGAAAAAAAAATGGGATTGGAAGTTAATATCTAATTACAAAATCCAGTGATTAATAAATATAAAATACTCAATAATAAAATATACATCTCAAAATGTCTTGCTTATTTTGATAAACAAAACTTTTGCATTATTAAAAGAATAAGACTCTTACTATTATTCATACATTAACCTTTTCTGGAGGTATGTACACCAATCAACTATGTATAATATGAAATAAAAGAAGAATTGGTGCCACAATTTTATCTAAATAAAAGTCTTTGATACATATTTTGTGATCGTTCCTTAATGTCAATATAAATCTATAGAACAGTGATGACGAACCTCACTTTGCCATATAAATAAGTAGGTTTTTGTTGAATTTTGGGTATGCAGCCAAAAAAAAGGTTAGCCACCACTGCTATAGCAGTTAAAAAGTATTATTTATCATTAGCCTTTAGCATTAAAAATATTATTAGAGATCATAGCGAAATTTATCATCAATTTTGTAGCCTACACAGAGGAATATATAACTTATAACTAGAGTAGTGGAAATTAATGATTAATTAATCAATTGTAAAAATTTTAATCAATTAAAATGAATTTGCTGGATTAAAATTTGATTAAAATTAATTTGATCAATTAAAATTTAAGATTTTTTTTTCTTCCAATTTATTAATAATTATTATTTTTTGTTACTTATATACTTTTCCCACATATTACTATTATTTAGCTAGTAGTGCTTTATCAAACAAAAAGGTTTTTCTTCCTTATTTCTTGCATAACAGCACGAAATTGTGGTATTACGTTACAAAACTTGGGAGCCATGGAAATATGGCAACTTAATCGATTTCTTAATATAATGAATTGCAACTTAATGGGATCTAAATAAGCGTAAAAATATAATCAATTAAAATAAATCAATTAAATTTTTTCCTGATAAATCCAACAAAATTTGTTTAATCAGTACAAGCCCTACTTATAACACATTCAGACCAAAAACTTTTTGTAAACGCTTTTTCTCTAACTCTAAGTTAAAATAGGTAAATTTGGTTGGAAATTTAAGTGAATGTCTGTTTAATGTATCTATTATTTTTAAATATTTCAGTTTACTAATAAGTTAGATAAATTAATTGCTGTAATTACTATTTGTCCTTTTGATGTAAACAATTTTTATTTTATGTCATAATGATAAATTTCAAGTTTTTAACAAAAAATAATTTACCCAAACAAGCAGACTTGTAAGAAAAATTAAAATAACCATCAATAATACATTTAACATAACACAAAATTTGAGCACATGAATTTAACTAGTTGAGAATAAAATAAAATTATTAAAATTAAATATTTAAATTTATAAAATGAAAATAAAATTCTTCTATGCATGCTATAAATTAAATCTAACAAAAAATTAAACATTTCTTGAAAGGCTGCATTTTAAATGTAACTAAAATTTAACATAATAAAGAAACAAATTTTAAGAAATTAATGAAATAATTGATACAGATGTCAATATGTAATCAGTTTATTCCTATAAACTTATTAGTGAGCAAATTTATGTTTAATTTAGAAAATGATGGTTCTAAATATCTTCTTTAATTTGTAGAGATATTCAAAGAAATGAAAAATGTTGAGCTTATTTTTAAAAGACATAAATCTAAGAATTCTGACACAGCTAAAGATGTTATCTTCAAATGCATATTAGTTTTGTTTTCTTTTGTTTATTTATTTGTTATTGTTTTTGGTGTTTAATCAGAATTTTTTTAAATTGTAAACATTGAATTAAGCACAGAACTTGTATAAAGGAATGTTAACTATTAATGTTATTTTAGAAGCCCAAGATAAACTTACTAACATGGCTTGATTTTTTACTACTTTTAAAAATTATATTTACTTTTACAAAAAGTGTCATGTATTTATCTGTATTACAAAATATATGTATCTACATCTAAACAGTTGTGTAGGATAAAAGGGTTAGCCCATATGGTTTGGCACTTTGTTCTTTTTACAAAGGAGTGGCATCGTTGATCAACTGCATTATCTAGTGGTGAAGTTAATAATCTTGGCCCATTCTAATGGTAAATCTAAACTTGGTTTTATTTACTTGGTCTTGCACTCAAGACTAGGCTAATGTGGATAAATTTAACTAAAAACATAAACATAGTTTTTTAAGTTTATAATCATTATCATTATTTTGTATTTTGTGAAAGAGTTCGATGTTGTAATTTTCTTGTTCAAGTGTAGCACTGACACATCAAATTGGTGCTCAGTAAGTAACTAAATATATCATCAAAGATGTTAAACCCGTTATTTGGGAAAGTGGACAATATGTTTTTAAAAAGGCAGGATAATATCAGAATATAACAAAATATTTATTGTTCTACTAAATACTGTACTCACATTAAATTGTTATTTTCAGCTATTAGTAATAAATGTAGGAGTTTACTTGGTTGTACTTTTTTCTTTCTCAATTAAATAGTGAAAAATACATAAGTTTTTTACACAATTTACACAATATAATGATTTAGCAATTAACTTTTAGTTATTAATTGATGTTGACAAAAATTTACATTTCTAATATATTTATTTTCACACTGACTTAGTTGGGGATACTGCCACAGATGGAGTTGTCCATGGAGCTGTTGAAATGGACACTCTTCTAAATAAAATAAAGCTGCCTCTCCCATGTGGAACATACCATATTCTTTCACTACTGACTGGTGTTAAAATTTAATTATTTAAACTTTTGAAATGCAATTTTTAACAGGTTATTGTTCCTCTTTGGTATTAACAGTTCATTAGAGTAATGATACTTAACATTTTTCTTCTCATGTTAATAATAACATCAGAATAAAAAATGCTGCGATGGCTTTTAAGGCTAATGTAAGAAAAATAAAAATTAATGGTATTTTTGCATCTCAGATATTCTTTTGTGATTATGTGTCATTCACAGCCAATGGGTGCAGAATCAGATGAAGGGCAAAGAGCCTGAGACTCCACATCAGTGGAGTTTATAATTTTTTGTATAGGCCTGATTTCAATATCAGTGTACACAGAATGATTGGTTGCTGGTGGAACTCGAGGATGATACCATGACAGACAAGATGCCACTGTTTCACGACGATCTGAAACTTTCTGCATAGCCTGGCGCTGCCTGTGATGTGTACTGAGCATCAGAGCTTCATTGTTCATTGCATTAATCAATTCACGATTAGGTGCATCTGCGCCATAAACTGTGCGATAGGTTGTGGTCAGTGGGCCATCAAAAGATGTTTTTGGGCGTTGCACTAAATTTTGAACTAAGGGCTCCTCAAGTCTAAAATCCTGCCTGTATGTTGAGGTCAGAGGTCTGCTTACTTTATTGCCCTTATTTTGACACCAGGCTATAAGTGAAGGATCAAACTGGCCAGATTTCTCAGGATGTCTTTTTCTTCCTAATCCCTGAGGAAACAAAATATAACTCACTATCATTTAAAGTCAAAGATAAGCAATTTTTCATAATGAAAACAAATGTAACAATGTAGATGTTAAGTACAAATGTTTGCTCTATAACTATTGGAAATAATTTCTTACTTTTTTATGTAAATTACTGGCTTTTAAATGTATTTACTGTAGGTGAATATTTCAACTTGTAGTCTTTTAGAATTGTACTTTTAGTTTCACATCTTTTATTATAAATCAAAGAAACCATATCAAAGTTTTGAAAGAAAAATTGCTTGATACTAATAAAACCCTTTACAACATAAATAAATAACCCTTTTTCAGACCATGAAGGCCTATGGGGCAAGTGAAGTAGCGTTCACAAGTTTTATTGACCACTTACGAGCGAGGGATTGTGTGGTTAGCACAATGCACTGGGGGCCTTGCCAGTGCCGCGGCTCGAACCCGTAACTCGAGTTCTTGGCACGGTTCAGCAGTCCAATGCGCTACCACTTAGACCACTGCGCCCCTTTTTACAACATAATGATTGACTAATCAATTTGACTTTATAATCATCTGTCGAGCTTTATGAATGTTATCAACAAATAATTTTACAATAACATGAATGTGTTTCATTTAAGGAAAGAGAAGATGATTAAATTAAACTTTTTATTAAATGTAATTATTGTAATTAAATATATTGTTAACAATCTGCTTACGATTTTTATAATCTGAAATTAATTAATACACGAATTAGAACAATATAATTTTCAGATATTATATATATTTTAATCAAAATAAGTGCTAAGCTTAAAAATCAATATTCATTTGCAAAGGGATGTAAATAATGTAATTGTATTGTTTTGTAAGAATCAAAGGGTTTTTGTAATGGAACATTTATCATAAAATTTGAAAACATATCAAATAATTTGAACACCCATAGATGCTCAAGTAATTTGGAACTATGTTCCAATAATTTTAAGAAATGTGTCCATTTGTCTCCACCATCAAAGCCAATTTACTAAACTTAAGGTGTGTGAAAAAACAAAGAATTTTTTTTTTAATTAGCTTCTGATAGGTTCATATTTTATTATAGGACAGTGATAGCAAACCTATGCCATACATGCCACAGATGGCACGCAGAGCCTCATCAGCCGACACAAAACTAAAATATTACTTCCATAATCAAACCCCTTTGCTGGCACTTTGTGTTGGTACTTTGCTATACATAAGTAGGTTTAAATTGAATTTTGGGCAAGCGGACACAAAAAGTTTAGCCATCGCTGTTATAGGATGTTGATCCAACATTTTTGGCACTACTTTTAGATATTTCTTATTTGAGTGCAGATTCATCATTACCAAAAAATGTTCCTGATCATTTAATGAGATTTAATGAAAGTTAAGTAATATATTTTTACTTAAACTTAAATTTTCTGCACTCAAAATAATCTATCTAAAAGTTATAATTAAGATCTTTTATAGTAACTTTTGGGCAGCTTGATAGCAAAGTCAATAGTGCACTCGCCTTAAAGCTGAGGGGCGTGGGAGCGAGCCCACATAAATCCACAATAAAAATAAGGAATGACTAACACTAAGAAACTCCTCCGCTGACCTGGTAGGGAGTCGGGGCACCCAACAAGGCCTTGTAAGTTCTAATGGAAACATTAGGACCCCCTACAATCATTGGTTATGGGACACACAAAAAAGTGACTGCTAACTTACTTGTGCGAAGTAAGATGCATCTGTGATTGCAGAATTTCTGTTATCATGAAGAGAAAACAAATGTGAACTTGCTGGTTGCTGTTTGAAAGAAATAAAATTAATTGCAAAAGATTGAAATAATTCTATTGTTCTAGATTGTAAGTATTTTTTATTTCATTTTGGATTCTTAATAAGTAATTATTAATTATATTAAAAAATATTAAATTTAAGCTACTTTCATAGTTTATGGGTTAAAAATGTATACTTTGTTACTAAGGTACATGTACCTCACACATAATACTGATAATTAGTGTAAAATAATATAAAGTTTATTTTGACTTGTAATGTGAATAATGTGGCGGACTTGTTGCTTAGGGGGTATTGAAGTCCACCCTTTACCACAGATATAAAACAAAAAAAGTACTACACAGTTGTTGAAGCAGTCACCACGAGACTTGAATTCAGCAAAAATAAGTTTATTGACATCATATATAAAAATTATATATATGTCCATGGCAAATACAGTTTGCAACAGCTATCAAAATCCACAATATTTGTCTTACTCTCCATTCTGTTCTATTTCATTCGCTACCGGTCAGCCCACCTCGATCAAAACATGACCGTCCTGGTCCACGCTCAATTGTTCACTCTCCCAGTTGTCACTCTGCCTGCTTATATCACACTGTCCACTCGTCTCACTCTCACATGATCTCCCACAACACACTCCCATGTGATGCCAGTTCACAACTGTTCACGTGACTGTCTTCAAGCCTTGTTTACCATTTCCCTACATTTATGCTCAGTCATTCTCACACCATAACATCTGACCGTGACTAATAATATTTCTTATTAAGATTATTTGCAATAATGTCAGCTTAGAAATGATTGACCCCGGTCTTAGATGAAAATAGCTTCAAAGTTTAATTTCGGCATTTCTAAGGTCTAAGAAATGTTGGTAAAATGCTTGACAGTTTTGAAAGCAATGAAATTCTTAAATAAAATGTTACAAATCATACATCAGTGGGATATTACAAGTATATATATTTATTTATTTTAATTCATAAAATTTAAATTATATTCCTTTTACAACTTACAGATGCCCTAAAAATAAATCGCTGTGGTGGCTGTGGTTTTGCAAGCTGCCTGTATTCATTTATAAAATCTGTACGAGTCCTGCTACGATAATGTCCATAGTATCCTGTTGGAAACTGACAGCAAAAAAAAATCTATTTAGTAATTTACAGTACAGACATTAAGTCCATTTCAGAGCATTAAACAGCCACATAAAGCTATTGTAAACTTTGTAAAGTTAAGATAAAATTAACCAAAAATATCATTTTAAAATGAAAAATCTAATTTTCTCATTAGTCAGGAAAATGTTTACATAACACCATTTCAACCCATAACAGTTACTTGAGGGATAAATATATAAATGATCATTCCAGTTTTGGGAGTATGAAAACAGACAAATAATATACATTATTTTCTCAATTTTTATTTATTATTATATATTTAATTTCTTTTATGTGAGTTTAAAATAATATGTATAAAAATATACTGAGCTTTTCAGAAAATCAATGCAGTAATTTAATGTATGCTTAGTCAAATATAAAAAGTACCAGTAGATGGAAAGTTCACACTTTCCTGATGCCAACGTTTTGGAGCTTATGTCACATATTTCATAAATTTAATTTTAAAAATTCAATAAAGCAGTATAAAAATATTTCTAAATGATAACCAAATATTTGTGTCCTTTTTCATTTTATTTATTTACGAGCAACAAAGCCTGTCCAAGATCATCCCGCCGTCGTTTTGGTGGCATGTTGTACCTCCCTTCCAACCGTCTTCTCGACTGGTCATACATGTGCATCATGACAAAAATACTATTCATTATAGTTATAATCAATAACCCGTAAAAATGACAAAGTTTTTGACTACAAACTATAAATCTCAACGAGTACTGCTCAAAATAAAGTCTTGGAAAAAAATACTGCACAAAACATTACTCGCTTTAAACGTCAAGATAAAATGTTCAATTGGTAAATGAGATTTAATTTTTCTGAGTTTGAGGGACCAATCACTATTGATGACGGGACAGAAAATTGCCTTTTATTATATAGGATATTATCTTTTCCTTTTTAATTTTTGTTCAAAGATTTGAGAGTTATGGACTTAAATAATATATTATTTATAATTAATAATTATAATAATTATATAATAATTATATTTATTATAATTATGATCAGTTATCATTTGTTTCAATACATTAACTATTAATACCGGATTCACACAGGAGGCAATTGTTTCAAATTTAAGAACATTAATAAATAGGGCTAGTAGGCTATGTTTGAATTCATTATTTTTTATATAAATTAAAAATATTTGAATTTTCATTAGCATTTTAATCTAGTTTTTCTTAGGGGTGTCCATAAAGTACGTCACGCTCCAGAGGGGTGTATTGGGTGTAAGAAAGTGTGACAGTTTGTGACAGGGGGAGGGGGGTTCTGGCCATGTGTGACGTCACAGTGTTTTATGTTAAATTTTAATTATTCTGTTAATAAAAAAATATATGTTTGTACGAAAGTGTGATGTACTTTGGGGGGGGGGGCCGAGATTTGTGACAGGGGAAGGGGGGGAGTTAAAAATGGTCAAAAATAGCGTGATGTATTTTATGGACGGCCCCTTATGGGTTATAAAAAAACTAATTCATTCAAAATTAGCAGAATGATTTTAAGAGGCTATAAAATACTTTTTGTTTTTGGAGTGGGTTTCAGTATTTTTAAGCTTATGTTTTTAAAAGCAGATTTTTATAACCTCATCACAGTATTTTAATTTAACTTTCTATGCTCCAATTCTAATTTATACTTACTTTTTAAAATTTAGATAAAAATGAAATGTAAATTTTAAAAATAACTTTGGTCAAATTCAACATTGTAATTGTTTTTATTAATTATGCTTAAAGTAGCAGTAGGACACTTTTAATTAAGTCTTTTTCTGTCTATGTTTAAGATCAACATTATTATTATTTACAACTTCATTACTAATTACTATTAACAAATTATAACCAGTTTAAGTTAAATAGGATTCATTAGTGGTAATTAATAATACATGAGGGGCCGTCCATAAAGTACATTCCAGAGGGGGAGGGGGTGTAAGAAAGTGTGACGGGGAGGAGGGTGTCCGGCCGTGTGTGACGTCATGGTGTTTTATGTTATATTTTAATTATTTTGTTAACAAAAAATATATTTTTTTACAAAAGTGTGACGTTCTTTGGGAAGGGGTCCAAGATTTGTGACAGTTTGTGACGGGGGGGAGTTAAAAATTGTCAAAAATGACATGACATACTTTATGGACGGCCCCTAAGGCATTAAATTCTAGCGTGGGCGCAATAATCTTTTGTATAGAAGGAGCCTAAGGAGTGTCTGTAACAGATAAGATAAATATAAACAAAACAATAAATAAACAAACATAAACCAATATAATATAATACAACACACAGATACACTTCTTGATTCTTGGTGTAATATGCAAAATGAAATAAAAACACCTAAATCCCAAGCTGACTTTATTGTTCATACATGATCTTCCCTTGGAGTTTGATTATGAATCATGAATTACAAATTATGATGATATTATTAAATTACATAAATATTATTAATTATATTAGATGCAGGGAGAGAAGTTATCTGCTGTACCACTGTACTGTAATGACTAGTGAGCCTGCTTATCATCCTAAAGTTTATGCCTAGCCTAGGTATAAGTTATAAGTATAAGCCTAAATTAAAAATCCCAGACATACTGAAAATGAAAACTATAAAATATTAAAATAATAAATAAAACTACTAAAAGTGTAATTGTAAGTGTAAATTACCTGTAACTGTTAAGTATTGAAATCTACATAATTTAACTTTGTGTAGGGCATATAATATTTAAAGCCCCTAGATCTAGATTAAAACATTAATAGGCCATTGTCTTAGCGGAAGAACAAGAAATATTAATTTTATAATTTATAACTTAGGGCACTTAGACGATTAGACTTAGTACTTAGTTTTAGTCACAGGCCTAGGCTAATTGAACTGAACTAATTCAAAATGATAATTTAATTTTCGAATTACCCAACTTCCAACTGCATGAGTAGTCACTTTAGCCATCGCTTTTTTTAGCTTTCAATAGCACTTTTTCAATCCCATATTCAACAAACAGATTTTATGTATATGAGAAAGTTTGACCCTTTCACTGACTCGCAGTCATTTGTAACCAAGGCCAAGGGAATAAATGAAAAGACTTAACAAATACTGACTGCGTTTCTAAGGGACACACAATAAAGAGGGCGCTAATGTTGCGTCGTTGGAAATTCTATTTACCCACATTGAGCATACAAAAATATTTTTTTAAGATAAGAGGACCAAGTGCTAAGGCTAAAAGTAAATTAGTCACATTTTGACAATCAGAACAATGAACTTTTAACATCTGGTATATACCAATATATTGTTTAAAAAGTTGAAAATACAATGTAACTAGGCCTTGGCCTAATTTTGTAACAGTCTAATAATAATAAAAACCTTATCATAAGTATCTTAGGGGCCGTCCATAAATGACGTAACGCGATTTTGGCCGATTTTTTACCCCCTCCCCCCTACGTCACGCGTCGTCACAAAATCGTAGAACCCCCCTCCAAAAATCCGTCACAAAACTTTGACATCCCCCCTCCTTAAAAAAAAAAACACTTAATTTTCTATTTGAAAATAAGTATGTTTCAAATCAATTTTTTTCATTTAAGTATTTATTTAGTGTAGGTCTACATTGTAATATTGTAACACGCGTGAATCTATGGGAAAAACATTAAATAAATTGTAAGCCAGTGCTTCTCAAACTTTTTCTTATTGGACGACCGGAAGGAATTTTTCCTTTTCACCGGGTAACGGTGCATTCTTTTCCCGCTTTGACGTGATTTTCTCTGTACTGATTTGATAGCAAAATGAGCCCCTACATGGCTTAATGCCATAAGATTAAGTATGAATTCGCAGTGGCGTCGCTAGGGGGCGGGGGGCGGGCCGCCCCGGGTGACACCATTAGGGGGTGACACCAAAGGATAAATTTTTACTGTGTTACATTTTATGTCAGAAAAAAGAGACACATTTTTTTATATAGAAAGAAATTAAGAAACAATGAAAATATGTTAAACACCGAAACTTTGTATTGACATCATGGACGAATCCCACTCCCTCTTTTCATCAGTTAACTTACAATATTAAAACCGTCCCGACAAACAAACAAAGATCATCACCGACAATTAAAAAAAAAAAAAAAAAAAAAAAAAAAAAACAC
>MUZC01004746.1:178096-208070 GCA_002072015.1 Radix auricularia | reverse complement strand
ATATATTCTAGGTCTATAAACAATGCAATGATTCTTGTAATATCAATAGTCACATTCGCGAGCTTATTCGCGAAGGTTAATCACATCAATGGTTTTTGATATTACCGCTGCATTGTTCGTTAGCTGTCTTGCTATGCCATGGCAACTAAACATTTTTTTTTAAAAATGTAATATATAAAACAATCCGAATTCATACTTAATCTTATAGGGCTTTAAGCTGTGTAGGGGCTCATTATGCTATCAAATAAGTACAGGGAAAATCATGTCAAAACGGGAAAAGAATGCAATGGTACCTGGTGAAATGGAAAAATTCTTGCCGGTCGTCTGATACGAAAAAGTTTGAGAATCACTGGCTTACAATTTATTTAATTTCTTTTACATAGCTTCAATCATGTTACGATAATACAATGTAGACCTACACTAAATAAATACTTAAATGACAAAAAAATGATTTGAAACATTCTTATTTTCAAATAGAAAATATTTATTGTTTATTGTTTTTTTAAGGGGGGGGGGGGTGGTCAAAGTTTTGTGACGTACTTTTTGAGGGGGGGGGTCGACGATTTTGTGACGACGCGTGACGTAGGGGAGGTTAAAAAGCGGCCAAAATCGCGTGACGTCATTTATGGACGGCCCCTTGGCAACTAAACATTTTTTAAAAAATGTAATATATAAAACAAGCCGAATTCATACTTAATCTTATAGGGCTTTAAGCTGTGTAGGGGCTCATTTTGCTAACAAATCAGTACAGAGAAAATCATGTCAAAACGGGAAAAGAATGCAATGGTACCTTGTGAAATGGAAAAATTCTTGCCGGTCGTCTGATACATAAAAAGTTTGAGAAGCACTGGCTTTCCATTTTAAATGTCTTTTACATAGCTTCACGCGTGTTACAATATTACAATCTATGGCGGATTAAGGGGGGGGGGCTGAGCGGGCTAAAGCCAGGGGCCCCCGACGGTTTAGGGGCCCCCGACGGTTTAGGGGCCCCAAACATTTTATATTTATAATAAAAGTGTACAAATGATAGTGTTAATAATCGATAAAACGTGATTTAATTGGCTCACTTAGAGAACTTAGTATAAATATAGTTTATATCTTTAAAATTTCTCATTTTCGACGAGCTCCGCTGGCCGTGGGGCGAGAGTAGAGGCGCGTGATGCAACCGGTGTGGGGTTCGATTCCCAGCAACGGAAAATAAAAATTTTCTTTTCACACTCAATTGTAACATACCGCAAACACTTAAAACAGTTATTTCTTCGTGTTCGTTTTTTTTAAAAATTAATATTTACTTACAGTCCTATATTAGCTGTTAACAATCATTTGATTTTAAGGGACGCTGGCTGGCTAGGGCCCCCGTTTCATTGCAGCCCGGGGCCCCGTGCAGTCTTAATCCGCCCCTGATTACAATGTAGACTTACACTAAATAAATACTTCAATGACAAAAAAAATATTTGAAACATACTTATTTTCAAATAGAAAATAACTTTTTTTATTTTTGTTTTTTTCTTTGGAAAAAAAAAGTGTGTGGGGGGGGGGGATCTAAGTTTTGTGACGTATTATTTGAGGGGGTATACGATTTTGTGACGACGCGTGACGTGGGGGATGGGGTAAAAAATCGGCAAAAATCGCGTGACGTCATTTATGGACGGCCCCTATGTTAAAAAAATATATAATAATTAATAAAATGGAAAATCAAATAATATGCATTTTTTTCATAAATTTTAATTGGATTTTAATCGAACGAATTAATCTTTATCGATTAACATTTTAATGATGAATCTTTTAATTAATCGTTAATTTCCACATCCCTAATAATAATACCCGGTAGATCTACATAAAATTGAATTAATGCTAAAATTTATTTTTACATTTTAAACTGCCTACCAAAAAAAATCTGACACAACGTAATAAATTCGTCTGCTGCAATGATTTTAAATAACTAGGAGCAAGGGAGTAAGTGTAGAATGTGTAGAGTTAAACTACATTTTTTACAATAAATATTTTACCAATGAGCTATGAACGCATTTAATTTTATTTAAGTTGTGGATAGTGTTTTAAAGGTGACATTTTCATTTGAATCACTGACACTGTGTTATGATATTGATTAACGCCTTAAGTCCTAAGCCTACTTGTTACTTATACTTATAACTTTATAACTTATGCCTTATACTTATACTTATACTTATAATTAATTTATAATTTACGGTAATTCTGAATATTCAATAATAAATAATTTAATGAATAAATTCATATACTATATAAAATATTTTTTTAAAAATCTTTTTTATTTTAAAAAAGGACTCTTTTATTTACATTTTATAGAAAGTGCACGTAAACATATCCACTGCGTATCCGCATAGGCATAGGCATAAGACTTATATTTATATCATACTAAATACTATACTCTATACTATACTTTATATGACTCATAACTCATATGACACTCATCAGAACTAATTTCTTTTTACAACTATTCTTTTGCATTATAAATCATTATTCATTATACTATTATAGACTATAGATAAATATTTCTAATTAATATGATAATAGCATCTTAGCATGTATATGATTATGATCAAAGTTGTGAAACTTTTAAATTTAATGTTTATTAACATTCATACAAATTTGTATTTAGTATTTATGTCTTGCAGCCTTGTACATAGTATATGATTATGATATAGATGATAGAGAGTTGTAATGAGCGCCCCACGCTTTTATGTGCAGACCAGTACAGTGGATAGGTTCACGGATTTCACCTGTTATCATGGAAAATTTTTATTTTCTACTGTTTGCTGCACTTTCTATATGTAACATGACTAACATGTAAAATAAAAACTCTAATAAGAATGCACGGCTAAACACAAACCATAGATAAATGTAGGACACAGTAATCTTCTGGATAGAAGGAGCGTCTGTAACAGATAAGATAAGAAGAAGATATCAAACACACACGTAACAGATAAGTGAATCAAGTGTCTTTTTTTAAAAAAAAAATTTAAGTATTCTATTTTCTACATATTTAGTCTCAAATTTTTTAAATTCGATTTTTCGATCTAATCAATTCAATTTAATTAGTTGTCAATAACTTAAATGTTATAGTGGTAAAAAGTAAAAAGGTATATAATCTAATCTATTTTTGGACCTTACCTTTTAGAGTGTGATCGGAGAGCACTATATCATATCGTTTAAAGTTATTAGTTGTCAAGTTATTATATAGTCATTTTTTTAGTCATCTGCCATGGATTTATTTTCGTATTACTGAGGGGAATGTGGTCAGCAATGGCTGCGCTGAACTCCCCTGGCACGTGGATGTAAACAATAGCAGACAGATACAGATGCTATATTCAGATAAACTAAAAAACGCCTAATTTAATTACGGTACATTAGATTGATCTGAAATTTTGATACAGTGCATTGTAATCCAAGATCTGTCTTTGGTAAAAATTTTGAGATCTCTAGGACCATCAGAAGTGGTTTAATTTTAGGTTAAGATTTGACTGATACAACATACAAACAGTGTGACTTAAATAAAAGCTTGTAAAAATAGTTTAAATATGCATTTAAAGAGGTCTGTTCTACTATAACTATGTGATTTTAAAAATGTCTGATTTTTAACTTTAAGACTTATTTTGTCTGTTAATGTAGCCTAGCCGAAATCTTGACTGCCACACATGTATTCATTTTTAACTGGAAATTCGGTTAAGTTAATCAAGATTTATTCTTCATTTAAATATAATGTTAATATTCCAGTATCCTAATAAGTCTTATTTCTTTCCATTTAACATAATTGGGGTGAAACTGCAATCAGGCTTATAAATTAGTAAATGGATAACATTTAAACTGCCTGACAGGACGTAACAAAACAGCAAACGTTTCGGCAAAGAACCTTTCTCAAAGAACAAACAATACACAAATAAAACGAATATAAGGAAATAAAAATAACATTTGTTGCACAGTCAGTGTGAGGTATCACCGTCTTTTTGATCAATTGTCATTAGGTTTAAATTAGGACTTGTAATGTGGTGTTACTGTTTGTTTTGTTATTGTGAGGTAGCTAAATTTGTAAGGATGTGGTATGGCACTGATCTGGTTTATATAACCTGCATTTATCACAGAATAGAGTTTAGGATTGCTTTTTTTTTAAAAATGACAATATTAATATTATCATACTATACCTAATCCATGTATAGGAAATTACAAAACAATCCAATATTATGTATCCCATCTTAAGAATTATACTAGAATAATTTTCAGAATTTTAATGGAAAGTAATGTATTTGATTTTGACATAGGGCACACCATGTCCTTTCTAGGCTAGGTGAAACCTATACTAGAATATGCATCTTCTGTATGGGACCCATCCACCAAAGAAAACATTGATAAACTAGAACAAATTCAAAAAGGAGCTGCAAGGTTCATTTCTGGAGAATATTCAAAGCTGACAAGAGTAACACCATTAGTTAAATCATTAAACCTTGAAACACTAGAGGATAGAAGAACCAAGAGTAAATTAGTAATTATACATAAAGCAATTAAATCTAATTTAGAAATACAACACAGAGAAAACTTAATACAGCCCTCAGATAGACATAAGGATAAAAGCACATTTTTTATTCTGTATTCAAGAACAAACACATACAAGTTTTCTTTCTTCCTGTCCGGAATTCAGGCGTGGAAAGGGTTGCCTGAGCAAACCAGGAAAGCCAACACTTTATCATCATTTAAAACTCTAATTAGAGTGTAGGACTAGACACAAACCATAGATAAACGTACGACGCATTAATCTTCTGTATAGAAGGAGTGTCTGTAACAGATAAGATAAGATAAATTGTCAAATTTGTAATGTCTACGTTATTTAATTTTTAATGCCAATTAGACAGAAAGCAGCAGATTTTGAAGGTAAAATGACTTGAGTATTGTTTTTTTAAAAAGACAATATTAATATTATCATACTATACCTAATCCATGTATAGGAAATTACAAAACAATCCAATATTATGTATCCCATCTTAAGAATTATACTAGAATAATTTTCAGAATTTTAATGGAAAGTAATGTATTTGATTTTGACATAGGGCACACCATGTCCTTTCTAGGCTAGGTGAAACCTATACTAGAATATGCATCTTCTGTATGGGACCCATCCACCAAAGAAAACATTGATAAACTAGAACAAATTCAAAAAGGAGCTGCAAGGTTCATTTCTGGAGAATATTCAAAGCTGACAAGAGTAACACCATTAGTTAAATCATTAAACCTTGAAACACTAGAGGATAGAAGAACCAAGAGTAAATTAGTAATTATACATAAAGCAATTAAATCTAATTTAGAAATACAACACAGAGAAAACTTAATACAGCCCTCAGATAGACATAAGGATAAAAGCACATTTTTTATTCTGTATTCAAGAACAAACACATACAAGTTTTCTTTCTTCCTGTCCGGAATTCAGGCGTGGAAAGGGTTGCCTGAGCAAACCAGGAAAGCCAACACTTTATCATCATTTAAAACTCTAATTAGAGTGTAGGACTAGACACAAACCATAGATAAACGTACGACGCATTAATCTTCTGTATAGAAGGAGTGTCTGTAACAGATAAGATAAGATAAATTGTCAAATTTGTAATGTCTACGTTATTTAATTTTTAATGCCAATTAGACAGAAAGCAGCAGATTTTGAAGGTAAAATGACTTGAGTATTGTTTTTTTAAAAAGACAATATTAATATTATCATACCTAATCCTTTTATAGGAAATTATAAAACAATCCAATTTTATGTAGCCTATCCCATACAAAAAAATCATTCCAGAGTAATTTTCAGAATTTTAATGGAAAGTAATGTATTTTGATTTTGTCCTTTCTAGGCTAGGTGATTTTCACAGATTGTTATCAATTTTCCATTTAAACTACGCGGCTACTGACTGACTCCATGCAGAAAATTTGATAAGTATAATAATAATATGTATGTTTGTTGGGTGTAAAATACATGCTGTGCAACTTTTCATTCGAGCTTGTTATTTTTCACACTGACAAACAAATTTTAGAGGAAACATAAATGGTCATCATTTTTTAGGCCATACCATGTCCCTTTTAGGTGATGTCCTCAGATGGTCATCATTATATTCGGCATAAAATAAGCCCTGTAGTCAAAGATTGACAGACTGTCGTCATTTTCTTTGGGTTTTAAGACTGATTTATGGAGATGAAGAAAATTAAATATTATCTGCAGATACAAATAGGTAATTGAAATTTAGCAACATAGAAAGTTAAAGTTTTGATGTTAAAGAAACACACAAAAACATATGTCAATCTGTATTGCTGACTCATAATTTTTTATGGGCTTCTGGCATTAAGGAAGTAGCTTGACTGGTGATGTTTTAGTTATTTCCTCTTCTGCACCTAAGAGTTTAGGTCAGAAAAAATTTTAACAGAATGTTTTATGTAAATTGTAATGTATTTAAATCCTTTATTACTGTAGAGAATGTGGCAAAGTCAAGATTCAGCTCTTAGTAGTTATTACACCTCATCTTTCAAACAAGATTCACAAGGCTCTGATTTCTCTCATATCAATACCCAAGATGTGTTTTCTCAAAACAATTCAGGACCCCAAAATGAGGTGAATTAATTTCCTTTTTAACAAGTTCTTGAATCTTGTACACTTACCAACCATTTTATTTTGATCTTTTTAAAAAGCTGATTTAAACGCTTATATTAATTGGGTCCCTAGTTTCCATAATTTGACCCAGTTTCTTTATAATATTTTTAAAGGTTTCACAACAAAGTTACAAGAAAATGAGTATGTATGAAAAGTGGTTGAACAAAAGATCATTATTTAAGCAAGATACGCTGAAATCAAGCAATATCGAAACAAAATCAAACATATCCTGCAAAGATTTAGTGGCTGATGGAGGTAGTGCAGTTTACAATAGTTCAAATGTTGGGTTTCCAATTAGACAGACAATGTTAGCAGATACTTACAGTGGCACAAATGGAGGGGGAATGAAACCCCAAGCAGCGCAAGTCAGCATTAGTGACAGGTAAAATATTTCTATGTATTAAATAAAGTATTTTAAAAAAGAATGTGTGAGCTCCCATATTTTACTATGCTAGTTTAGGCCTTGATCTTTTACACAAACTTTTTATATTGTGGAATATTGAAGTTCTGTTAAAATACATAATAATTAATTGAGTTCGATAACCTGAGATTTATATAAATAAAAATTTTGATGTAAAATAGTCATGATATAAAAGTTATGTTTATGCCATGACCTTAATACAATGTCTTTATTTTTTCTTATTCTTACCATTGCATATATTCCAGAGATCTTTTAGAACATGTGAAAAATGCAATCAGAGACTCAAATAACGAGGTTTGTAATGAATAATATGTTAATGTCAATACACGTTCTATTTTAAAGTGGACTAATTGAGGAAAATCCATAATCAAGTTTTATATTTGATAAATATTTAGCATTAAATGACTCAAAAGTAAAATTTAATATGGTTTGATTGTAAGTCCATATTTGAACTAATGCCAGGTCAAGACTACCCTTGAAATTGTCAAAAAGAAAATGGAAAGTGTTTCCGAAGCCACACAGGAACAGCTTTCAAATACTGTTACTGCATGTAAGTTGTAAATAGAGTTTAATTATTCCACATATTTATAGACCAAAGTAATTACATACATTATGGAGCTTTCCTATAATGTATAAATTACTTTAAAAATCTATAACATCTTAAATAAACAAAATCTAGAGATAGTACATCATGTTTGTATATTATGCTGATTGCAATTTTCCCCACATTGATAGCATATCAAAGCTTATAGAAGAATATCACGCGGAATAATGATTGTGTCTTAATTGACGTAATTAAGCTTGATTAACATTATTAGTCGCAGGGAATAATTGTTACTTCTATACAAACTGTACCATGGAAATGAATTTTCTTGAGCAAGGTGCCTGCCAACCTCTTTTTGTGTTATGTACCCCAAAATAACCTTATTTTAAACTACTCTTGTAAGCTCTGCAAAACAAAAAATGTACTTGAAAAAAATTATTACAATTTAAAAAATAATGTTATGTCAATAGCAGCCCTGAAATTCCACCTTTATTACCCCCAAAAGTGCCAGCCTTCCTTGGCAACCATAATTGATGATATTCTTTCAAAGACCTTAATAATAATAATAATAATAATTAAAATTGTATAGAACCTTTTTAATCTCTACATTACTGGAAATTTACTCCTGATAAATATTTTATTTATAAATTCCACAATTGCAAAGCTCTCAACTATGCTTCATTCATAAGGTATCGTTCTTATATATTTGTAGTTGTTACGGTGCCTCAGTGCTAGTGCTAGACCAGATATTTAATAACTATGTTAAAATATTTTCAAATCATGTTTGTTTGTTTTCTTCTGAAGATTTTGTCTTTGAAATTGGTCTTAATGACCTTTCCCTCACAACTTTCCTTGTCCCCCACTCTAAGAAAAAATAAAGCTACAATTCTAAGACTGAATCTTATAAATTTTTCAGCCATCACCATCAATAAATAGAACCCTACGGCTTTATAATGAATTGATAATAAAATTCCCGGATCAACAAAATATAATAAATAGCCTAAGCCTCTAGCCTGAAAATTTTTTTAAATTAAAATTATAGCATAAACACAAATCTTTTAGAGCATTAAGGCTCAAAATTAATGGATCATTCTGGATCATATGCATGTTGAGGGATTTAACAATATACTTATGGCTATGGTATTAGGCTAATACACTTCATGCCAGGAATGCATAGTTAATTTATCAAAAACTGGAGGCTAAAGAGCATGAGACAATGTGTCAAGTGTTAAATTTAAAGCCTTTTTACAGCTTTTTTCCAGTCCTTGATTGTTCATATCAAGAATAAGCAGTTTCTGTTCTATGTTCTTGCTGCTATTTATTTTAGTTGTTAAAAGTCATGATGTCAGTAGAATTTGGTTATCAATTTAATATTGTTGTGCTTTGCATATCTAGTATTGCAAAAATTATATGTGTTTTTTTCTAAAAATTATTTGAAATCTATTTACTTAACTAGTTCTTGGGGACATTTGGAAACAACAAGAGAGCCTGCAAAAGCTATTTGAAGAGCAGAATAAAACAAAAGCCTCAGTTTTAGAACTTGAAAAACAGATTGCAATGGTAATTATCATTAAAAATGATATTTTTGAACAGATGCTGTATTTTAATTTTGAATGTTAATTTAATATTGTAGAGTCTTTGGGGAGATGGAGAAAATTAAATAGATATTTATTCTAATCAAGAATGTTGGCATCCCTCTCGCAAGACTATGGTGCATCACCGTTGTATTTCCTTGTGTGGCTGTGCAGTCCTATCCTTGAGTGACAGTCTTTATCACAACTTTTGCACACAAATCCTGTGCTTCCCAATGTTTTTGCCTTTCTCCTAGCTCTTCTGTCTGTAGGCTCCTCCGTCCTTCACTCCTCGGCAACTATGACGCCCTCTTTTACAACTGAGCGGCAAGTAGATGGGACTTCTGCCTTACACTCCCAGTTGCTTGTGCTTATTCTAGCTGCATTCATGTTTCTTTGGCAGACATCTTTAAATCGCAGATGTGGGCAACCAGTTCCTCTTTTCCGATTCCAGTTCGGAGGTGCTTGGGGATTGCGGCCAGGACACATTCTTTTTACATGCCCTAGCCATCTCAGGTATCTTTTACTATGGATTGAGAACATGCTTTGGATATTGGCACGCATCAGGACCTCACTACTTGGCACTTCCCATTTAATGTCAGGGATGAGACGCAGGCCCCTTAAGTGGAAGTTATTAAGTTTGTGTTCATGGGATGTATAAGTATAAGTGATCTCAAACCCTCGGCGATCTAGGTATGTCTACCTGTGCACGTGAAGACTGGACTCGATGGACGGAGCGGAGGAACCACTAGATGGTCAACTGTCAAGAAGGCGAGTCTCAGCAAAGTGTGGTGGAACGCTAAGAGTACGACAAGACACACAGGACATCATGGCCATCCACTGCACCCGTCTCCATCACCAGCCGTCTCGACTCTGTCCTGCCGCTGGATCATGATGGTCTTGGGCCAGAGAGTGAGATCGACAAACTGTGCAACTCTTTTTCACTTAAATCCAAGTCATCGCGCAAGTCACTTTTGTCATCCATGCTCATGCTGTCAACCCTCCAGGAGACAACCCACTCGTCCCATGTCCTTTCTGTTCCCGAACCTTCCGTGCCAGGATTGGTCTCATCAGCCATCTGCGCACACATAGGCAAAATCAGTCCCAGAAACCCTCGGGTGACTAGAGTGGTCTTTGTTGATTTGATGGACGAACAATCAAGTGGTCCATGTCTCACTACCGTTTGGCAGAGTACTGATGGTGCAGGCTTGATAGACACACAGTTTGGTTTTCTCTGTTAGCTCGGTGTTTGGCCAGACCCATTTATTTAGTTCAGCCATTGTGACAGCTGCCTTGCTAATTCTACTGTTTATTTTGTCCTCAATCGGTAGTGTGTTAGAGACTTTTGACCCCAAGTGGGTGAAGTTGTCCACTACCTCCAAGTTTTTATGCAGCCTGTTGGGTTTAGGCTTTTCCTTGTAGACCATAAGAGCTTTCCTTTTGGCTTCAGTGACAAGTTTCATCTCGTCCAATGTACACCAAACCAGTCCGTGTTTTTGTGGGATTTTTTGCAATGTGTAGCCTAAACTCTTAATGAATTCAAAATAAAGTGTATAGAAATTATTACTTTTTCATGGTGTGCCTAATAATAGGATTCTCTTATTAAAAGATTTTTTTTAGAATCTCTCTAAATTAAAGCAGTAAAAATTTCAATTTTATGCATTGATTCAATCCATGTTTCAGAAAGAATGTAGGATTGCTGAGCTGGAAGATCAACTCTCAAAGTCCAAAAGAGATGATTTGGATAGTTATTCTAAAGTTGTAAAACAGCTCATCTCATCACCAACTTTAGCTTTAAACCAAAAGCTTGGGGTATTATTTGTAAAACTTTGTTTGAGTTTTAACTTTAAATTATGTATCATCCAAAATGATGTATTATAAAAAAATGTAATACAATTAAATTAATTTATGACTTTTAACCCTTAAAAAAGTGATATAATTTATGGTTTGTACCAGGAAATGCAACAAAATAATGATCTTGTATTATGGCATAGAAATTTAGTTCAAGCATTTGATCTTTTCCACATTCATAATTTGTTATAATTTATATTTAATGTAATAGATTCGTTAAGTCAGAGTTGTTACAAAATAACTGCTCTTTTTATCATTTTCCTTAGTTGGCCTTCTGGATCTCAACATTTTGTTTTCCATATCGTGCCATAGGGTTTAAGAAAGATAAAGAGCTGTTAATAATATCATGTCTAACAAAGACAGAATTCATGCAACAAGCTGAATAAATTAAAAAATTATTTTTTTTAATGAATTTAAGTTAAGACTTTTCTTTATTTCTAATCAAGTGAGTCTTTTAAATTGTAAAAAAAAAAAAAATTTAAATACATGTACTATGAAAATCATTTAATTTTTTTCTAATTATGATTAGTGGTAATAGAATTATTTTTAAAAAGTTGAGCCAAAATTGAATTGTTATTTTTCAGGATGTTACAAAACTAATTCAAGATACCAAGGAAGACACAGATAACCATTTACATGAATTCAAAAAGTCGTTGGAATGCTCCAATAAACATTGGCAGAAAGTTTTTGGTGCGGATTCAACAAACTTGAAGGAACTAGAGAAAAAGTTGGTAACAAACATTTATAACAAAGATAAAAAATAACTTTAACTTGGTTCTAAATTAGGCAACAGTACATAAAATTACAAAAAATGAGTTAACTTTCAGCTACTGAAAGTCGTCCTCAAATGCTCTTTTTAATTGAAGAAGTTTGGTATGTTTATTCAACAAAACAGATACAAGGTATCTCATTCCAGTGCTTCTGAAACTTTTTAGTATGGCGGACCGGCAGAAAATTTTCTATTGCACCAGGAACCGGCACTATTTTACCTGTACTGACATGTTAACGAAATGAGCCCCTTCATCGCCAACATCTTGATATTTTTAAGCCTTGATTGCTTATGGCTCATTTACAATCGTCTTCATGTCTTATTTAAATGTGTTAATGATGGCAGCCATCGCTTTTGTTTCAACTGGTTTTAAGTTGATAGTATTGTGATAAAAAAGATTTCTGAATTAGGCCGAAGTTTTAATGAAGATAACATAAAATATAATTTTTAAAGACCTGGATATTTATTTTTAAAAATAATATATTAACTATAGTTACCACAATTGTAAGGTTATGCTCAATTTTAAACTTTATGGGTTGTCGGAGCCTGCTTATTTTTTGCAAGTTTTTCAAGTTGTCTCTCGATTGAGGACAATGCCTCACACAATGGTGAATGAACATCCACACTGTTCTTGTATTTTTATTAATAATGCTAAATGTTGAAAATCCAACCTAAGATAGGTAAGATTAACAAAATGGAATAAGAACCTTAAGAGCAATTTCAGTAAGGTCACGATATTCTGCACTCACGTTAATCCAAAATAATTTACCAAAGGTCATAGTTCCGAAATTCATTTTTAATAAGCAACTAATTCCAGCAATTTATATTTCAAAGGTACAGACAATCAAACTTTGAACCGATAAACGGATCGCTTATCCATTCAGTACCTTTTTGTGTGTATTCTTTGTTAGATATTAGAACAAGAAACGATCTGTTAATTTTGTGGAGTGCTAAAAGATGAATTTTTATAGAGATGGAACATCAAGTTCTTCATCCGCACTATCGATATTTATTGCAAAATTGTGAAACAAATCAAAACAATCAGCTGGTACTTGACTCTTTCATGCTTCTTGCATTCGATTTTGCCCATCGAGCTTGTCTGAAATTGTACAGCATGAAGCCATCCTTCCTTGCACGGAGATATTTAGCTCATTAAAAATGGCAAAGATATCAGCCAAGTAAGACATCTTGGTTGTCCAATTCATATTTCAAAATAGTTGAGATCATTTAGTTGTTTTTTTCCGATGGGATAAACTTCAGAGTTGTACATGGTCAGCAGGTGTCAGATGCTTTCCAGGGGAAGACTGGTGTGAGACAAGGTTGCTTGCTGTCACAATTCCTGTTCCTGATAGCCATTGACTGAAAACATCTACACAGCAGAAAAGGAATGGCATCTAATGGACCTTGTGGGATTAACTTGATGATCTTGACTTTGCTGATGATCTTGCCCTTCTTACACAACAACAGATGCAGGAGAAAACAAACATTGTCGCAGCCACTTCTGCTAGTATGAGTCTCAACATACACAAAGGGAAGAGTAAAATCCTCAAGGTTAATGCAATCAGTACATCACCCATCATGCTTGAAGCAGAAGCCCTTGAGTAGGTGGACAGCATGTTAGATAAACAAGGTGGAACAGATGCTGACATCAAAATAAGGATCGGAAAAGCAAGAGCAGCCTTCCAGCAACTCAAGAATGTTTGGGTCTCCAACAACTTGGGCAGTAAGTTAAAAGTAAGGATTTTAAACGCTATGGTGAAATCTGTGCTGCTATATGGAACCGAGACAGGGAGAACAACAGCCGTAAACCTGACCAGAATCCAGTCTTTCATCAACAATTGACAAAGAAGGATTCTCAGAGTTTACTGGTTGGACAAAATCAGCAACCAGGAACTGTGGCAGCGGACAAAACAGAAGCCCATTAAGGAAGAGATTTTTCAGAGGCAGTGGACGTGGATTGGTCATACACTAAGAAAACCTGCTTCCAATACTTCAAGGCAAATTCTGAAATGGAACCCACAGGGTAAGCGGAAAAGAGGCCGCCCAAAGAACAATTTGCGCCGATAATTGGAGGCAGACGTCAAGAGAATTGGCCATGAATGGAAGATCCTGGACAAGCTGACCCAGAATAGAGATGCCTGGAGGTTTCTTGTAGGTGGCCTATGCCCTTGGAGGAATGGCAGACGCCGATAATGATCAGTGGATGCCCCCCAATCATTTGTTTTTTTTCCTTGTAGAAATGGATTCAGCTCTCTTCATAAAACTCTTGCAGTACTTCGCCTCAAGACAACCAACACCCATCAGCATGCAGTAAGAGCTGTTTGTATTCAGCACCCATTCCGTCACATAATGCAGCAAATAATCTTGAATTTAAAGCATTCGCCTTGACATGATTCACATTTTGTACAACATCACTGAGCAAGATTTTTAGTTTTGTTTACATTTGCTTGCGGGTTAAATTTTGAAGGTTGATTAACTTGCATTTTGGTGCTAATTCCTTAATCTTGATAACAACTCCAGGACGCCGCCCAGTCATGGCCCCAGCACCATCCGCACATACACTAACATAATATTTAAATTCTAATTGACATTAGCCAACAATGTAATTATGAACTGCCTTGAATATTTTAGAACTAGTTGTGTTAGTTTGTAATGAAGTGGAATTGGAATACTTTTTAATCCTTTAATTGATATCGCACATACACCATCAGAATGGCCAAATATGAAGATACGCTGAAATATTTACTGATTAACAAATTGATGTCAATAATAATGTAACTGTAATTGTTTATAACTGAGTAAGTAACTAAGCAGCATATCGTAGTGAAAACACACACAAAATAATTTGGGACCGGGATTCAAAGGATTGCTGTTAAAGTTATTTGAATTCTTTTTTTAAAACATATTTATAGCTTAAAGTTAAATTTGATAAATTCTCTTTTTTCTCCAACTTAAGGAAAAATACAGAACGGACTATTAACATTTTTTTAAAAAAATAATTTTAACAGTTAATAACCCTTTTCAGAACATGATGGCCTATGGGTCAAGTGTGGCTAGCACAATGCCCTGGGGGCCTTGCTAGCACCCAGGGTCGAACACATGACTCGCTTTTGTCTCAGTTGGAAAAAAAAACATTTTAAAAAATTTACTCAACATTTTATTAATATTGCCGAAAAATTAAAATATTTTATAGAAATAGTATCATTGGTGCAATTGGAGAATTATAATTAACATTTTTTATTAACTTCTGCTGACCGGCTGCTGATGGTCCACGGACCGGCACCAGTCCGCAGACTACCACTCTGAGAAGCACTGTCTTATACTACACTCTGCTTGAGGAGGACTGCAGCTTCCCTTGGTTTTGAAAAAATATGCCTATAGTTTTGCAGTGTGTGCCAAAAATCTAATATTAATGGTGCTCTTTGTATGAAATGCATTTTAAAAATTAAATAATTCACAAGTTCCTTAAATTTCAAGACTTACTTAAACCATGTATAAACGTAGGATGCAATTATATTCTTCTGTATAAGAACATCAGTAATATATGAGTAAGATAATTAAATTCTATTTTCTGAACTATTTAGCCATTTTACTATGATTAAATTCAGAAATCCTGCTATGAGCTCTATATAACTTATAACAAATGTTTTTAATATTGTTAAAAATTATTTGTAACTTTGGCTTGAACCTACAAGCTTTTGAAAGTTTGCAAGATACTAACTCATTTTACCAACAACCAGGCATGTTTTATCAATATAATTTATTCAATTTAGCTCATGAGGTTCTGACCAACTTGCCGAATCCTGTTTAATTATCTATATCCAGTGATGCCTAAGAAAAAAATATTACTTCAGTCTTTAGTAGCCACCACACAATCATGTATTTTTGTGTTAAAAAAATAAGCTAATAGTGCCAAAAGTAAGGACATTTTTTTAATACTAACTGTATAAAATTTTTGTGAATTACTTTAAAGATTTGTGTTTTATCTCTCCAAGAATACTAGGTGAGTTCAAAACTATTCAAAAGAAGTTTGAAAATAGTTTACATGAAGTGCAAAATGAGCTGAAAGAAGAACTTGGAATCCTCTTATCAGCACAATCAAAAGAAATAACAGATTCTACAAGACAAATAGTTAAACTATCGGAACATGATAAGTCCAGATTGCAAAATGCGAGTATCTCTCAACAGAAAGAGCTGCTAATGTAAGTTGTAAGAAATGTGCAAAAATTTGAAACTGCAATCTCCCTATAGATATGCTGTTATCGTTATTTGTTAGTTTTTTAACACCAGTTTCTAAAATAGCATTTACCGTATTTTCACGCATATTCCCCACTAATTATACCAGATTTTACAAACGCCACGCCCATCCCCATACGGGGTAACTCCATGGGTGGGGTATCTGAATTTTTATTACTGAATATTGCATGAATGGCTTTACTAATTGCAAAACACTAATATAAAACTAGATTCTGTTTAACTTCTGGTAAGTTTGTTCACAATCTACCTGTAAACGTTTGATATTACGTATCTGATTTTAAAATTTGGCGAGGGATAATATATATAAACTTTTCATTCAATTAGAGTGGTTTAGCATGATATGACTTCTCAAATGTGGTGGGATAATGCGGGGTATAAGCGTGGGTGGGTTATACCACAATTTTTTACAGGCTCTTAAAATTCTGCGGGGTATATGTGTGGGCGTGTTAGGTGCGGGGAGGGGAATATGTGTGAAAATATGGTAGACATTTATTCAAACAAAAAACAGGCTTTAATGTGCTTTTTAAATTAATTTCTAGGAAACAGTTTGAATGTATGAGCAAAAAGTTAGAAAATGTCCTGAACAGCTTTATTCTGAACCATGACCATACTCTCACAACTGTGCAGATGTCCTTAATGGAAAATGTACAAAAGGTCATTGGATCTTTGCATGAAAAATCTCATGCAGATTACATAAAAGCAATGCTTTCTCAATTTGAAGAAAGGTAACTATATTTGGCATTCTCTCAAACTTTAAGGTTAACTTTACATTTTTAAATGTTGTCTCATTTGCTGTATAATATCTACCAAGCATTTTATTTTTAAAACAAAAACAAGTTTTTTCATCATATCTGTTCATCACAATAAATCATACCTCTAGTGTAAGCTAAAACATACAGGTCTTTGACAATGTTCAATAATTTTTTTAAACTTTAAAATCTTAATAGTTAGCCCGCCAAAAGGTTTAAGAAGAGCAGCAAGATTCACTATTTGGGGAATATTCACTTCTGACGAGTACTTCATTAGTTAAATTACTAAACCTTGAAACACTGGAGCATAGGACAGCTCATAAGTAATGAAACATAAAGCATTAAATTGTAACTCTCTATTTGAGTGTTCATACAAATTGAAATTTCTTTTGGATGGGATAAATCATATTGGAAAGGAAATTAATAAAAGTTAATTTTCAAATGATTAATCACATTTAGCATATTTTAAGTGCTGTAATTTTAATTGTAACTCAAAGTTGAAGACACTAGTTTTAAAAAAGAGTTTAGTAATCTGCTACCTTAGTCTTTTGATTTAGTTGGTGACCTGGAATGAGGAGTTCATTCCTGCATATTTCCAAAACAAGCGAAACCCAGGAAATTAGAAACTTTAATTGAATCCATCTTCCTGAATAAAGATTTTAATGATCAAAATTATTATTGAAATTTGAAAGGAAAACATTGAATAGGCACCAATAAAACATTTTAACTAGCCAAAAATAAAAAAAATTGAGTTTTATATTTATTTTTGTATGAATTTCAAGTTGTTGGCTAGATAAAAAATTTGAGTAATAAATAAATTATATTAAAAAATATTTTTTACTTTGTCACTCTATAGAAATAAAAAGTATCTTATACTTTCTAGTAATAATAATTTGATAATTTATATAGCGCTGTACCCAAGCAAACACCTGGGCTCACAGCAGTTCACATAAAAATAGTAACATACATATATTATAAATGCATTTAATTTTAAACACATTTAATTTAAAACATTTATATCCTAATTACAAAATTACAAGAAACATGTAATGACATGGATGCTAAACATGAGCTACTTTTATCATTTAGAGAAATGTTTGATGGTTTATTCGGAAAGACACAATCTAAAATATTAAGGGATAAACTATCTCTTTCTTTGCTCCAAAACATGGAATTCTCTTCTATTAAACATTTGTGATTGTGATTTAAAACTGCACTCAATTCTTAACTCATCAAATTCAAACTGTATTCTCCTGACTAACCATCTTACCTCTATTTGGCTGATAAATGTTGCTACTGACCCAGGCTAGATTAACTCATTATATAAGTTCCCACTTTTTCATTACATATATTAAATTTGTGCATCCTAAATAATTTAAATGGACAATTTAATTTCCTACAGGATAATGAAATATTTGCTAGTGGCTAGGCAAAATCCAAGCATGGATAAAGCTGATTCATTGCATACAAAAAATTGGCAAATAGATGTACAAACTGAAAAGAACATGACTCCTTTTCAAGCTCAACACACAGGAAGAAATCCCAAAGCAGTTTATAACTATCTTCTTGAGCAGCCCCTTAATTCAGACAGCTTCATCTCTCAACCAAAGACTAGTCAAAACTATTGCACAAGGTCAAGATCTTCAAAAAAACTAAATCCTGCCTGTGATGATGTTTTCAAAATTCCTCCAAATAAATTAAGCAGCACAGGATTTATTAGGACACAATGCACTTCAAACCAAATAATAAATGAGAAAAGTAACCTGTGCTCAGCTAAACAAATTTTTCAAGGAAAAAGAAAGCTTGAAGAGACCAATTATTATAGTAGCCTAGATGAAGAGAATTCACCCTATAAATTTGATGTACATGACAATATGACATTAAATAGAAAGAAACATTTGATACCAGAGAAGCTTCCTTCTCGGGTAAATATAGTAGATAACACAGATCAGTTGCTAAATAACATCGGAACTCAGATACAAGAATCAGAGAATCATGCAATGCCACAACCTAAAAAAAAAAGGAAACAAAAAAAGATGTATTCAAGAAAGAAAAATATTGTTAAAAAATGTCATTTTAGTGAAGAACTCAACAAAAAGGAGGATGACTTGTGTATAGAACCAAATAATCCCTATAAAACCGAAAAAACTGGAAAATCTACAAATTGCACATTTGTGCCTTCAAGAATTTCAGAAGACATAAAATTGCATCTTACACCTAGTATCGAATTTAGTGTTGAGCATGAAAAATTTCATAAAAATATTTCTGCAAATGAACAGTTAAAATTATGGGCTGCTAAAAATGAAGGTAGATTAAGTAATGGGCTCTTTCCTTCCAAAGAAAGCAGGGCTCATTTCTCTAATCAACAAGAAGCCCAAACCTACTCCAGTAATTCAACTTTAGCAACATTTTTATCTAAAAGGTATGAGTATCAGTTTGTTTTCTGTAGCTAAACATATATTTTTTAAGAGAATGAAATAAATGACAGTTTTTAAATTTATAATGGATGGAATTTTCATTAATATAATATGGATAAATTTATTTGAAAAAATTAATACTGATCTTTATTTGCATTCGGCATCCTTCCGTCTCGCGAGACGATGGTGCATCACTGTTGGGTTGGGTTGCATTTTCTCGAGTGGCTGTGCAGTCCTATCCTTGAGTGACAGTCTTTGCCACAGTTTTTACACACGAGTTCTGTGCTTCCAAATGTTTTGGCCTTTCTCCTAGCTCTTCTGTCTGCAGCCTCCTCCATTCTTCGCTCCTCGGCTACTATGACGCCCTCTTTGACAACTGTGCGCCACGTAGATCGGTCTTCTGCCTTACACTCCCAGTCACTTGTATGTATTTTGGCTGCTTTCATGTCCCTTTGACAGACATCTTTAAATCGCAAGCGTGGGCGACCTGTTTTCCTCTTTCCTGAAGCAAGTTAAACCGTATAGGAGGTCCTTCGGGATGCGGCCGGGGCTCATTCTTTTGACATGTCCTAGCCACCTCAGGCGTCTTTCACTAAGAATTGAGAACATGCTTTGGGTATTGGCACGCGTTAGTACCTCACTATTAGGCACTTTTTCTTGCCATTTAATACCAATGATGCGGCGCAAGCATCTCAAATGGAAACTGTTAAGCTTACGCTCTTGTGATGTATAAGTGGTCCATGTCTCGCTCCCATATAGTAGTGTACTGACGACACAGGCTCGATAGACGCACAGTTTGGTTTTCTCCGTTAGCTTGGTGTTTTGCCAGACCCGCTTATTTAGTTTAGCCATTGTTGCGGCTGCCTTGCCAATTCTGCTGTTTATTTCTTCTTCAATGGACAGTGTATTGGAGACCTTGGATCCCAAGTAGGTGAAGCTGTCCACAACCTCCAAGTTTTCATTATCGATATATATGGTAGGAGGAGGTCGAGTGTCTTGGGCCATGATGTTTGTCTTTTTCAAGCTGATTTGCAGACCAAATTCTTTGCAGGCATTGGAGAAGCTTGACACGAGTTGTTGCAAACCAGATTCTGTATGTGCTGTTAGTGCCGCATCATCCGCAAATAGTAGCTCTCGAATTAGGACATCCGTCGTTTTGGTCTTGGCTCGGAGGCGGGCAGTGTTGAAAAGTCCTCCATCAGCTCTGGTATGTAACCAGATTCCCTCACTGCTATCCTTGAATGCGTATCGAAGAAGTACAGAGAAGAATATTGCAAAGAGTGTTGGTGCGAGTACACAACCTTGTTTAACTCCGCTGCTGACAGGGAAGGCCTCTGACTTAGCTCCATTGAACTGCACTGTGCCAAGCATATTTTCATGGAACTGTCTGATGATGGCAAGTAGGTGAGGGGGACAGCCAATTTTTGCCAGTATTTGGAATAGCCCGTTGCGACTGACTAAGTCGAAGGCTTTTGTAAGGTCCACAAATGCAATGTATAGTGGCATCTGCATCTGCATCTTTATTTGATGACACATTTAATTTGGGAAAAGTTATTGTTTCTTGATCATTTTTTAGCGCTACCATACAAAGCTTTGTGATAGAAGATATATTTTTAGTTGCTTAAAACAAAAGTCATTTTTTATATAAAACAGAAGTATTTTTTGACTCCATATTTATCAACAGAAATTTTGATACAATTGCAATACCATTGTTATAAGATTAACTACTCATAACATTAGTCAGCCTTTGTCATTTCAGATCTAATGTCAAGAGCTACTTCCCTGTTGAAAAGGTATTTTTATAACTATACAAATTCTTGCTTAATGCACACAATGACTCTCAAAATGTCATCTTAGCTAAAAATGATTTTGGGGGAGAATCTCATATTTTATTTTGTATATAATATGATCATGGTAAGCCTCCTTCATTTTTAATTTAAATAACAAAAAAAAAGAAAGCTTTAAGTATAAGCATGTTGACCAGTCTTAAGCAATTCTATTGACAGGAATGTGTTATATTGACATTTTGGAGTTTTGCATAAACCCTCAATAATTTATTACCACTATTTATTTTTTTCACAGACTTGCTAAAGAATATTCTTCAATTTAAATTAAAGAGTGCCAGACGCAGAACAATTCTAAGATGCATGAAAAATATATAATATGAATTAGTTAAATAACCAAAGGAATGAGTTGATTTTGTACCATACTTATAAACCGTCTTCCCATTTTAGGCTGACAGTTGCAATTCATCCCCAACGTTGTCCATCACAGAAGTGACAATAAAAAATGTAAGAGCACCTTTCAGAGGTCGAACTCCACAAGGTAAATATTATGCATTGAACACAACCCTGAATTTGTTTTTTTCTATAATTGGCAAGTCCCAATATTAATTTGTTTGGCATTTCATTAACTTGATCCCCTTAGAAGTTTATTTAACTTAATATTTTAAGCTATAGAATAAAAGTATATCAATTATATTTTAACATTGCATCATGGAAGTAACCATAATTTTTATTTAGACCAGCATTCCTAAAAAAATAACTGGCTGCTCAAATAAAGTTTTGAAAAAGCTAGTGAATCTGACGGTTTATTTAAGGTAGTGGGTATATAAGATTGTGTATTAAAAACCTGCCCTCAAGATAGTCCTTGCGGTTGTATTCACACTTTCCCACTTCCAGGGGTGGTCAGACCTGTAGTAACTGAGTTGTTGTTGAGCCTTCTAGTCCATGAGGGATATCCACCGATCACCATCAGCGTCTGCACTTCCCCCTAGGACATAGGCCACCTACAAGAGGCCTCCAGGCATCTCTATCCTGGGTAGTTTCTCCAGGATCTTCCATGTCTGGCTCCAATTCCCGGTGTCAAGTGTTTCTTGGACGGCCTCTTTTCCAGTTACCCTGTAGGTTCCATTTCAGGGCTTGCCTTGTTTGAATTAGAAGCAGGTTTTTTTAGTGTATGACCGATCCACCTCCACTGCTTTTGAAGAATCTCTTCCTCAATGGGCTCCTGTTTTGTCCGCAGCCACAGTTCCTGGTTGCTGATTTTGTCCGACAAGTGAATTCTGAGAATCCTTTTAGACAATTGTTGATGATAGACTGGATTCTGGTCAGGTTTACAGCCGTTGTTCTCCATGTCTCAGCTCCATATAGCAGCACAGGTTTCACCATAGCATTGAAAATCCTTACTTTTAACTTACTGCCCAAGTTGTTGGAGATCCAAACATTCTTGAGTTGCTGGAAGGCTGATTCTTGCTTTTCCGATCCTTATGTTGACGTCGGCATCTGTACCACCTTGTTTATCTACCACGCTGCCAAGGTAAACAAAACTCTCCACCTCCTCAAGGGCTTCTCCTTCAAGCATGATGGGTGATGTCCTGGTGGCATTCACCTTGAGGATTTTACTCTTCCCTTTGTGTATGTTTAGACCTATGCTAGCAGAAGTGGCTGCGACAATGTTTGTTTTCTTCTGCATCTGTTGTGTATGTGCAAGGAGGGCAAGGTCATCAGCAAAGTCGAGATCATCAAGTTGATCCTACAAGGTCCATTGGATGCCATTCCTTTTCTGCTGTGTAGGTGTTTTCATCACCCAGTCAATGGCTAACAGCAACAGAAAGGGTGACAGCAAGCAACCTTGTCTCACACCAGTCTTCACCTGGAAAACATCTGTCACCTGCTGACCATGGACAACTCGGCAGTTTATCCCTTTGTGCATACTTCTAGTTATATTCGTAATCTTCTGTGGCACTCCATAATGCCTTAGCAATCTCCACAGGGTTTGCCTGTCCACACTGTTGAAGGCTTTTTCGTAGTCAACAAATTTGACATAGAGCTGCTAGTTCTACTCCAGTTACTGGTCTAGAATGATGCGCTGTGCCGCTATTTGGTCAGTTGGTGCTGAGAAAACCAGCTTGTTGGTCCCGCAGTAAAGAGTCTACAGCGTTTTTCATTCTGTTAAGCAGTACACGGTTGAAAACCTTTCCTGGGATGGACAGCAGGGTGATCCCTCTGTCGTTCGAGCAGGAGCTTAAATCCCCCTTCTTTGGAATCTTGATAAGGTATCCCTCTTTCCAATTGAAAGGCACTTGCTCCTCTTCCCATATCTTCATAAACAGAGGGTGTAGCATTTCCACACTGGTTTCCAAGTCTGCCTTCAGTGCCTCTGCTGGGATGCCATCAGGTCCTGCAGCCTTTCCATTTCTGAGTTGTTTAATGGCCCTGCTAATCTCTTCTTTTGTGGGACTATTACAGTCAATTTGCAGGTCATTATCAGCTGGTGGATTTTTTGGTTCTGGCCTGTTTAAGAGCTCTTCAAAATGCTTCCTCTCTGCTGCACATCACTTGCTATGTTGTTTCCCATTTTATCCTTCACTGGTCTCTCTACCTTGCTAAATTTCCCAGACAGCATTTTAATTTTAAAGGTATCAAACAGTTCTATCATGTTCCCCTGGTAAGCTGCATCATCTGCTTCTTTAGCAAGTTTGTCAACAAATTCTTTCTTGCCCCACTTGATGCTTTTCTTAACTTCTTTATTTGCATCTGCATACTCTTTCTGGGACTTGTATTTCTGCGCTCGTGTGCGGCTGTTATATTTCTGTTTTCTTTCTTTTCCTTTCTTCTATTTTGCTCAGAGAACCGGCTGTTATCTGTTATCCATTCTTTGTGTGCCCGTTTCCTGTTTCCTAGCACTTCTTGGCATGTTGACTGGACTGTTTATTTCACGTTTTGCCACTTTCCTTCGGTGGTCTCGTCTTCAAGTATTTTGCATAGGGCTTGGAACTTATTGGATAGTGAGATCTTGAATTCTTCCTTTTTGGCTTGGTCCTTCAGGAGGGAGGTATTATACCGAGACCTACAAGCTGGTTGCTCGGTATAATGTCTCTTTAGCTTTAATTTTATCCTGGCCACAAGAAGATGGTGATCTGAGGCAACATCAGCTCCCCTATTTACACGTACATCTTGGAGAGATCGTCTGAATTTTTTACAAATGCATACATGGTCTATTTGGTTCATCGTTCTCATATCCGGTGAAACCCATGTAGCTTTATGTATTCTCTTGTGCTGGAAAATACTCCCTCCTATGACCAGGTCTGCTGTGGCACATAGGTCTGCAAACCTCTCACTGTTGTCGTTCATCTCGCCTATCCGTGTTGTCCCGTAACCTCTTCATACCCTGTGTTGTTATTGCAAATCTTGGCATTGAAGTCTCCCATGAGGATAACGATGTTCCTCCGTGGGGGGCCCTGGACTATGGTCATCACTTTATTGTAGAATTCTTTTTTGTCTCTTTCATCGTTTTCATTTTCATTAGTTGGTGCGTAGCAATGGATGAGATCTAGGTTGATGCTACGCTTCTTCGTCCGAAAGGTTGCTAAAGAATTCTAGGTCCATGGGCTTCCCATCCAATGAGTGTTCCTTGTGCTACCCTTGATAGCATCATGGCAACACCCAGGGTATGTGGGGCATCATCTTCTTCGTGTCCCGAAAATATCACCATCTCAGCATTGTTGGCCTTGCACGCAACCACTTGGGGGGGTTGCCCGTCACAGCTCAATCGGAAGCTGCCTTTGTTCAGAGTGATGGCATAACTGCCTCAGTTGAAATTACACACTTCATTGCTGAAAGTGAAAGCATAAAGTAGTGTCTGGTGCTGACACATTCCAGAGTATACTATAACTCAGCATGCTTGCCTTTTCTTAATTCAGATCACGCCCAAACTGTTTCAACCCTTTGTTTCTATTTCTATCAAGATATTTTTAAAAATTCATTTATTTTTAATTTTTAAAAATATGTTTATAATATTTATATGTTTCAAATGAACAGTTTTAAAAAATACATTGTTTGCAAGCTGCATTGTGAACACAGAAGAGCCACATGTGGCGTGCGAGCTTCAGTTTGGAAACTGTTGGCTTAAAACTATTTTTGAAATATTAATATCAGCAACATTTCCTATATCTATTCACTAAACTGACTGACACTCACTCATCACCATTTCTTCAACTTCCACAACTCTCCATTTGATTTCAGAGAATTTCACACAATCATGAAAAATATTGACACATTTCTACACCTTGATCAAGATTGAAATCAACAAGTGTTTTGAACTTGCAAAGATTTTGGAAAATATCATTTTATTCTTCTGATCACCATGAAACTTTAAGGTGTTAGTGTTAGTACTGTTAGTAAGTCCCGTTAAGTGTTGTGGTATTAAAAGTTTCTTAGGAGGGCTCTGGCCACAAAGGATGGTTCTTGATTAAACTTGGTACAGAAGAACTTGATGGCTCATGTTTAAAAACATGGTATTGAAACCCTGATGTCCAAAGATTAAGCAGGTTTCATTTTGAAATTTTACCTGAAACTGTCAACTAATTATCGACAACATTCAATGTTAAACTTAAACGTTCTTATTTTTGGCCCCATATTCACAAGATTTGGTAGGTGGCTTCCCTGGGCTAACCAAATCGATGAACATACTTAATCAGGTGGTATGATGCCAATGTCGATCACAATATATTCAGCCTTTGTTACTTATGGGCTTATCTCAAAGAAATTTGGCATGTGGGTTCCCAACACTGACTGAATAAAACTTTATCTGGGTATTTATTGGGTAGTTAATTAATATGTCAAAATCCAGAACATTTTCTTAGAAAAATAGAAGATACAAGGACATTTTTAAAAAAAAGATCAGTTTGAGTTTAATATCTTGCTAGCGTAGAAGAGATATAGTTCAATATTGCTTTAATGAGTGCAATTATAAAAATTTAAATATTAATAAATTTTCTTACATAATCATAAACTTTGAACTGTTACAAATTTGATTTTATTATCACTATCACACTTAAATTAGGATAACCTGAAGTATAATTACTATTATAATAATAATAATAATTTATTACCATTTGTTAGTTACTCGAGTTTGCCACCAGAAATTTTAGTTAAAATTAAATTGTATTTTAATTTTAACTTATTAAGTCTGCTTAATTTTGTAGTTGTAACAATTAAATTTTCAATCCTCTCACATTAATCATTTGGATTGAAATATTGCACATGCTGTGACAAAATCTGTAATAAAATGAAAAGTTTCACCAGAAGTCTCATCATTTGAATAATTTTGCTGTTTTCTTTGCTCGGTGCATATTATTTTGAATATAATCAATACTTTTAGTTCTGTCATTTCTTATCTTTGTTTTTTCCGCCGGACCAACGAAGAGACGACAGTGAAGTTAATATAAGTTATAAATTTAAGGGATTTTAAAAAGGGATATTATAATTTGCTGTGCAACCACTCCCACTCTAAGCTTCCAGTAACAATTTTTTTAAACAAGTTTTTCAACTCAACTCTGACAGGGCATGTATGTAGGTCAGCAAGAAGTTTTTTGTTACATTCTGGCAGTGGTCAAATAAATCAATTGCTACCATCTGATCCGTAGATAATCAGTATAGTATAATAGCAGGGAAAACATAATTTTTTACACTTATTTCAAATGCCCTGGGCAGTGGAGGTCATGACGTCTAATTCTAATGAATTTGATGAGGAATCTGAGTCTGAGTGATACTATTTATTAATAAGGAAATAAGGATATTAAATATTTTATTATTATTTATTTATCTTTATCATTTTCAAAATAATTATTTAAATTATGTATCTCTAAAATGAAAAATGTAGTTTTGTGTACTATCATGTTAGGTTACTGGGATATGAATTTTTTCAATCGAATTCATTAAATTTATAAATAATAAATATATGTGTAAGTAACAATTTTTATGTGAAAGCTGCTTGCTGGGGTACTGCACAATATAAAGTTTTTAATTATGTTACTTTAGTCAATTTTTAGTATTCTCCAGTAGAATGTTGCTTTAAAAATTTAATATTTTGAATGGTTTCAGCTTTTCAAATAAAGCTGTAATTTTTGTTGCAATTTTAATGTCATTAACATTATACTATAATTTATCTCTTTAGCAATTTTCCCTCTAAGGTTTGTTGGTATGCTGCAATTCAGTAGTTGTACAACATCCGTTTATTGAAAAAAAAATTCAATCTAATTATATTTACCAATAATTGCTGTGTGAGTCAGTCATATCTGCAGGGCTATGCAGACTTAAGGAACACTGCTCCCAAGTACTTTGCATCTTCAGCTTAGGTCAGCTGTTCGACATTGGTCTAAGTTATTGATGTCTAAATTTAATTATTTCTGTTTTTTTCAAAATTCAGAAAGATCTTTACTATACCAGATTTATCAATAAGTTGATTCCAAGATCTAATGAAGAGTCTAAAATTTAATTTCAGGTCACAGACATGGTACCATACCAAGAAAGGTGACACTTAGTCCAGCACCAACTCTGCTATCACAAATTAGCAGCTTGATGTAAAACTTTGTTAATTTACAAAATTTAAGTTGATTGTTACAGTAAACTTTCAGGTTTAAATACACAACCTCTTGTTGCTTTTTGCAAATGTATCAATTTATTTTTATCACAAACAAAACTTACAAGACATAGTGTTGAAGTTAATCATTTAATTTAATATTTATGAACGTGGGCGCTCTTTCTTTCCTTTAAATAATGCAAGGAGTGACACATTGGCAACTTTTACAATCTTGAAACGGACACCAGGAATATCACCCACGGCATGACCTTTACGACCAAATCCAGCAACCAAGACTTCATCGTTTTCCTGCAATAAAATAGCGATCACTTTTTAAATTCAATACAATGTTTTTAGTGTTTAACCCTCCTGATACCACATACCAAGTTTGCTCAGAACTGGTCATCTATTTTACTTACTATTTCCTCTGGCCCAGACATTTAGGGATTTGCCAAAATTTGAGAGCTCAGAAAATTCAACAATTTAGAGAATAACCTTTTGATAAATGGATAAGGGAGTTAAATCACCTATTCCCCCCCCCCCCCCAACATACCCTTACATTAATCAACACATTACATTACAACAATTGGAAAAAGATTTAAAATCACTGCTAAAAGACACTCAAGTACAATTCAACTAAAGAATTGATGTGATAAAATGAAAATTATTTTTTACAACCTAAATCAATGTAAATTAACTAAACAATATGCAGAGTATAATAAATGACATACTAACCTCAATGAAATTAAGACAACCATCATTGGGGACGAAAGCAGTGATTTTCTTTCCATTCTTAATGAGTTGCACCCTGACACATTTGCGAATGGCAGAGTTGGGCTGCTTAGCCTCCACACCTCTAAAATAAATATTTCAATAATGTTTAAAATGCAAATAATTTTTAATAAAAACACTATCCCAAAATTTCTTATTCACTCGCACCAAATTTTTGTTTTGACTGATGATAAAAAATAGCATGTCAAGTCCACAGAGTAAAAAAAATTTAAATATACATATCACTTATCTTGGGAAGTTGGAAGAACCAGGTTCATTAAATATGATTAACTACAAATCTTAAGTATTGGGACATGATAAACATGGAAGACATTTAACTTACACTTTTTCCAAAACAATACCCTTTGCATGGGAAGAACCTTGAAATGGGTTAGCCTTCCAGCGAGTACCCAAGTGAGCTTTCTTGTATTCCTTATCATGCCACCTCTGCTCTCTGCGGTGGTCTTTCATTTTGCGAGCTGTGTGTAATCCCATAGGCTTCCCTAAATAAAATGATAAATATATAATAAATGACAACTTCATATTATGGTTCAGAATTTAAATGAGGGGGGGGGGGTCCCTCAACCATATTAAAAGTCCACCTGCGCCATCTATTGACCTCGGACGTAAGGGTCATTAGTTTTTCCACTTTGAGTGACATGACCCTTCTTTACATAGGTTGCCTATTTACAATAAAATATCTGATAATTGATGTTTAAAGATGATCTAATATGGATTTAATTCAATAATATACTGACTTAATTTACTAAACACTGCAGAGTTGATATTATTATTATTATTATAAAATACCATAATGTACTGTGTGCAGACTAGTTGTCCCTGGTAACCATTACTATTCGTTCAACCTCATTGTGACTCACTCATACTACTACTATTATAGTACTATGTCTTTAAATAGTTTCATTCATTAGTTGTGGACTTGTGCAAAATCCTTTTAACCATTTGTCAGGGTTAATTAATAATTCATAAGCCAAAGTTGAAGGTTCAAAAGGAGATCCTAATATTTGTACAATTTTATAGAGGACACTTCATTTTGTTATATGTAGGTCATGATAGTCGGGTGAACTGGAACTTATAAACACAACATAAACTTCATTTAAAGTATTTAAAGCTAAATTTTAGTGCTAATACAAGGAAAAATGATTTATTAATAAAGAATATTATAAAAACAAAATTAAGAACTATTTATTTTATTTACAGCAATGATCCTGAAAATAAAATCATTATTAAATCAAAGACTCAAGTGCATGACGCGAACAGCGGAATTGAGGTCACAAAATGTGGGACCACACTTTAACTTTATAAAAATTCATAACTTTAAAACTACAAATCCTAAAAATATAATCTTGGTGTTAAAATTTACTTAAAAATCAGCTCTATTTAACTATATAATGTACCGTGTGCAGACTTGTCATTTGCAACTAAGGTTGTTAAGACCGCTCGTTTTTGGGGACCGGCTAACCATTCAAAAAAAGACTGGTTAATCGGTTAACCGCTCGTCCTTATATCCCTAATGTTTTGATAACTAACAAGAGAATGTTGTCGCCTCGCTTCGATGGCATCAAAGCCCGCTCCCCCCCC
>MUZC01004746.1:127237-175300 GCA_002072015.1 Radix auricularia | reverse complement strand
CCCCCCCCCCAAAGTACGGCATAATTTCGAACACAAATCATATTTTAACTAACAAAATAATTAAAACTTAATATAAAACACCATGACGTCACACATGGCCGGATACTCCCTGTCCCAGTCACAAACTGTCACACTTTCTTACACCCCCCCCCTCTGGAGCGTGACTTACTTTATGGACGGCCCTAACATTTTTTAAAAAGAAATACTATTTACTGATTGACTGCTAAGAGTAAAAATATGCACCAGCTAGATCCTTCCAAGTGATGCAACCGTTTTTAAAAAAATCGTAAGTATACAGACATTTCATGAGCATTCGATGTAATATATACAATGATCCACTTTTACATTTGAGTTCTTGTATAACATAACATTGTTCAAATTGTAAGATATTTATTTTTTAAACGTCAATACTTACCGTATTTAACCTTTTATTCTAAATTAATGGATATACAAATATACATTTAAGACAATTCAAACTTTTATAACTTTAATTTTAGAAAATCAAACTGGCAGTTCGCATAAATTTTTCTTTTATTTATTATTTTAATTTAGAAGGACTTCCGGTTCATAATTTAACATATCACAAGATTTCCGGCTTATATCTAATAATTTTCCCCTGACAGTATTTGTTAACTGACCTTGAACAAAATGATTATTTTTACGCAGTTAGTTATTGTCATATCAACTCTCTGTTTCTCCAGTGCAGATGAGTTTACGGTACCAGTTTTAATGTGGTCACCAGAGAGGTAACTATAAAGACTTAATTTTTCAATTTTGATAGTAGATAGCAGATAGTAATAGTATCAGTATAGTAATAGTAATAGTAATAGTTGGATCATAATCATTGTCTTATTATCTTATATATACAGACGCTCCTTCTTATGCAGAAGATAATTGCGTCCACAGACCATGAGAGATGATCTGTTGATAAGTGATGCAGCGGTCACAGGCCACGGCTATAGGGTTACCATGCATTACCCCAGCCGCCTAACCATTGTCATTGTCTAGTTAGGTACCCATTCAGAGCTGGGTGACTCAGGGACTCCTCAGGCCCCGGGAACAAATCCTCGCCTTCGCGTGGTTTCGAACCCGTGACCATCGGTATGACAGTCGAGCGCGCTACCTCTCGACCACCACATCCAGATAGAATGAATGATTGACACTCGACTCACTTGACTAAGTTCTTAGGATTCATTCTTAGACTTACTTAGTCTTACTCTTAAGTCTTAGTACTCTTAGTCAAGTTAGTGTTACTCTCTTACTTTTTACTAGTCTTACCCTTAAATTTGAACGAAGTGTCTACTGCCAATTGCTACGACAATCAAAGTGACAAAGTAATGGCAGACAACCCAGGGAGGGATGGGTTTGCTGGTGCTATGACATGTCGTAACGCCAGCAACATCCCCCCCCCCCCCCGGATCGTCTACTGTTACAACATTTCGTAAACAATTTGCTGTATTTCAATTATGCTAATACTAATACTTCCTAATACCAAACTTTAGACACTTTAGTTCTCATACTCATAATAATATATCATGATCACTAGGTAAACTTATTAATGTAGGTACTTCGATACTCGTTTGTGCATCGTTCTGCGCATGTCGTAAATTCACGCAAAAATTGTCGTAGCGATTTTACAGTCGGTCTTTCTGCCACATCGGTAGTTTGCGTTTTACGTCACAGTTTTTGAAATATTTTTGTTCTTTGTCATCAGAGACGAAGAGGGTTAAGTTTGTCGATGACACTGGTATCAAATTTACGCAAGTTGTGTGTTCGAGCGGTGAGGGATCTTACTTTCATTGGTCTGAATGTACAAAAAAAGCATAATATTAACTCTTAAAGCCCCAGAAGGTTTTCAATAAACTTCCGCCTCAGTCCCGTAAGGATTTCCCGTATTACGATCAACCGGTTATGAAATTAAAAAATTTGCGTAAAATCCATATCCATATTATTGTCATACTGACTTCATTGTTTAGGCTAAGAATGGTTATTTTACGCATCCAAAAGACCGTACTGAGTTTGAAAAATATTTACCTGTAGTTTAGTACTATTATTTTAGTAATAAAGTATAACAAAAACGTATCTTCGAGAAAAAAAAACGTTAAAACTACAAAAAAACATCGCGAATCGAGCGATAACACTAGCGCGGGAAACGGCCGCCATTGCCGGAAGTCAAATACATCATTTTTCAAGCATTGAAGAGTTTTTACTTTCCGAGATCTCATTTCTAACAAGATTTGTATCTAGGGACGCATTACGACGCTTTAGGGATTGCGGGAAGAGACGCATTACGACGCTTTGCGACTTTAAGAGTTAATTAATATAACTTTATTTTGGGCTAAAGAAGACAGCGATTAATTGAAAGTTGTTCTTAATTGATTTTATAACCCAAATCAATTTATTTTGTTGAAAACAAATGCTTCCAAAACAATTTATGATTTTTCCAAGTTCGATGAGCTTAGAAAAAAAAAGAAAATGCAGATCGTCATCGAGTCACCTCCCCTTATTAGCCTTATAAAGAAAAAAATAAGGGGTTGTTTTTAATAGGCACTTGGGTATCGGCCAGAAATCCCCGAAAAATTGGTATCGTGATTTCGTTGACAAAATGGCGACCTCCACTTTTTAATTTATTGAATGTATCGTTGTTTGGATTGTTATAGTCGATTATTCGCGCCAAAATTAATTCAACATCCGCCCTTTCATGCAAGTAGACATCTTGTTTGTTGCTTTGGTTTTTTTTCGGATTTTTTTCGCAAGGTTTTAACTTTGAAAAATTGAAGGTAATACTTGGACTATGCACTCATTAATAACTTTTTTAAAAAGAAATGCATCAATTATAAAAAAAGTAGTATTCAAATTCATTAGCTGAGGTAAAACATATTCAAATAAATTTGAAGAGTGTAGGTCTAATAGTTTTTGAGCAGCAGTCCAAAGAAATTTTTTTTTTAATTAGGTCAAATATTTATTTTTAGCCCTTGACACGTGATGCGTGTTTTAGAAACTCTCTAGTTACCGATATTTGTTAAACTTAAGTTTAGTGATCGTGTTTGTACTTTATTCTTTATTCTGCTGCTCATTTCAAATGTATAATTAATTAGTTATACTAGTAATAGCATTGATTAATCTGTTACGTTAATTACTATTACTATTATTTATTGTGACTATTACTATTATAAATAAATGACAATTGGCCCGTGGTCTCCGACTTCAGCCTGCTGTATTTTCTGGATTTGCTTCCATAGCCTTTGGTCAGCCAAGACCATCTGCAAGGCAGCAGTTGTTTTTTTGGCAAGTGATGCAGCATTCACATGCCACGGCTAAGGGTTCCTCGCATTACCCCGCCGCTTTTTACCCATTTGGAGCTGGGTGGAACTCGGGGACGCCCTAGGCCCCGGGAACAAGTCCTTGGCTTCCCATGGATTCAAACTCGTGACCATCGGAACGCTTGCCACTCGACCACCGCAGCCCCAATAAATGACTAATTCTAATGATTTAAATTTAGTATTTTAAATTTGTTATTATTAATTATTAATATTATTAGTATAGTATAGTAATAGTATAGCCTTAGTTCACTTAGTATTGTAATACATATATTATTACTATACTATTACTATTATAACTAACTGTAAAGTGTATTTCCTGGTTGTATTTTTTAAAACCTTTTGACTTTTATCTGTTGAGCTAATAAATAGGGCCAATAAAATACAATTAAATGATGAATGATTTATTTGTTATTTATTTTAATGTAGAATTTAGCTACTAGTACTAAAACAGTTGTTACTCATTGAATCTGACTCACTGTTTGTTTATTATTGTACACATTAATTATAATTAATAATAATACTTATACATATTACTTTTAATTAGTGACAAAGACTAAAAATGTATTTCAATCATCCCACTGACTCAATATTGACAACAGAGACTTACATTTCAGACTTTCTTTGATTTTATTGACTACTTAAAACTATCTTATCCTATCTGCCTATCTTTTTTTTTATGGCCATAGCACTTGCATTATCAATTATTATCAATGAATTCAATGACAACACTGACATTGAGAATAACATTGTTGTGTCTTTTACTAACATTATTATCATTGCTCACAGTGAGAATGGAAGCACAGGCACAAGTTAATATTAATACTAAGGCCAAGGAGCATCTTAAGTTATATGATGTGTTTACAGATCATTTGACCAATGGCCATGTCTTAAACTTTATTTTGCCAAAAAAAGAGGAAAAAATATTTCTAAAGTGATAGATGTTTTAATTTCCATGTTGAAAACCTTATCCAATTTTCATCAATTTGAAACTTTATCATTTAAGTGAAGATTAAGATTACAAATTATACATTTAGCAAAGAAATACAATTCTTTTTTAAAAAAAAACAATTGGGATAATTTTGTCATTTATGCCAATGACACATTTCAAGCTCCTCAAAATGTACAAGATAGTAATGTACACACAGAAACTATTGCCCGTCCCTATAGATGTTATTCCCCCAATGACAGAAAAACAACTAGTGCTAAGAGGCAAATCAGAATGTATTCTTTGTCTTAGAAAAAGTAAGGCTAATGAGGCATTGTCTACACAAAATAAACAAATTAAGACCTTAAATAGGGAAATACAAAAAAATAAAAAATTCAAAATTGTTAATGACAAATCGAAAAGACTTTCAGAACATTTAAAAGAACAGAGAGTTAAAAATAAAAACTTGAATACCAAAATATGGCATATCAAAAGAAATGACATAAAAGAATGTAAAATAAACAAATTACAACAAAGAACAATTACAAATTTGAAAATAAACTTAAGAAAAAAGAAAAGTAAAATTTATGAGAATAGGAAAGAAATCAAGGCTCTTAAAATCAAAGGAATAATTATAGAAAAACAAAAACAAATTAATCAATTAAATATTGATTTACATGACATAACTTGTCAGTTAAACCATTTAAAAGATGAACAAGAAAATATAACAAAGCAGGTTAAGGAAGGTAAAGCCTACAGTAAAGATACAAGATTATGTCTTTATGAATCCCTGTTGTCAAATGTCCCAGTGTCTGCTGCTGGTCACTTGCTCCAATTTTGTGTGGAGCAAATGACTGGCATTAAACTTGAGTCAGTACCTCATTTGACAACAATTTCTCAGATGACTTTTGAATTGGGCATCTTGGCCAATTTGCAGGTTGGACAAGCATTAGCAACACATGACAATGTCACATTGTCGTGGGATGCTACTTCATTGGGACCCACTCACATCAATGAGATCCACATTTCCACTTCACCCACAGACCATCTTACTGTAGACATTAGAGAGTTAGCTGGTGGAAAGGCTGTAGAATATGTAGAGCACATTAGCAAATCTTTAAGGGATGCCACCGTCCTCTAGGCAAAATACACTAGGGTTCCCGAAGCTCAGGCCAGTTTATTCTGCAAGAGCCTCATTAATAAAGTTACTAGTACTCTAACAGATAGGGCCCCTGTTAACCACTGTGTTGTTGAGCAATTAAAGCTCATGTTTGACTGTCAAATTCTAGAGCTTAACTGCAATGTACATCCCCTTGATGGATTTGCCAGTGCTGCGCGAAAGGCACTTCTAGATATAGATAAGGAGCAAGGAATGTCCTCTTCTCAAACATCTTTTGGCAATAGTAGGGTGATTAAAGTAATAATGAGTATTTCTAAACTAAAATACAATAATCGAAGTGGGGATCCCATGGGATTCTGATCATTTTTCAAAGAAAAGGACATTCCTGTTGGCACATTTGTGCGGTATGCTGGCAACCGCATAAATGTGCTTTTTTACTCAGCAGCAATCATAATTTTGCATTTTGAGGCACTTCGGAAGTACTTGAGTAGTAAGCATTCAGCAGGTGCTTTAATTAGGAGTGCTACAAAATGTGACTTGGATGACTGCAGAGTGGTGATGCAACTGAGAGCCCTTGGGTTGATTGGTAAGCTCATCACAGGACCTTGGATGACAAAGTACATTTTTATCTCCTTCCTGTGATCCAAACTTGTCATGGCAACTTCGAACAGCTTGCCAACCAACCTGATGAAATGCTCAGTGCATCAAAAAATGTTTTTGGAGAGCCTGTGATAGCTGACGCTGATAAAGCACTACAAGCTCTATTAAATTTTGATACCTCTGGTTAAAGATAGTTGATATTGCTTATTTTAAAAAAATATACCAAATATTTTTGTGTTATATCAGCGCCAGCTTTCTTCGCACATAGCTGGGAACCTCTCTGAGCCCACTTCAGAGATGTTAAATCAATCCTCCTGTGCACCCACCCATAACATGGCCTCTGAACGCACCTTGGGTATGGTCGACCAGTTATGGAGGCGTGCACCTAATGCAACCTTCGACTTTATTAATGGTAAAGTCAAAGGTCGCTTAAATAACACATGCTCCTGGTTGTTAGGTAAAGAGGAGGATGAGTTGAAAGCTCTGATTGATTTTGCAATCAAGGAGGGGTACATTGCTAAAAAAAGTCTCAGAAAGAAGGCGGTCAACAGTAGAGACTGAGATATTGCAGCGTCAAAAAGCTTCATCTACACTGGGTGAAAAAACCCACTGCACATCAATAAGCAAGAAAGTGAAAGTTGCCATTGATCAGCGGAAGCTTGATGATGCTGTGTTTTCAACTGTCTCTGCTGATAATATGAGCTTAATAGAAATAATTATCCTGCAGGCTACCCTTGAAATATCAAAGTTTTTCAGTAGGCAACTAGTACAGCACAAGTGGGAAAAACAGGGAGTAGATTTTTGGTATAATGGTAGAATAGTTGATGTTTTTGAGAAGAAAAAAGCAAAGTCCATAGAGCAAAAAGTGACCATCAGCTACAGGAGCTTTGATGAGACTGAGAAAGACAGTTCTGACTATGATCTGTCACTCTATGATTTTGGTGCAGATTTCATTCTGGGGGATCTTGAATTTATAAAAAATTAAGTTTGTCTAGATTGATATCTCACTTCTGGTCATTTTCATCAACTTATATAGAATTTTTTTTAGAGCAGTCCCATTAGATGTAATTTTTGTGTAAATATTTTTTTTCAATTTTTAATTTAAGCTATATTTTAATTTTTTTCTTATAGTTGTTGCTGAAGTTGCTGTGAGTGGGGAATGATGTTGTTATGCTTAAGTAATTAATTAATTAAATATGTATGTTTTAAAAACATTTTAATATATTAAATGAAATAAGTTTCTCAAATGCACTGAAGTATCTTAATTGTTAAATATCTTTTACATAATTCTTATATTGTAATTTGAAATATTGGTTTCAACAAATATTTTTATACTAAAAAATGATGGCATAAACTGGCTAAGACATGGCCCTGGTTTAGATAAGAAACAGCACATTCACTGGTATGATCAATTACCTAAAACTTTTGTTTGCATTCCTTTTATTTTCATTGTTACATTTCAATTTATTGTTATTGTTCCATCTATTGAGTTTTGTTTAACATGTTTATCATCACAAATTAATATTTAATAACATTCATAAAAAGAACATCACCTACCTTTTATCTTGAAAAATCCAATATAAACTCTATTATCATAATTTCCACAATTCTCAAAAAAATACAATAAATTAACTATTTTCTGGTATTTAGATCAATGAATTACACACATCAAATTTGTACAATCATATTTATTTATTTTTAAAATAAAACTGATTAATAAAATGAAGCTAGTAAGTATAATCAAATTATTTATTCAAAACATAAAATTCATTGTTATATTAAAATGCGAAATAAAAGTATAAGGAAAAAGGGGGTTAAAAAGTATAGTCATCAATTTCAACTAAACGAATCAATAGTTCCCTGTATTATCGTTTATATGATCTTTTTTCATGATAAAATTACAAAGGAAAGGTTAATATTCCTCTGAAAAATATATTTATTACTATTACTATTTATTACAACTTATTTTTTATTGAAGTGTTTTTTTTTCATTAAAAATGTTGAGTCGGCATATTTCTACATTTTTTTTATATGAAAAATATAGTCGAATAAATTAATTTTTTACAATGTTTTATCTTTAAATAAGTTATCTTTTTGAAGCTTTATATTGTTTAACTCATATCAAGTTATATTTCCTGCAAATATTATAGTTTTATATAATTTTTCACTCAAATCATTCGCATTTGAAAAAAAGCTAAAAAGGGGCACACAATATTAAGTGAAACATAATGTTTTATCAAGAGAGAATTGAGAATAATTATCCATTTTAAAAAAAAGGACTGTTTCACTTTCTATTAGCGAGGTATTTGTCTCAAAGTTCTCAAAACACAAAGTAATAAATGCACCGAGATTTGATTGCGAATGTCCATAGCGATATCTCCTCAAAAAAGTTGAGCAAAGTAAAATAAATGCTGTAATATATAATATTAAAATGCCTAATTCTTTTTCAATCTTCAACTCATCTGGATTATGTTTAAGTTGAAATTTAATTTTTAAAGATTTTAGGTTTAAAAAAAACTCTGTATACGCTAATAGTGACAATTTGAAGTTATGCTTAACCTATCCTGAATGAACAGGCCGGTGCTACACTTGGACTTGGGACCAGTTATCCGTTAACAACCTTATTTGTTCTTAGTTTGAAGCTAACATTTGTACTCTCCATTAAAATTAGCTTTTTTAAACTTTTTACAAATGAACAGCATATGTGTTTATTTTTTCATAATTTCCTGGAAACAAAATACAGAGTGTTGAGATTGTTTTTAAACTTTTTTTCTTTTCATTTGTCAAATTACATTTCAGAGGCATGGGGATTTTTTTAATGACCATTGGCCTTAAAATAATTCATAATTAACATTTATACTTTTTGAAAATTTGTATAAAAAAATTATAAATTAATATTTAGTGTATAGAAAATATATTTTTTTTTTTTGGTTCATTAACTTGAAACTTTGTTTGGTTGTTACAAAGATGGAGAAAAAATTCATTAATCTATGTAAAGGAGATATTGGAAGTATGATTTACAAGTAAGGTTGTTAAGACTGCTTGTTTTTGAGGACCGACTAACCGTTCTAAAAAAGACAAGTTAACCGATCATCCTTAAATGCCTTATGTTTTGAGAACTAACAAGAGAATGTTGTCGCCTGGCGTCATCTGATGGCATCAAAGCCCGCTTCCCCCACTTGCATTCAGCTCTTAGTGCAAGGCCCCCAATTCAACGCATTTTAAAAAAAAAATTCCAAAGAATTAATTAAACAGTCTTATGCTTTTATAGCTTTCTTTGTCTTTGTAAGAAACAGACTATAATTAATATAAATAGAAACAGCCTCGGCCTTGACCGTTGTTCCCATCAAACGCGCACTGTGTTAGCTCTCGTACAGTCACAGTGCCTCGACAATTTAGCAAATTAAAATTTTAAAAAATCATTCCTTAGCAGTAGCTGAAGTAAACTAATAGTGATGACGTGTATGTTATTTATATAGCGGAATATGGAGAAAGCGAATTAAAGTCACTGTTGTTCGCGTATGCTGCCCTGCATCTTAACCGTAACACAACAAAAACAAATTCCGGGTAATAAGTTAATTACGGGCTTATTGAAGTTGCATTTAACCGGCCCTTATTAAAAGGGACCAGTCCTGATCCGAGGATCGGTTAACCCGTAACAACCTTATTTACAAGAAACATACATTTTACAAGTGATAAAATAGACACATTAAAATATTATTTTTGAAAATATAATGTATTAAATCCTCAAGTTACGTTGATAATTTATTGAATTTTTAAAATTTATATTTTAAAGTTGCGTGCATTTTTCCATTTTCATGTGACTTAATATGATCTACTGGGACTCAGTATGTTTAAGTTCTTATTAGTTTTAAATTTATGTAGAAAAATTTGATTTGTTAATCATAATATTAAGTTTTCATCTTCTTATTTCATTTGAAGAGCCTCAATTCTTTATGTGTAAGTTAAATGCAATTGAGTAATTTAAAATGCAAAAATAAATTAAGGCTATCGCTTAATTGATTTTTAGGTCATTGAGCCACCTGCCTGAAGTTGGACTCCATGAAACACTCAAAAGTGATAGCTTTCTGAACAAATTCCTGGATCCCTTAATGAAGACTCCGACTGAAAGTGCAGTGATTTTTATTCAAAATAAGGTCTTAAACCATTTTCTGAATTCATCTATTTATAATGACTGTCAATAATTAGAATACAATAAACTATTGGTTAAAAATTCTATTGTATTAAAATTAACTATATCTTTATTTGATTTGTTAACAAAAAATTGTCAACACTAAACCGTTGTATGACATAAGCAAAAATACAATTATTATTTATTTCTGACTAAATTGTTTATTTTGTTTTCTTTATAAGCTTCATGTTGACGACTTTACAAAATTTGCTGATGTCTATTCACTTAAAAGTGATGGAGGTTCCTTCAAGAACATTAAGGTATGATGTCGATAAATGCTTTAAGGTTTCAGGTAATACCTTATCAAGTGTTTCTCAGTAGTAATTAAATGATTTTTATGTGTTTGTTTAATATATAGACTTATGCACTTTTAAGTTTGACAATTTCAGTCATTTTAATTTTAAACAAAGACCCCATGCTAATCATTTCCAAAGTCTCACTCTTTTTTTTTTCAGTACCTAATGGAAAATCATTTTTCCATGGAATTTCCAAAAGTGGTTGATCCAAGTCTGGTGATTAAAAAGTTAAAATCTTTTTACAAGGACGTTTATTCAGCAAACTCACTTGAAGATGTAGAAAATCTTGACCTCGATACTCAAAATCCCTTCCTTTTAATTGTTCAGTTGCTACCAATAAGTGACGAGGCACAAGAAACCTCTCTTGCAAAAAATGGTAATTATATTCAGGTTCTTATTTCTTTATTGATTTTCTAATATCTAAGTAGACCAGTTTTAACTCTTTATTCTCCAGAACAACGCTACCGTTGACTTTAAAAGGATATTTTTTATTTTTCTACGATGGGGGCGTTGAATTATTAAAAGTGGATTCTTTCGTTTCTTTGCTTAGCTATTTTCTAAAATTAGTTTTAATGTAATCTAGAATGATTTCCCTTGAATAAATAAAGTTGGAAATCTTTTGTTTGAATGTGATTTCACCACAAAAGAAGCGTTTGAAAGGCTTGTTTTCATTTTCGTTTTATATTTGTTTACAAACATGGTTATTTAACTAGCTCATCTTGTTATCGATCCAATATTATTTTAAATGCAGTGATGATAAACAAGAAAAGGTTTTTTTTATGATGATACAGATATTAATTCAGATGAAACATACACTTAGTGCTAGTAGTTGTAGTGTAATTGACAATATGTCTAAATTGACGAGTCATCTGTTGATGAACATCAAGCCCCGCCCCCATCTCAAATGCCTTGATGTACTGATAATATTTATACTACAAATAATAATATAGCCAATATATAGTGTAATTTGAAAGGTCCTAAACTTTTTCACTAAAACTAAATGCAAATTTAAATATAATTTAAAACAATTTCTACTTGCAATACATCGTATAGCTTTATCATATAGCTTCCCGTTCCATTGTAAACAGTTCAATTTTTTAATAATTTTTCCTGTATTGGTGACCATGGATATTAAGCTCTAATTTGTTTGCTTTTTTAAGTGAAATTATTTCTATAAGCAATGAAAATGAATATAGTTCCGAAAAACACCATTTTATTACACTTTGGATAAAAATCTAAATTTTAGTGACTTTGAATGAGTTTTGTAAAAAAAAAAAAAAAAAAAGTCATGAGTCTGTGTTGCCTAAAATCATTATTAATTTCCCTTTAATTCAATACCAAATATATCAATATCTGTTAAAAAATTTTTAACATTTTAAGATGGTGAAAAATTTCCGGTATAGCTAATTCCGTCAATATGTGGAAAATTATTCCCGAGAAAAAGAGTTAACCCCAGTTTTAACCAAGTTCTCATAATGTGTTGTAAGGATCTAAATTTAAAATTTCTCTTCATAATATCAGATGAAACTATCGGCGCTGTATCCCGTCATCTTCAAAAAAGAAGCATCAAATACATAGCATTGTTCACTGGAGAATCAGCTGGTGATGGCATGGTAAGCTTGGTTAATTTATTTTTAAATTTTATTATGCTCTGAAAGATGTTTTACAGTACTTAAAATGTTGTGCTTCTTTTGGCTGGTCATTTCAATATTGGAATATTCAGTCTAATTTGTTGCAATAAGGGTTTTCAAATTTTACGAGAATTTAAAGTAAAAGCCTAGTTGTTAGAGCAGCATAACCAAGAAGGTTATCACTATCATTTTAACAAGATGCTGAAAACGCCTCTTTTCTATTCTACTTTGTGGTCCTCTCAAATTAAGATATTGTATAGTTTTGTCTCCACTTTATCACATTTTAAGTTTTGTCGTAGACACAGTTCTTTCAGATGGTCATCATTACAAGCTCATTACATGGCTTTGCTTTTAATGCTTATTACATTTCTATGTGTGAATGGCCTTTATTTCATACATATACTGTCTCTTTCATTGCATTTCAAGCATATGTCAACATCTTTATATTAACCAGTTTTCCCAAGTTTTCATTATTTTTCCTCTCTACAGAGAGACAATGTTGCTTCATACAACAAAAGGCATCTGTTGGAAGTTTCAGCTGCAGCGTCAAATGTTAATGGTACTTTTATGAATGTTTCACGGGCTGATGGAGGCTTAATGTATATTTTCATGCGAGAAGGTCAGCTTTGTGTGAAAAATTCAACCATTCCATCAGACAGTAACTTATGTGCTTTAAATTTTACTCTGAGCCCAACTGAATCAACAGCATCTGAGTCTTATGGAAGCAATGACACTGCAACGTGAGTCTCGTATGAACTGTTAACTAACAAATGCAAAAAAAACTAAAATTAAAATCATTTTTTGGGGGGAAGTGGGGTGGGTGGGAGGGAGGAATCCAATTATTAATCACCAGAACCTTAAATGAGTATTTGCCAGTGTTGAGTTTAATATAATGTGTATGTGTCCACGCAATGTGGTGATAATTATGATCCCTTTTTTTCCCCAGCATTGTATTAACATTTGCAAATTTAAATTTTGATGGAGAGAACTACGATGTGAGAATTAAGTAAGTAAAAGGATTTAACTTTTAAAAATATTTTAATCTAGTACAGAATGGCATTTGATGTGTAGGTTCCTTTTTTTATTAATCGCATTAAAAAAAATAATAATAGCCTCTCTTAATTTCTTTCTATGGGAACAAACTCATGAGGTTAGACTGCTTGTAATGAATGGACCAGTTAACACTAAAAAATAAAAGATCCGTTAACCATCAGTTAGACATTTATTTAAAACATTTGTCCGCCTGACTTTTGTGAAAACAGTGTTGATGAATGTATTTTTTTATCATTTAAATGCTATATTGTTTTCAGTTGTGAAATCCATGGCATTATATTTAAGAAACATGATTTCTTTTTAATATTTGACACACTAAAGTGAACTGAGTCATACAACAATCAATTTTTATATTTATACTTAATTGTCTCAAAGTCATATGTTTTTATTCCAGCATGGATGTAGAGAATTTTCCTGATCGATGGGTTATGACATCTGTGAAATTGAATGTTACTGCCCTGCATCGTCACGACATGAATACGTCACTGGAAAATGCCACATTAAGTAGAGACTCATTAGACTTGACTGTGCCGTTCCCCTATTCCTTCCACTGCACAGAATTGACCATGTATGTGGATGAAGTGCGCCAGAAAGATCTGAAGGAATATAAAGGCACCTATATAACTTTAAACAGTTTCCAGGTTTGTTTTTTAAAACTGTTTTACCTACTTTTTACTTTCTAAAAAATATTGTAACCCTACATCTTTAGCTTTAAATTCTTTTCTGATGTGATTGTGTATGTATCTCTTCACTTGCCTGTAAGGATTAGAAATAATGAAGTTATTAGAAAGGATAATAAATTAAACATTTTACAATATCTTTTATAAATATTGTCAAATGACAACACTGTTTAAACCTTATTTGGATATTAAAGAAGCTTTAAATTTTACATCTTCAGATTCAGCCATTCAATGTCCCTGGTGATTACTTCTTTCATCCTCAAGACTGTGTGCCCTATTTCACCACTGCAATTTGGATGTTCCTCTTCACATCATTTTTTCTGCTAGCTATTCTTTTCTTTGGAACTATAATGGTTCTTAATCTTTCCATCATGGATCGCTATGATGATCCTAAAGGAAAAACTATAGTTGTAAACCAGGGTGCTGAGTAGATGTCACAAGTTGCAGTGGTAACATGCGTTGAGCTATGGTAATTGACAAATTGAATTGTAAAACTAAAATCTAAAAAGGATAAAAAGCTTGCCATCATGTTTTAGAGTTAGATATATAAAAAAGGAAAAATTATTTCCAAAATTATTCACAGAATATTTATCATATGATAGAGGCCTATTTAATAAATATTTTTTTTAACCAATACATCTTTCATTTTAGTGCTTGGTTATTCAAGAAATATAATTTTTCAGTTATTTAAATTTTTTAAAAAAAATCTTTTGGGTATGAATTATTATTTTACTCTTATTAAACTTATGAAAGAAATTAAGTCTGAATAAAACTAAATAATTAACAATAATGCAAGATTTAAATTTAGGTTAGGTCACAAGTGGGAATATGTGAGCTGATAAGAGTATAATTTAACTTGGATCTTAAATCATTTTTAATCTCTGTTTTGTGTTCTCATATTTACTCAAGATTTAATAACTTGTATGCATTTCTGGATACTCAAGTACTTGGTAACTTCTGGTTTATAAAAATGAATAAAAATACATCATTCCAGCACAACTCTTGAACATATGATCTAGTTCACTACACTTAATTTAATTTAAATTAATCTTATTATAAAGAAATCCTGCTGGGATTGTGCTATAGTTTTCTTTACTTATTGAAGTTTGTGTTTAAGCATTCCTGATATCAACAATAAAAGTCTTAGATAGAGATTTTTGTTGTTGTTTTGTTTGTTTTTTACGTACCTATAATTTAATCAAACAGCTGACTGTACATGCAAACAGCTGACTGTACATTCAAACACACAATTTAAAAAGCTCCTGACTCCTTTGCAGCATACATTGAAACTATAACTACATTACTGTTGAGCTACATTACATGCACGAAGAACACATAACGAAGTAATAATAAAGAGTGTGACGCCGATGTCTTCGTGCATGTGTCAGTAGCTCCTTTTGTAAGGACTTAGACTTAAAATGGTGACTTTTATTTGTGCAGCAATGCTAGGAAAGAGTTCCAACATACGAACGTAAAATTCAGCAAATAAAAGACGGACAGTATACCCTACAAAGAGATGTGAGGCGGCTAGTGCATGAATGGTTTTAGCATACGTTTAATAATGCATAATATCCAAAATGGGCTTTTAAAAACATGCTTTTATTCCAATGCAACCAAAAAGAAACGCAAAATAAATTTTCTCAAGCCTTCAAACAGGGCCAGCCGCCTTATGCGGCTTAGTATGCGAAACGAATTGCGCAGGGCCCAGTCTGGGTAAGGATAATGAAAGAAAATTAAGATAGGTGCGGCCCACTGCGACTGCATCGATTGCAGGCCACAAAAATAAAAGCTTGGGCGCCATGGCGTTTGGAAAATAAGTTTCTGTTATTGCTCTTCAGTTCTTAATGTTAGTGTTTGCGCTTGTGCATTTGTGTCTTTAAATGGGTCCTTTCAAATAGAAAATAAGTTTTTATGGGGTGGGGGTGGAGAAGCTTTGTGACGTCATATCATGCATTTTGTGCTGAGGGGGGAGTGAGTGAAAAGTTAGCCAAAATCGCGTTTCAGATGTTATTTATTATTTATGGACAACCCCTAATCATAAAGTAAAGAGCCAATATTTATTTGTTGCTGTACTGACATATCTCCTTTTAGTTTTTCTTCTTACCTTATCACTGGGTTAAATGGCTTGTCCTTTTTAGAATTCTGGATTTAGAAACAAGAATTATGTGAAACTGCCATATTCTAGAAAGTAAGAAATCTTTCTCGTCATCATACATGGAGTTTGTGTGAGTTTACAGAATCTAGGAGTAAAACCAACCGACACCTTCATACACCCAACAACTGCCTTTTTAAACAAGTGATAAGAAATAAAACTCAATGATGCACTTAAATTGTAATTTAATCAGTACAGCAAAAAGATAGAAGGAAAACAGAAAATGTTGTTGTTAAAATCAAGTAACATCAAGAAAATATGCAACTGTTCAACTTTCGTCACTCCCATGAGATCGTCTTCTGTCCCTTCTCGGCTTCTTGCACATCTCTTTCAATAATAATATTCATGCTCTATTCTTCGGTTTTTGGCTGATCGTTTTAAATTGTAAAGAGAGTTTGATGGTGGCGAATTTATTTTGGGGGAACTTGATTGTGATGCTAGATTTGGGGGGGGGGGTAATTTAATATATAGAAATAATGTTATAATCCCAGAGAATTTACGTAAAATAAATCTCCTGATGATGGAGAAGACTATGAGAGGGAATTTATTTTCCGACGTCAGCATTTTTAACTAAATGAAGAAGATATTATTGAAAGCCGGGCAGGGGTAATAGTTTTACTCCCCGTCAACGGGGACTGGGGAGGCACTTACACTGCAAAATTTTAATTGCTCAAACCGTCAAATCGCACCTATTACATACCAAGTTCGTATAAATTTAGCATAATGAAACTAAAATTGTGTAATATAATGTTAAAAATTAAATCTGCAACACGTTGATCTTCCCGCGTGACGACATTATGTATTCGAAGGCTGATATTTTCATTTTTCCTTTCTTTTAAGGAGGGTGGGAGGCAGTGACAGCGCCAGAACCCAAATGTGCCACCCCCACTTTCCCGAAAAAATTGATGTTTAAAAAAGTTATTAGGTAAATACAGTAGAAAGTTATAGCTCTAATATGGAGTTGTTAAATTTTTATGTTAGAAATAAAAAGAAAAGCTTCCATTTCTTTGATAAAATTGAAGATTTCTGTTTTTCCTCCTGGCACAAACTTTCATGTATCAATTTTGCCAGCCAAGCCATGCTCATTAGCAAAAATAGCTATAGATTAGACCGTATATATTAATCGTAATTAATTTTTCATTCATTTTATTTTATAGAAGCCACTTTAACACCTTAGGCTTTATAAAAAGAAACTTTTACAAATGTAACAAAGATATAAAACTAAAATGCTACCGCACCCTGGTGAGACCTATACTAGAATATGCATCTTCTGTATGGGACCCATCCACCAAAGAAAATATTGATAAGTTAGAACAAATCCAAAAAAGAGCTGCCAGATTCATTACTGGAGAATATTCAAAACTGACAAGAGTAACACCATTAGTTAAATCATTCAACCTTGAAACACTAGAGGATAGAAGAACCAAGAGTAAATTAGTAATTATACATAAGGCAATTAATTCTAATTTAGAAATACAACACAAAGATAACTTAATANAGTCAAACAGACCAATGGAGAAAGTCAAACAGACCAATGGAGAGAGTCAAACAGACCAATGGAGAGAGTCAAACAGACCAATGGTTGAAAATGAAATGCATAACCAAAGTTTGGTGACACAAATGAGAAAAGAGCACTGCCCCATCAACAAACACTTCAACAGACCACCAGATCACAACAGAGACTAACACAAAGAAATGACATTGAATTTAACTTTAATTTCCAATACCTGAGGGTGATGTCTTTGTACCAAAGCTGAATCTGCTGCCATCAGCGTTGCCTTTAAGGCCAAATAAACTGGAGGCTGTGGGGAAACATGAGGATTGTATAAAAAAGAGGTACAAAAAATATCCTCCCACCGCTAGTGGAATACAGTTTTATCATTATGATCATTCATTGGAGTCCCAGGTAAAGGAAGTAACACAGGAGTTTGTTCTAGAGGGCACCAAAAATATTTCTAGGCTATTTCACTTGTCAACATCATGTAATGAGGTAATGTCAATTTGAGGAAATATGATTAAGTTATTATCAGTAAATAAGATAACCAAATTGTCATTAATGAGATAACGGGAAACCTTATAAAATAGGATATTATTATTAGTAAATAAGATAACCAAAGTGTCATTAATGAGATAACGGGAAACCTTATAAAATAGGATATTATTATCAGTAAATAAGATTAGCTCAGTATCATGTGATGAGAAAAAGTAAACATCACATGTAGGAATCATGTCAATATCATGTACAAGGCTAAAAGACTCCACTGTTATTTTAAATCGACTAGAAGTGGCATTAAATGGTATGAAATAAAAGGCTAATATTAATGACATACTTGGGGTTGTGCTGGATGTTGGCGTGCTGGATGTTGTGGTCGCAGGTGTGGTGCCAAAACTGAAACGGGATCCACCTGATGATGTTGTAGTCGAAGATGTTCCACCAAATACACTAGAGGCTGTCGTCTGTGGCGTTCCACCAAATACACTTGAGGATGTAGTTGCTGGTGTTCCACCAAATACACTAGAGGTTGTAGTTGCTGGTGTTCCACCAAACACACTTGAAGTTGTAGTTGCAGGTGTTCCACCAAACACACTGGTATTAGCTGACTTGTTCCCTAATGATAAAACAAAAATTCAGTGCAGAGTTATTCCTGATAAAAATAATTGCATTTCACAACAGCTACATAAAGCAGAGGATTAGCAAGATAAAATCAAAGAGAGGGCTAGCTAAATAAAGAAAATGATGAGCACGCACCACCAAACACTGATGCACCAGTAGAGGCACCAGTGAAACTGAAGGCATCGGCTGCAGCCTGCGCTGGTGACGTTCGGGTGGCCGCTGTGAATCCTGGCGATTTGCGGGCCACGGTTGCTTCACTTCCTGTTGAAGTTTGACTTGTCGTTGAGTCCTTGTCCAAATTTGCTGAGTCTTCTAGGGGAGAAGTATATTTGGTGTGGTTAATTAAAAGCAATAATTGTCAAAAATGTGTTGAGATAAAGGTGTCTTACAGTACAGTCATCAATTTCTAGAGATAATGAAATTATTCATCTTAAAAGCAGTTGGCACATCATCTTGATGAAATTCTTGAACAGGGAACAAAAAGCTGTTAGTAAAATTGTTCACGTAACTAATAAAGGAAAAATATGATTACTTTACTCTTCAATCATTCACTCCTTCATCTCTCATGAACCCATTCATGTTTGTTCTCACATTCCTAAATGGGTATAGACACAGACGATGCAATGCCCTCATTCAATGGACCCACTTTTACCCCATGCTTTGGTATGTAACAGAAATAAAATGAACCAACTTCAACTATGAAGGTGTTGACAGCTCATGAACTACATTACCTCATTATTGTGTTATCTATCCCAGTCACTCAACATATAAATGAAAAAAAAAAATAATTTAAAAAATCACTGAAGTTATAGACCTGAACTTTACATATGGAAATATTCACATAAACTAAAATACCTTTTTTTATAAATAGAAAATTAAATAAACCCTTCCAGTACACATGATATATAGTAGACTGAATGAAACAGCAACTTATTACTTGCACATTTGAAATATGAACATCTTACCACTACACTTGACACATACATGTCAATATGAACATCTTACCACCACATTTGACACATACAGACAATATGAACATCTTATCAATACACTTGACACATCTCAATATGAACATCTTACTATACTTGACACATCTCAATATGAACATCTTATCATTACACTTGACACATACATGTCAATATGAACATCTTACCACTGGATGCTGTGGCTCCTCCTAGTGTAGATACTTTAGCAGACAGGTCAGAGAAGCCAACATTCCTGGATGGGGTGGCACTAGAGCCGAAAATTGTTGAGGGTCCAGTGGATGGTCCAGTGGGGACAGATTTGTTGCCAAATAAGGATGGGCCCCCAAATGATAATCCTGGAGCTAAAACATTACATGTTTTAATAGGATTATATAGCAACAAACTAGACACAAAGCCAAGACATTGATGGTTTTATTGGGTAAAACAGCAACAAACAGATAAAAAATTAAGACTGAATCCTGAATATATAAAAGATTAATTAACCTGACTGGAATGGGCCACAGGTTTGGGAGGGAAGAGAATGTTTCATAATCTTGCATTGTTGAGGAGATTAAGGAGATAAATAAATTCAAAAGTTTTAACAGGTGGTCTGTTTATGTTGCTCATTGTATTAATGAGCCATACACCCAGGCTTCATTGAAAATAGCTGTCTGTTTTCTTATGTCTTACTTTGTCTTATACTCTAGCATTCATTTAAGGATCAAAATACATAACACCTGATAACTTCCCACATTTTTTTACACACTACAAATCCTCCACCCCCACCCCACACTAAGTTATTTAACGTTAGATCAAGGAACACACAAACAGTCAGAGACTCTCAAACCAGTCACATTACCTCCAGTGGTCCCGGCAGCTGTAGTGGTCTTAGCACCAAACAGATCTTTGGACGTCACTTGTCCTGTGTTGCTTTTGACAGGTGTAAAAGCTTTTGAGCCAAAAGAAAAAAAATTTGTTATACTCTTCACCTTGATTTAATCACAATTAACGTTTAAATTGACAAAGTGCAGTTATGGTAGAGCTCTCTTAAGAAACAAAATTAAAGAAAATAAAAACTCTTCAGTGCCTGAAAAAAAGTGTTTTCGACTTCCGGCAATGGCGCCATTTCCCTGGCTAGTGTTATTGCTCGATTTGCTTAGTTTGTAAAAATAGTTTTTACAGGTTTTTAATGCAATTTCACTATACTATATTATAAAAATAATAGTACAGGTTAAATTATTAATAACTCAAGACGGTCATTTGGATACCTAAAATAACCATTCTTATCCTAAAGGATGAAGTCAGTATGACTTTATAACATAAATAAATTTTACTCAATTTTTAAAATTCTATAACCAGTTAATCGTAATACAGGAAACGAGGCGGAAGTTTAACAAAAACCTAATGGGTCTTTAAACTTCAATTTTTTCTGTAAAAGGGAACAACTCTTGATGCAAAGCAATTTTGTCTGTAAGAGGGAACAACTCTTGATAAAAAGCTTAACAAAAGTAAATTTTAAAAAAATACAAATAGGGGAAGAAGGAAGAAACAGCTATTTCATATTTTTCAATTTTTTTTAGTTCTCCCCAGATCCTATAGAAGGTCTAAAAATAAAATTTTCTTAAAATAACGCCTCTGAAAATATGGAAAATTCAAATGTATTTAGTTAATAGATCATTAATCTATGATTTGAACAATCACGTTAAGATATCTCAAAACTTCAAAAAAGGCTCAGAGCCGTTTCTTCCCTTGAGATCTTCAAATATTTTTCTCTATATATTCCATGTTTATTAGCTCATGTTGTAATAAGGTAAAAATGCTTGGTGGCCAAGGCTGGTGTTGAATAGAATGGTGTCTCCTACTGAGGTTATAATAATATCACAGCTTGGTTCAGGAAATCTTTAATGCAAACCTCCATGGAAACATGAAGCTATGTAAACATTGTGAGGTTGGTACTGGTACTATCTGGCATGTGCCTCAAGTCCTATCATGTGACCTCACCTTGTGCACCTGAACTAGGGACCGACGTCTGTGGGACTTTGAAGATGTTGCCAGCACCTGCTGCTGTGGTGGCGGCGCTGAAATTGAATGTTCCACTGCCACTGCCTCGTGTGCCAAACGCCGAGTTTCCAGACGGCACCAGTTTTGGGGCTGTATAATGATAGAGAGGGGTATTCAAAGCTCAGCTCTAATGCAGCCATAGATTTAGCAAATGTAAATGGACATTCATAAATAAAAATGTGTAATATTTATTAGAACTAAAACAAGGTGCACAGAATGCTCACATCACAATTACAAATGTTTGTGTATATCAAATGTTGAATTCATAACATATACATTTATAACTAAATGCCTCCATAGTTCAATTAAAATTGGTAAAATCTATTTAAAAATTCTATACATCTTTAGTAACATTTTCTATTTAAATAATTGCATAAATCTATTATTATTTGAACAGACAGGAAGTCTCTGCTGCTCAGCAAGGGATATTCTGAAGTGTTACGGTAAATAATATTTCACTAAATAAATTTTTTATAAAAGTTAAATTTTGATATTTAACTTATTCTTGATAATGGGAAATAAGACAACTTACACTGAGGTGGTGGCCCTTGGCCCAATGTTTTTACTGGATGCTGGACGGCATCATTTCTCCCTGGCAGGGGCAACAGTACACCATCTGTTGAGAGGGATAACATTGAGTTGTGATGGAGTGATTGGTATAGCATGACATTGAGTTGTGATTGAGTGAGTGGGTTAGCATAACATTGACTTGTGATTGAGTGATTGGCATAGCATAACATTGAGTTGTGATTGAGTGAGTGGCTTAGCATAACATTGAGTTGTGATTGAGTGATTGGCATAGCATAACATTGAGTTGTGATGGAGTGATTGGCATAGCATAACATTGAGTTGTGATTGAGTGATTGGCATAGTTTAACACTGATTTGTGATGGAGTGATTGGCATAGCATAACATTGTGTTGTGATTGAGTGATTGGCATAGTTTAACACTGATTTGTGATGGAGTGATTGGCATAGCATAACATTGAGTTGTGATGGAGTGATTGGCATAGCATAACATTGAGTTGTGATTGAGTGATTGGCATAGTTTAACACTGATTTGTGATGGAGTGATTGGCATAGCATAACATTGAGTTGTGATTGAGTGATTGGCATAGCACAACATTGTGACTCTGAAAGATTGGCATAGCGCTAAATATTGGTGAGGCTAAATAATTGACATTGCTATAACAGTGTGAGGTTGAATATTGGGCATAGAATAACATAGTGACTGAATGATTGGCATGGTATTACTAAGTAATTGATAGCATGGTAACATCTTGGAGTGGCAGAGGGATTGTATATTCTGTAAGAAGCAAGTTCAATAGAAGCTTTCACGTTCATGTTAGTTAAGAAAAGGGAATACAACACATGGAAGTCAGTGGATATGGATGTTACTTTGAAATAAGTCTACTTTCATCTGGTGTGGGGCTTCATTCAAAACAAAAAGTATTACCAACTGTTTTCACATAGTATGATTAATTGCTTTGATCAAAGTTCATGCCCAATTCAGCTGATGTGTTTTCAGCAAAGCATTGAAATAGGCCAACCTTCACTGATGCCTGGAAAAGCTGTTTCGTCTTCATCGTCGTCCTCATCCTCGTAGCCGTTGTCCTCATCATCGTAATCGTCCTCCTCGTCATTAGTCTCATCCGTCTCTGTGATGTCCTCATAGCATTGAGACTGTGACGTAAGAGGGGGCTGAACTCTGCTGTCAGAAGGAACACTGGAACTCACTGGGGGCTGACTGACTGATACAGGAGTCTGTTAGGATAAAAGACTTGAATTAAAACCCAATCTAAAACTAAAAATTGTTAATCAGGAGGTCCCCTTTTCTTCAGAATTCTTTATACAGTTTTTACCAATCATATAGCAACTATGGGCCAGTGATTGTATCCAGTCGAGGTTTGAAGTAGGAAAGTAAAATCCCAGTATTATGATATAAAGTATTGTACTTTGTAGAACAGCATAAAATTGTGGGTTTTTAAAAATTGAACCCTCTGGTAACGAAATATTAATTAGATGTCATCAGTGACATGACTGTTAATTTTCATTGCACTCTACACTCCATTGAACAAAATGTTTAGCTATAAAGAAAACCCAAAACTTAACACAAAAAAAAGGTTCAGATTTTTTGTAATTTACCACCTTTCCTCCAACCATTTTACTATTTAAAGTCTTAAAGCACATACAAAGAAAATTTTTTTTTTAAAATGGCAGTCATATGTCACTTTATGTGAATTGATTAAAAATATAACTGAATATATAGTGAATAAAACAAAAAAGATAGATTATCATAGATAACTAAGGGCTGTTGTGTTCCTCATACTCTCCAAGTGTACCATGGTAGTGATTACATGGCAGACAGCCCTTACATGGTGGGCAGCCATTACATGGTGGACAGCCCTTACATGGTGGACAGCCCTACTATACTGAACAAGGAAACTGACCCCATAAAAAGTAAGCGAGTATCAGGCCAAATCAGACCATAACAGCACATGTGTTGTGTTAGTTGACAGCCTAGCCAGCTGGACCTACCTTGGAGGTCACTTGCATAGCAAGGTGTGACGGCTGGGAAACCTGGGCCAGGGATGAGCTGACACTTTGCTTTGTCACAGACACCGCCAGGGGGGACGGCTTGAACGCAGCACCAGAGAATGCTGTAGGGGTGTTGGTTTTTGCTGGCGGGGTCACGGTCACCGGCTGGGGGAGTCTGGACTGGGGGAACCCTTGTTGATTGTTGGAGGCTGTGTTGAGGTGAGCCTGACCTTTTGATACAAATATTCAAAGACACAAGTTACAATACTTAACAAGCCATGTGACAAGTTTTTATGGCAAAACTTCTCCTGTAAATTAGACTAAAAAAAGATGATAGTTAACCCTTAAAATGTCAAGAATCTTTGTCAGCATTACTGCACCAAATCTAAAGATCAAGTTCTAGGAATTTTTCCAGGAGAAAATAGGAAATTCCGGGAAAATATAAAATTGTCCAAGATTATAAGCTGTCACTAAATAGCTGATGTCTCCCTGCTCAGGGTAGAAAATAAAAGACCATGCGCCATGAATTTTTTTCACTCCACCCTCAGTGGAAAATCAAATTTCAGGTTGGTAAAGGAGAAACTTTCTAATTTAAGAAATTTTCCAGAACATTAGCTCTCTAAATTTCAGTGTATTTCCATGAAATTATTCTATTGTGTGAGGCTGTAGGAACCCTACAAGACTTTAAGGTATTTTTGTCATAAGCTTGTTAAAATAAAAGGTCATACTAGATATACTCAGACGTCCTAACACATGTACAATGTTTTGAAGAATACTTATTACTAAGTGTCTTAAGGTTTGAAAATAAGTTGATTAAAAAAAATTATGAATGTTTACAACCTTGATCTCAACAGAAAGAGTCAAACTTCCTGTTCAAACTCTCAGAAAACATTGTTTTGTCAGACACTAAGCAAACTTCTTTTAATCTTTTAGAAATTATATTGGTATATGAATTTTATTACAAGCCAAAAGCATTAAAAAAGTCCATTTTAATTAAAACCATACCATCTATTTTTTTTAATAATCATCCACAATAAACACAAATTTACTAGCCTGAAACACTCTTGGGCAGTCCTCTTTATCGTTTATTGTTGATCTTCCCCCTTACCCCAGTGAAGTAGTCTTTAACTACACAACTAAGCATAGAGTCTCAAAGCTAATCAGAGCCCGATGGGTAGAATTGAAATTGCCCCAGCGCTACATAATTGACCAAAAATTTTGTTTTACATTTCTGGGGACAGTTATCATCCATTAGGATAGGAGCCACTAGACCAGATCATTTAACTCTTGAAGTTGCAAAGCGTTGTAATGCGTCTCCGCCCGCTATCCTTAAAGCGTCCTAAAGCGTCTCTAGATACCACTCTCGTTAGAAATAAGATCTCGGAAAGTAAAAACTCTTCGATGCTTGAAAAATGATGCATTCGACTTCCGGCAATGGCGGCTGTTGCCCGCGCTAGTGTTATCGCTCGATTTGCGATGTTTTTTTGTAGTTTTAACGGGGTTTTTCAAAGATACGTTTTCGTTATACTTTATTACTAAAATAATAGTACTAAACTCCAGGTAAATATTGTTTTAAATTCAGTACGGTCTTTTGGATGCGTAAAATAACCATTCTTAGCCTAAAATGAAGTCAGTATGAAAATAATATTATAAATGGATTTTACGCAAATTTTTTAATTTCATAACCAGTTTATCATAATACAGGAAATCCTTACGGGAATGAGGCGGAAGTTTATTGAAAATCCTTATCTTATCTTAGATATACAGACGCTCCTTCTATGCAGAAGATAATTGCGTCCACAGACCATGAGAGATGATCTGTTGGCAAGTGATGTAGCGGTCACAGGCCACGGCTATAGGGGTTCCACGCATTACCCCAGCCGCCTGACTATTGTCTAGTTAGGTACCCATTCAGAGCTGGGTGACTCGGAGACTCCTCAGGCATGGGAAAAATCCTCGCCATCCGTGGATTCGAACTCGTGACCATCGGTACGACAGTCGAGTGCGCTACCATTCAACCACCGCGTCCCTTATGCGACTTTAAGAGTTAAATTGGTGTTGGTCTTAATGAGAAACTTATCCCATACGGTTGCAAGATGTTGAAGTGTTTCCACCAGTGAGTCATTAGATAAGGCTGCAAGCTGTCAACTTACTGTTTGTTAATTTCAGCACGCCTGTGGGGCCTGGCAGCTGGGAGGGGGGAATGCCTGTGGGAGTCTGTTGATTGTCAAGTGGATGTTTCCTCTGTAAGGCTCTGTGCTGCTCCTGTGAGGCTCTTGGCTGCTCCTGTGAGGCTCTTGGCTGATCCTGTGAGGCTCTTGGCTGATCCTGTGAGGCTCTGTGCTGCTCCTTGTGGCTGTTTGCTGCACTAGGGCTGCGGCCAGGGGTCTGGGCAGCTATCCTAGACATTGACAAGTCGGCTGGAAATAAATAGGACAAAACTGAGACGGACCTGCTTGAAACAGAACAGCAACAGACCTAATAGGTGGATAAATAAAATGATTTAAACTATGAAGGAACAAAAAGGTCACTTATTCAAAGACATACCAGCAAAGTAATCACAGATCTGCTAGTAACTAAGATCATTAAGAACCTAATAATGTACAAAATATCCCTCCATCAAAGGCAAACCAATAGAAAAGTAGAAAAGTCACAGATCCAATGGTGGCTAAAATAATTTAAAGATACTGATGAACAAAATAGTCACTTATTCAATGACCCACAAAAACTAAATGCAAGGCATTGTAACTGAGCCGCCCATTACCAGGTGTTGGTATAGATTTAACTGTGTGGTTCTTACCTGGAGTTGAGGATTTAATTTTGGGCACCTTCCTCTGTGACAGCACATCCCTGAGCCTGGATATCTTCTCTGGGGTCATGCTGTTGGTCACAACTGAGGTCAAGGTCATCCCTAGGTTCTGCGGGCCTTTTAAGGGCGATGGTGCGTCTCTACATGATGAAAGCAGTTTTAAAGCTATACACGTTGGCAAATGAACAAACAAATTGGCCAATGAACACATATACATGCTGGCCAATGAACAACTATAAATGCTGGCCAATGAACAACTATACATGTTGGCCAATGAACAACTATAAATGCTGGCCAATGAACAACTATACATGATGGCCAATGAACAACTATAAATGCTGGCCAATGAACAACTATACATGTTGGCCAATGAACAACTATACATGATGGCCAATGAACAACTATACATGATGGCCAATGAACAACTATACATGATGGCCAATGAACAACTATACATGTTGGCCAATAAACAACTATACATGATGGCCAATGAACAACTATACATGTTGGCCAATGAACAACTATACATGTTGGCAAATGAACAACTATACATGTTGGCCAATGAACAACTATACATGTTGGCCAATGAACAACTATACATATTGGCCAATGAACAACTATACATGTTGGCCATTGAAAAACTATACATGTTGGCCAATGAAAAACTATACATGATGGCCAATAAACAACTATACATGATGGCCAATAAACAACTATATATGATGGCCAATGAACAACTATACATGATGGCCAATAAAAAACTATACATGATGGCCAATGAACAACTATATATGATGGCCCCATCTTGTTTTAAATTTTTCACATAAATCCCCTTCTTTATTATTCAACATGCCAACAAAACAATGGCGGAACTTCCTTGGACTGGCTTTGTTGCTTGTTAACAATAATCACAAATTTACAATACGTTGTCAACAACAAGAAAAATACTTTCAAACATATCAAGACAAAAAGCACTGCATCCTTTTATTGTGATTAGCTCACGTCATATTAACAAGATATTGACACAACATGACAATGACAATAATGACAAGCCTGCTGCTGTCACATCTGTCCCACCCAGAGTTCAACAAATTTATCCTTTTAGGACACTCTGGACACAAGGAATTAACCCATTTAGGAACTCTAGGACACAAAGAATTTACCAATTTAGGACACTCTTGGACACAGGGAATTTATCTACTTAGGATTTTCTTGGACACAAAGAATTTAGGCATTTAGGACACTCTTGGACCCAAGGAATTCACCCATTGAGGACACTCTTGGACACAAGTAATTTACCCATTGAGGACAGTCTTGGACACACGCAATTTACTCATTGAGGACAGTTATGGACACAAGTAATTTACCCATTGAGGACAGTCTTGGACACAAGTAATTTACCCATTGAGGACTAGGACACAAGTAATTTACCCATTGAGGACAGTCTTGGACACAAGTAATTTACTCATTGAGGACAGTTATGGACACAAGTAATTTACCCATTGAGGACAGTCTTGGACACAAGTAATTTACCCATTGAGGACTAGGACACACGTAATTTACCCATTGAGGACTAGGACACACGTAATTTACCCATTGAGGACAGTCTTGGACACAAGTAATTTACCCATTGAGGACAGTCTTGGACACACGTAATTTACCCATTGAGGACAGTCTTGGACACCAGGTCTATGTCTCTGTTTGAGGCCGTGGTGTACAGTTTGAGGTTCTTGAGCTGACTCTCCAGCTTCCTGAGCTGCTCCCGCTGGCTCATAATGACAGTGTTGTTGTTTTTGATGGTCTTGAAGATGGTGTCGCCTGTCGGGGTGTGAAGCCTTGGGAGTAACATACAACTCATCAATAAACAGGGGAAAGAAATAAAATGTCTGAATGGAGGGCTTTTTATGACAGGGAGTGTAGAAACACTTACATCTTAAGATAGAGTAAGTAGAAACACTTACATCTTAAGATAGAGTAAGTAGAAACACTTACATCTTTAGATAGAGTAAGTAGAAACACTTACATCTTTAGATAGAGTAAGTAGAAACACTTACATCTTAAGATAGATTAAGTAGAAACACTTACATCTTAAGATAGAGTTAGTAGAAACACTTACATATTAAGATAGAGTAAGTAGAAACACTTACATCTTAAGATAGAGTAAGTATAGATAGTAAGATAGAGTAAATGCCTTCATGAGTCAGGTTTAAGACTGCCAGAACAGAATGAGTACAAATGAGTAATTTGAAGTGCATTTTGAAAGGAGGTTGGATGTAAAAGCTATGGTGGGTTTGAATGCATTGGTAAGGTGAAAAGAAATGTTTGTGTATGACTTCATGAGGATTAATGCTTTCAAAAACATTGAGGAGAAATTCATTTATAGGACAAGGGGGAATGGAAGAGTATTAATGGAAAAGCCTTCTTCATAAAACAGGGTGATTAGAAAAAGTGCCTCTGTAAGATGGGGTGGGGAGAATTTTTTTTTATAAATCAAGATGAATAGAAATGCCATTATAAGACAAGATGGGTAAAATTTGCTTTCATTCAAGGGTGTGGGTAAGTATAAGCAATCATAAGCAAACAAGATAAAGAAAATAATGGACCAGAATAACCTGTCTAGTAGAAGAAAAATTTTCTGAAAGTTTTTATTTCTTTTTGTTATGTGTTGCATAACAGTGTATTTTTAGTATAGAGATTATATTGATGAATGAACTCAATTTAGGAAATTTCAACAACTAACAGGCACATACAAAAGTATTTGTAACACAAGAAATTTTAGCCCAAAGTTTGGTGCATTTTAGGCTAATGTCAGTGCCTTAGCCATGTAAAACAAACACATTATCTACCTCTCATCCTTTCGCTTTTTTTCCAGGTGTTCTTGCCACACAGCGTCCAGCACACGGTCAACCTCTACAATACTGTGCTCCAGAGTCTGGGCCATCTGTTGAATGGTCCTTAACTTCTGGGCACTGGACGGATCCAAACCTCGTTTCTGGTTGGGTGAGAAAAAAAAAAGGTTCAGGTAGAAATATATTAGATGGACACTTATTTACTAATGGAATATTATATCATTTATATTTTTTATTAGTATAAATCTGACACTAGCTTTTGCTACGCAATCATAAAAATAACCTCTTTTTCAGACATTAGTGGTATGTAAATCAGTATGATCTTAATTTATCTAAAAGATTAAGTTTTACACAATAATATTGGTTTTGACTTCTCTGTGAAGAATATTAAGAGCATGTATGTAATTTGTTTTGGTTGCAAAATCTCAAAATACACAATTCACATAGGTAAAATGTGCTAGAGATGATACTATAAATAAACCAGATCAAATTCTCAATATTAACTAAATTAAATTATACTTTTTAAAATTCTGGCCTCAAAGTATTAAATATGTATTTATTTTACATTAATTTAAATATAATGTATAAATCTATGATTTACGTGGGGGCGCGGTGGTCAAAGTGTTAGTGCGCTGCGGTACAAAAACAATTCTAAAATAAAAATAAAAATCGGTCACGGGTTCAAACCCCGGTTCTGGCACCCCTACGGGTAGATGATGCTCGTTAAAACCTTGGCTGGTAGTTCATCTAGGAGAAGGAAACTCCGAGTACAAATCCTCCGCTGCCTTGCGGCTATACCTGCCTTGCGGGAAAGGCTAAGGGAGTAAACCCTGAAAGAAAATCAGGAATTGGAGCACCTACAGGCGGTCTATACATAAGACTTATGTACATACCGGCAGCTCCTGCGACGCCAATGGCAGCCAAGCTGCATCGACGCAAGTCGTTCCCTTGGTTACACCATTGACGTGGAGAGGGGGGATATGCTGTATGGGCAGCAGCTAATTCTCCATAATACCCGCCCAGGCTTGCATCACCTCTGGAGAGGACACTCCAGCGTCGCCGCAAGGTGTCGACAAAACACGGGAAGCAGCAGTTACCGGTTATAAGCCAAAGCTCAATTGACGTAGAGCTAGGCGCCAGGGGCTGCTTCCGACGGTGGGAGAGACTACCAATGTCTCACTGGACAGCTACCGCCCGCCTCAAACTGGGCAGCCCCCAGTCAAATAGGTGCTATCCCGTCATGGCCTGCCTTCTCCACTGGGTGCGTGGAGATTAGAGTACCACTCAACAAGTGGGCCACTAAGCCCTGCACCAAGAAATACAAAAAAGAAAAAGAAGACCCCAGCTCTTCGAATCGCTAGCTGGAACGTGAGGACTATGTGTCCCGGCATCACTGATGATCTGCAGTCCATAAACGACACACGGAAGACAGGAATAATCGATAGAGAACTTAAAAGGCTAAAGATTGACATAGCATGCCTTCAGGAGACCAGGCTCCCAGACAACGGTTCACTCAAAGAGGCCAATTACACCTTCTTCTGGCAAGGCAGACCGAAAGACGAACCTAGACAGCATGGTGTGGGTTTCGCTGTTAAAAACACTCTTCTACCATCCATTGAACCACCGTCATCAGGCACGGAGAGGATCCTCACTCTAAGACTCAGAACAACTGCGGGCCCAGCAAACATTCTTAGTGTGTATGCCCCAACACTCTATTCAACTCCGGAAGAGAAGGACCAGTTCTATGGAGCGTTAGACCAGGCAATAGCCGGCATCCACAAAGACGAGGCAATCTATCTCCTAGGAGATTTCAATGCTAGAGTGGGGAGCGACCACGAAGCCTGGCCCACCTGCCTTGGACTATTTGGAAGAGGAAAGTTAAATGAAAATGGACAAAGGCTTCTGGAATTGTGCTGCTCACGAGGCTTGTGTGTGACCAACACTTTCTTCAAGTGCAAGGATATACATCAAGTATCTTGGAGACACCCTCGATCCCACCAATGGCACCAGCTGGACCTCATTATCACCAGGCGTGCACAACTAGCTAGCGTCCTACTCACTCGCAGCTATCACAGTGCCGACTGTGACACGGATCATTCCCTTGTCGCCAGCAAAGTACGAATAATGAGGAAAAACTCGTACCACACAAAGAAAAAGGGAAGTCCACGCATCAATACCTCCTGCATGAAAGACCCTGCGATAGCGCAGCTGTTCAAAGACAAGGTGAAGGAAAGTCTCTCAAAGATGTCCCCATGCGTCACCATTGACTCCAAATGGACGCAACTGAGAGACACAATCTATACATCCGCAATACAAGCCTTTGGCAAAAAATCTCACAAAAACACGGACTGGTTTGATGAACATTGGGACGAGATGAAACCCGTCACTGAAGCAAAAAGGAAAGCTCTTATGGCTTACAAGGAAAAGCCTACACCTGACAATTTGCATGCTTTAAAAACAGCTAAGTCACTTGCCCAAAAGGTTGCACGTAAATGTGTCAATACCTACTGGCTTAAGCTCTGTTCCAGTATACAATCAGCTGCAGACATGGGCAATGCAAAAGTCATGTACGAAAACATCAAAAAGGCAACGGGCCCCTTGACGTCAAAAGCTGCTCCCCTAAAGTCCAAAAATGGAGAAATTATTCAAGACCAGGCAGCACAGCTAAAACGGTGGGTTGAGCATTATCTGGAATTGTATTCAACAGTTACCACAGTCTCCAGCACCGCTCTAGATGACATCCCAGATATGCCACTCATGGAAGAACTTGATGTCGTGCCCACACAGGAAGAGCTGAGCAAAGCAATTGACAGTCTAGCTTGTGGAAAAGCGCCTGGGAATGATGGAATACCACCAGAGGTTCTAAAGAGTGGCAAGACAGCTTTACTCCAACCATTGCACGAGATTCTGTCCCTCTGCTGGGAACAGGGCTACATCCCCCAAGACCTAAAGGATGCAAATATAGTGACACTATATAAAAACAAAGGTGATAGGAGTGATTGCAATAATTATCGCGGCATTTCACTCCTTAGTATTGTAGGAAAGACCTTTGCCCGCGTTATACTAAAACGTTTACAAAGCCTAGCATCCCGCGTCTATCCAGAATCTCAGTGTGGTTTCCGGTCCGGTCGGTCTACCATAGACATGGTGTTCTCCATACGACAGCTCCAGGAAAAATGCAGAGAGCAGCAGATGCCACTATACATTGCATTTGTGGACCTTACAAAAGCCTTCGACTTAGTCAGTCGCAACGGGCTATTCCAAATACTGGCAAAAATTGGATGTCCCCCTCACCTACTTGCCATCATCAGACAGTTCCATGAAAATATGCTTGGCACAGTACAGTTCGATGGAGCTAAGTCAGAGGCCTTCCCTGTCAGCAGCGGAGTTAAACAAGGTTGTGTACTCGCACCAACACTCTTCGCAATATTCTTCTCTGTACTTCTTCGATACGCATTCAAGGATAGCAGTGAGGGAATCTGGTTACATACCAGAGCTGATGGAGGACTTTTCAACACTGCCCGCCTCCGAGCCAAGACCAAAACGACGGATGTCCTAATTCGAGAGCTACTATTTGCGGATGATGCGGCACTAACAGCACATACAGAATCTGGTTTGCAACAACTCGTGTCAAGCTTCTCCAATGCCTGCAAAGAATTTGGTCTGCAAATCAGCTTGAAAAAGACAAACATCATGGCCCAAGACACTCGACCTCCTCCTACCATAAATATCGATAATGGAAACTTGGAGGTTGTGGACAGCTTCACCTACTTGGGATCCAAGGTCTCCAATACACTGTCCATTGAAGAAGAAATAAACAGCAGAATTGGCAAGGCAGCCGCAACAATGGCTAAACTAAATAAGCGGGTCTGGCAAAACACCAAGCTAACGGAGAAAACCAAACTGTGCGTCTATCGAGCCTGTGTCATCAGTACACTACTATATGGGAGCGAGACATGGACCACTTATACATCACAAGAGCGTAAGCTTAACAGCTTCCATTTGAGATGCTTGCGCCGCATCCTTGGTATTAAATGGCAAGAAAAAGTGCCTAATAGTGAGGTACTAACGCGTGCCAATACCCAAAGCATGTTCTCAATTCTTAGTGAAAGACGCCTGAGGTGGCTAGGACATGTCAAAAGAATGAGCCCCGGCCGCATCCCGAAGGACCTCCTATATGGTGAACTTGCTTCAGGAAAGAGGAAAACAGGTCGCCCACGCTTGCGATTTAAAGATGTCTGTCAAAGGGACATGAAAGCAGCCAAAATACATACAAGTGACTGGGAGTGTAAGGCAGAAGACCGATCTACGTGGCGCACAGTTGTCAAAGAGGGCGTCATAGTAGCCGAGGAGCGAAGAATGGAGGAGGCTGCAGACAGAAGAGCTAGGAGAAAGGCCAAAACATTTGGAAGCACAGAACTCGTGTGTAAAAACTGTGGCAAAGACTGTCACTCAAGGATAGGACTGCACAGTCACTCGAGGAAATGCAACCCAACCCAACGGTGATGCACCATCGTCTCGCGAGACGGAAGGATGCCGGATAGTGGCATAAGGGGAAAGTGAAGTAGCTTTCACAAGATTCAATGAGCCACCACTAAAGAGCAAGGGATTGGGTGTCTAGTTCAATGCCGAGGGTCTTGCCAGCACCGAGGCTTGAACCCTTGACTCTCTTTTGCCTTGGTTCAACAGTCAAGCGGGCTACCGCTAGACCACCACGCCCCGACGTAATCATAATCATTTGTTCTTTTATGTGGTTATTAAGTTTCAGTTTCGGACAACTTTATCAACTGAAATAGCTGTTATAAAAATGAAAGGGGTCCTATAATTAAAAAAAAACAGCCTTTCCCACCTGTATCAGAGAATTGTAGTAGGGATCCGATTCTTTACTGAGGCTGGCTTTACATTCCTCAGCCAAGGCAAAGAGGTTAAAGCAAAGACTTTTCTGCTCTTGGGTCTCTCTTTGTTGTTCCTGAAAAAAAAGTGATCAGGCATTTTTTAAGACTGATCTCTGTCTGACATCATGCACAAACAAATGGATCATAGTATGGGGACAGATCAGTCATAACATGGACATATAGATAAGTTAAAATATAGACATTGATCAAACATAGCACAAACGAATGGATCATAGTATGGGGACAGAAAAGTCATAACATAGACATATAGATCAGTTAAAATATAGACATTGATCAGTTAAAATATAGACATTGATCAGTTAAAATATAGACATTGATCAAACATAGCACAAACTAAAACCAGTCATAATAAAGATTTAAGGAACAATCTTATTATCTTCCTTAACAGAAACTTGAAGAACTTGACTTAATACAGTTACAGAATGATTTTTTTTTTTTTTTTTGCGTATTTACCTTTGTAGCATCTTTGATTTCTGTACAAAACTGAATCATCTGTTCTGTGTCCCGCACCAGAGTTTCTTTCTCTTCTTGTGTGCCAACTTTCATAAACCCTTTCCTGGAACGTGCTTTAAGTTCCCTGAGCTCTTTCTCAAAGTCATTGATCTGTAGACAAAGAGTTGGCATTTTATATGATGAAAATATGTCATTGGTGGCAGGCAGACACATAGCTTATTGGTTAAATGGGTGAACTTAATAAATGGTTCATACTTGCCAGACTGTTTTATTTTATTGTAAGGGTAAGCACTTTAAGTGCAAATGAAGATACAGTTGAATTAACATTTAAATATATGTTAGATGTAAGTGAAAAAAAGATAAACTTCATTCATGATGGATAAGCTTAGGAGACAATATTCTTGGGTATAGACAGAAGGAGCGACTGTATTAGGTAAGCTTAGGAGGCAATAATCTTGGGGAATAGAAGGAGCGACTGTATTAGATAAGCTTAGATAAATTTAAAAAACTGACAAATTTTAATATACTTAAAATATACAAAGAAAGAGAAAACATTAAGCAATCCCAGTATTTGTAAGACGGAGACACAGAAAAACAAGTTCAAGCTGACCTCTTCAAAAATATTGATGGTGAATGCACTGTCCACGGTGGCTTCTATATTAGCTGTTGCTGGATGCTGGATGGTTGCAGGGTCTAAATGTTACAAATAATAAAAATTATTTAAAGGCGATTGTGTAAAGGCAAAATCTAATTCTGTAAGATTTTCCAACTGGAATGCATTTTGTTTTCAAGTAAAATTAATAGATGGGAAGATCATATACTGCCACCAAACCCATATTTGTTGGTTATTTCAAGGAGTTAAAATTAACCCCTATCCCAACTAATGGTGAGAATGTTTGTGAAGGGAAAATCTCTTATTTAATCTCTTTTTTCCCCTGTACTGTTGAAGGCATTTGCCAAAACTTCAAAGTTACAACAATATCATTATAACTTAAGTATGGTTTTCCTTGTGTTTTTTATAAACACAACAACACCAAAAGGTTGGGACCTGTGAAATCTACTTAAAAGCTTTCTTTTCCTTCAAACCAATCATAAACAGCCATTTACGGGGAAGGGTAAGAGCTCAGTACAGAAGACTATCAGCAAAGAAATTAGAAATCTTTAGACTAATAGAGAACTTCAAAAGAACTGTCCTGGCTAAAAGGGCTATTGTTATTGACTAAGTTCTGATGCTTACCTGGAACTGGTCCTGGGTATGATGGTGTTGTGTTTGCTGACCTAGATGTTGGAACAGGGAGTAGTCCATTGCCAGGAGGGGTGAGTCCTTGATTTGCTTGACCCTGGGGAGTTGTCTTAGCAGTGAAAGCAGATGGTGCATGTGGCTGAGCTTGGGGTGTCCCAAATATGCCACTGGTTGGCTGGCCCTGAGATGTTCCAAACACGCCACTGGTTGGCTGACTCTGGGATGTTCCAAACACGCCACTGGTTGGCTGACTCTGGGATGTTCCAAACACGCCACTGGTTTGTTGGCTCTGGGATGTCCCAAACAACCCACTGGTTGGCTGGCTCTGGGATGTTCCAAACAACCCACTGGTTGGCTGGCCCTGGGGTGTCCCAAACAAACCACTGGTAGATTGAGACTGAGGTGCTCCAAACAGACTTGACGGTTGAGTTGTTGAACCTTGAAATGAGGTCATGAATTATCAAACTGCGAACTAATTGCTCCTCCTCATTAAAACTACATTTAAAAGTGTTTTGATGCATAATCTCTCTATGGAACAAGATATCACAAATAGACACAAACAATATATAAAAATCAATCCTCTTCACTTATGGTTTACAATTCCCTATGAATTAGTCAGTCATTAGTGACCCCTTCAACATATATAATAATTATGCAATACTGCGCCAATTAAGAGTTAAAGGCCTTGACGCCAAAAAAACCCAACTTCAACTGACCTCCAGCTTTGGGGGTGACCTGGCTCACACCAAAGTTAAAGGGTTGTGTAGAGGAGGACACTGAAGATGCTGCTGTAGCAGCGGGTGCAGTCAGCGCAGGAGCTGTGGGTTGAGATTCACTTGCTTTGGTCCCAAATGCACTGAACGCCATTGTTGTCTGCAAACAAATAAAACAGTGTGCACATGCATACAAAAAAAACCTCTTTATCTACATTTTAAACAAATAGCAATACATAGCATTCAATAAAAATGTTTTGAAATAGACACTGAATTTTATAAGTAAATTTTTACAGATCAATTACTTAACAGACAGTGTGCAACGGTTTGGGAGGAATCTGTCAAATGGTCACATTATTTTTTTAATTTTCTCATATTTGTTTACTCCAACAATTATTTGACAGAATTTCCTCAACCGCTTACCTAAAGTGTTCTCATCCCCTGTGCCTATCCTGTATTACAAAAAATTTCACTGTCTATTGCACATGTGAAGTATGAAAGTAGTAGAAAAGGTCTAAAAATTGAGAAAATGTCTAACATTTCGAATACATTCTTGTGCAACACAATGAATAACATGAAGGAGTTAGTCCTTAGAGTAACACTACCGATAACTCACTGTGGTGTCGGCTTTGGTTGTTGAGGTGAATCGCGTTGTTGTTGGAGTGCCAAAAAGTGGCGTGACTGTTGTGAAGCTTTGAGTTGCTGTAACAAAGAGGTCCATGAACAATTTTTATGTCAATGTTCAGCTCAAGAGTGTTCAAGTTGTGGTTAGGATACAACTATGACAATGCAGATTTCACAATGTACCAAACTCAAGAGAACAGCTATTGGACTTGGGATGTAGATAAATTTATATTCCATGAACTTTTAAAAAAATCAAACCTCTGTGGATTAACAACTAAAATGCAGCTCATTTAACAATTTATGCAGACTTTTCTTTAAGTTTAATTTTCAGTAAAATTTGTATAAGATAATTAAATAAAAACTCTAAATACAAAATTCTGGATAGGTTATAAATAAGAATATACAGCTTAAATTTTTCTGATTTCCTTTTTTTTAAAAAAAAAAAAAAGAAAATGTATTCCGATTGATAAAACACAGAGATGTAAGCAGAAAAACTTTTTTTAGACATAAAAGAAGATCATTTAATCGTTAAATATAAAATCTAAAATTAGTGAAGTTATGGAATGGTATAAAATTTTTACCATTAACAAAAATTTCCCAAATAAAAATCTCCAAAACAACCATTTTCCAAATTGCATGAATTAATATGAACATTTAAAAAAATAAATATGTTGTAGAATGAATGAAAGCCCATTTGTCTTAGAGGTAAAAATGTCCAATCTAATTCAAGACCTCACCTGCAGGTGTACCCAACTTGGTACCAAAGCCAGAGAAAGGAAAGGTTGGTGTTGCGGCAGTGCTGCTAGCCGGCAGCGTTCCAAACATTTTAGGGGTAGAGGCAGCGACTGGTGGAGGCTGTGTTGTTGGTGTGACAAAGGAGTGACCCGCCCCTGAAAGTGGTGTGCCAGTCATCTTGGGGGTGAAGGGGGTCTGTAGCAGGCCCTGCTTTGCCGGGCCAACTGGAACTGTTCCTGGAGCTGAGGTATTAGTGAAGATTAATTTCAAAGACAAATACTACCAAAAAAGGCAATTTGTTAAAATCAATTTTTACTTTCACTCATCACAACCCTTTCAACAGGGCAGAAATCTTTTTTGAAATTGTCTTTGGAAAAAAAAATTACACAATATATTAATTGCTAATTTTTAACTAGTTTGATCAAGAAAAAAAACAAAAAAAACAATTAAAATGCTCCCATATGTCAGATTAGATTAGATGGACATGGTACAACAACAACTACTTCCTTTTCTTGCAACCACAAGCAGTAAGAACGCAGGCACACCAACAATATCTACTGACCTCCTTTTCTTGCACCAGCAGACGTTAGGACCTGGGCTGGGGTGGTGGTTGGTGATGCATCCTTGTGATTGTAGTACAAATGAAAGCCAATTAAAATTCCATCACTGGTCATCAGGTACATGACTGGACAAGCAGGTAGCTGTTTAATTTCACCTGGAAGCAATGAATGGGTTTACTTACTGAAAGTGGCCAGTCAAATTAATATTATTTATAATAAAGGACTGATAGCAAAAATCCACGATGACATCTGTTTGACAATAAACTAAAGTTTAGTTTTTAAAAACACATTTTTTTCAAGCATGCCTACAAACCCAATTTATATAACTGCCACCCAGTTGAAAAGTCATTTTCCATAAGACTAAAATAATATTTTAAGGGGAATAACTGACTGTGCATTCTGTCACAAATATTTACAATTCCTCATATAAAAGATTTAAAAAACTCTACAAGGTTCTTTTATGCAAAATTTTATAATGTAGCGAATCCCCAAATAAGAAAATAAATTTAATCTTAAATTTAAAAAGAAAATAAAGAAGTTCATTGTCAGGGGATCAGTAGGTGTAGTCCCTTGTGAAACTCACTGAGAACAACAGGCTTGTAGGGTGAGTAGTCAACAGTCAGTCCTATAGGGAATGTGTCATTTTGTTCCTTGGTTAGTGGCAGCTGGGCTCTGGCACTGTCTTCAAGATTCCAGTGCTCCCAGGATGTCTGAAAGTAAACACAGCTTCAGGAATCAAAATAAGAAATCAGGACATTCATAAAACTCATGACATTTATAAAAACTCATCATGGCATTTATAAAACTCATTTCTAGTTCTGAAAACATGAAATACAACTAAAATATTTTATGAAAAAATGTATAGAAGTTCAGCAACAGACCTTGTCATCCAGGTTTTTCCCTATAGCAGTAGCCTCAGTGGCATTGCTGGATGCAACTAGTATCATCTCCCTAATGGAACAAAGTTGAAACTCTAATTAGTCCAAGAATATACCTTACACTTTTACATGTTTAATGAAAGATTTTCTTTTCTGTAAGCAAGGGCCTGGTAGCGAACCCCTTGCACTGTTGGAGTGGACAGGAAAAAAGAGGGGTTTTTTTTCCATTAAATTCAAAAAGGTGTCACAAATTCACATCTTTCTTGGCATACAACTAGCAAATGAATCATTAGTTTCATCATTTTGGGTTCATTCATAGTCTTCTTGACATGGATCCCATTCACTGATCTCATTAGCCTTAATAAATACAGCACACAAGGGTCTCTGCATGGTGCTGCATGGCAAGAAGGTTGAAGGGTTTAAACTAAATTTCAATGTGCAGTAAAGAGAGAAAATGTCCCAGCATGGTAAAGATTCAGGTACAGCTAATGGTCTCAAATCAAAATTTAATGAGCAGTAAAGAGAGAAGAGACTCTGGTGTGTTAGAGATTCATTAAAAAAAAATAACTCACCATTTTAAAACTTGATGGAAAAAATATTGAGGTCTCCTCAAATCCCCATTGCCAAAACAGACATCATCAAAATTCACATGGACTGTGTTGTCTTTCTGAGAAGTTGAATCAAATATACAATTTTAGTCATTTTCACAGCATGATCACATTCTAACAAAAATATTAGCATTAGCAGGATACAGAAGAATTAAGTATAGATATCGTCCCGAGTTATTTGTTTTTCTCATTTCAATTTATACAACTGAGTTACAGTATTTCTGGGACTAGACACAAAGCTGTATACAATTGACATTTTTCTTAAGTAAACCAATCACATACTTTGTAGCACTACATTACTCATTTAGACTAAAACTTGTGACCTGTAAACTCCTTACTTTTCTAAATTTGAATAAAAGCATCATAAAACTGTTTTAAATTAAAAGAAAAACTCAGTAAAGTTTATATTAAAAAAATCAATCAATGAATTCGTAAATGAACTTACATGCACTGAACTTAAAATGACAACTGGTTGGTCGGAAGGCTGGGACCCCACTGGGAGGTAAGCAGCTACAAAAACATGTGTGGACTGCCAGACGACATCAAGTACTGGAAATGGACAATGGCAGCATATCATTAAATGGACACAGGGATAAATATCAATACACGAAAGACTCTAAAATAAATTTTTTAAAAATATCTTAAAATGTGTTCAGTGGAAATTTAAATTTAACATCATTGGAGGTAACAGCTAATTTGAAAAGTTAGTAACCTAATTTCTATATGAAAGCAATAGTAAAGAGACAACTGGTTATATTCTAGCAATTATAACATAAAAGTGAAAGAAAGGCGTAATGTTTATTACATTTTTGGATATTTGCACTTGTAGCTGAGATTTAATGCAAATTTGTTTAGATTTCCAATTCAACAATGGGGTACCATTTGTGCTCAGGCCCGTCATTTCAATATTAAAAAAAAGCCTATATATACACTGATATCATATTTGAATCGTTATTTATATCTGAATTCAATTTTTCTCTTTTTGCTATTATGATTAAATCCTCACCTCCATGGGGTCCATTAAGCACATTAGGACAGGGCCAGCGCTTTTTCTCAACAAGAGAATGATCATACTGAGATAAGCTGCCATCTTTCTTACCAACCAATAATTGTTTTCCTTTAGGGCTCCAGGAAACTTAATTTGTTTTAAAAAATGAACAAATTAGTGAACGGTTATAAAAAATTCCTAAAATAAAACTTCCTTCTGATTTTTTAAAAGTCTGTGATAAAAATCAAATAACTTTCCTAACAAACAAAAACTTTAAACCTCAGAATAAATAAAAAATATTTAAAATTAGGGCTGTTATCGATTAAATTAAATTTAATCGTTAACTTTTGAAAAATTACCGATTAATTAATCTATAATTTTGTTAAAGATAAAAATAAACATTTACGACGTAATAAACTGAAAATTTCACGTGAAGTAATAAAAACAGGCAATTGATTATTTTGTTACTGGGTTATTTTTAAAACATATTTAGCAATAAAAATAAGTTACAAAACGTATTAATGTTTAGGCACTTGGATGAAAATTTCAAATTAATTTTAAAATATAAAAGTAATACAGCTATAGAGAAATTTTATAATTAACAAATACATAAAGATAATATTTTTATTTCAAGTGGTTCAAAAGTTATCATTGTCTTTCTAAGAACCAATAGATCTACATGTAATTATATTTTTCACTATTTTGTTTTCCTGCACATTTTGTGCCCTTTTGTGGCATTTTTAAAAAAGCAAATAACTTAAGTATGTAATTTAATTTAAGTTAAAAATATATAATTTTGTACGGTGATATATTTAAATATAAGTAGTTCAATATAATGTCAATGAATTTAAATTTTGTTATTGTTAATTAATTAAAGACAATGTTTTTTATATCATTGACCTTATCAAACAGGTTATTCTAAAGTTTACTCTTTCAAAATCTTTTTTTTTTAAATGGAGAAGTTTGTACGTAAAAAAACTAACTATAATTAATTATTAATTAATAAATCGAATTTTTTAAAAACCTTTCTATAATTTTAATCACTATTTTATCAATTAAAATAATTTTAATCGATAAAATTTTTTACCGATTAATCGAGAAATTAATCGGTAATTTCCGCAGCCCTATTTAAAATATATCTAAGATAACAAAGATCAACAAAAGGTTACCTAAAAAATAAATTTATAACAAAATTTTGTTTCAATTTTGACATAAATATTTTAGTACCTAATGTATTATGATGTCTTTAAACTTTTTTGAAAATATTTTTAAGCTCAACAGTAACGCATTTCAACTTGGCTTCAAATACACAAACTCATTAACTTACAACAAGATGCGCCAACATCTGCTTTCAAACTAGCAATGACTTTGGCCTTGTCTGTAACATCAATAAGTTCCACACTGCCCTCTGATGTGCAAACTGCAAGCATTGTATACACAGCAGGGTTCCATGACAAATCAACCAAGTACCCAGTTGGTGATATGTTCAGTGCGATGGCTGTGAAAGGTGCTGGTGCAGAACTCTATAAAAAGAGCAAAATGAAATGTTGAAGAAAAACAGCAACTTAGAAATAGGTTGCTAGCAACACTTGTAACAAATATGTCATTTTTGTTTGTTTTCATAAAACAAAATGTTACCAGTTCTAATAATTAATAAATAAATTCTAAATACTGAAACATACAAAACTTTTGAATAATTAAGAATAATGGGTGTAATAAAAATTTTGTTTTTCGACATAAATAAACTATAGTATATATCCAGAAATTCCTTAACAAAGTAATGCTCTTAACACTTACTTAACAATCAGCATAAATTCTACATGATATATAATTTGCTTTTTTGAGAACTATGGAATTTCGCATACTAAGCTGAGACTAATATATAAACTTATAGGCTTGAATATTTTTAAACACATGTCATTACCTGTATTTAAAAACCCAATATATCTCTTTTTTTCATACCTGATCTGCAAAATTACGAATGTCATAAAACAAAACACTCAGTTTGTTGCCATCACTGACAGCCACTGCCAAGTAAAGCCCATCGCCGTTGACATCCATGCTGACAACTTGACATGATCCTAGTTGAACTTTAGCCAAAATGGGAATATCTTCAATTGTTACTTTATTCCTCTCCTTCCCCAAGCTTTCATCAATTGTCATCAGTTCGGAAGTTTTGACAAGATTAAAACCTTTCAAAGTAAAAATTCAGAAAATTTGAAAACGGTTAGAGAAATTTGGTTCCTCAATTTAAAAGGAAAATGTACTCTTTTTTTGCTTTAAGGTCCACAATCAAAATTATATATTTGGAAATACATAAGACAATAATACCCAGAATTATTAATTTAATAATTCTAGATATAACTGTCTTATGTATTTTCTTTATATACTCATCAAAATATTTCAGAATTTTAAAGAATCATTTTGACTACAAACTTTTTTCAGACGGATGAAAAGTATTTTCATGCTCACAAAAATAAATATCAGTCAATTAATTGAGATTTTAAAAAATCTATAATAAAATAAATACATACATACAATGAAAAATACTAGCAGCTATTAAGTATAACAACTTTTCGTTTTTGAAATGATGTGTTTTCTTGCAATCTTAAATTCACTTCACTACATGACTTAATATTTAATAGTTTTAAGCAACAATTACTTCCCAACCTTCTGGCGTAACATAAAAAATAATTCCATAATTTGAAGAGCATGTGACCAGATTGCCCCTTTGGATGAATGTGTCATTGCTAGGTTGGGCGACACGGAACTTGCACAGCTGGACAAATTCAAAATCCTAAAACAAATATTTTATGAGTTAATCATCTGGTACGGTTGAATTTGAAAAATAAAAAATATGCTACAGGTAGAAATAGTATTTAACTTAAGACAGTGTTTTGAATGGGTAAAATAACCATTCTTAGCCTAAAAAATGAAGTCAGTATGACAACATTACTATAAATGGATTTTATGCAATTTTTTAAATTTCATAAGAAGTTGATGGCAATACGGGAAATCCTTATGGGAATGAGGCAGAAGTTTATTGAAAACCTTATGGGGCTTTAAGAGTTAATATAATTTTACATCTATAATATGACGAGGAGTCCTGTCGTTGCATTTAATTGGTTCCTACTTTACAGATTTCAATGACCACTCGATTGGTTGGGTGTTAGCTACAGTATTACTAGTATTAGGATTGACAAAATGTAAGCTGTTATTAACAGTTGCCCATTTTTTTTTAAAATGGTGATATTATCTAACAATTGATAATGCATAAAGATGCAAATTTTTTTAAAGCCTTCATTCTTTCATTTATCATTAAGTTTGTTTTTAAATGGTTTTTCCTAGGGCTGCGGAAATTACCGATTAATTTCTCGATTAATCGGTAATTTATTTTATCGATTAAAATTATTTTAATCGATAAAATAGTGATTAAAATTAAAGTTTTTTTTTTTTTTTTAAAATTACAATCTCTTCCGTTAATAAAAAAAAGTTGGAAAATGTAAACTTTAAAATAACCTGTTTTATAAGGACAATGATATAAAAAACATTAAATTTTTTTTTTTTTAGCAATTACAAAATTTAAATTCATAGACATTATATTGAACTACTTATATTTAGATATATCTCCTACCAGTATTATATATTTTGAATTAAATTAAGTACTTAAGTTATGGGCATTTTAAAAATGCCGTAAAATGGCTCAAAATGTGAAGGAAAACAACCTAGTGAAAAAGTTATTATGAGGTCTTAGGAAAAAAACAAAACTTTTGAACTTTTTATGATAACTTTTGAACCACTTGGGATAAAAGATAATTTTTTATCTTTTTGTTAGTCATCAAACAATATATATATATATGGCTGTATTGCTTTAATATTTTAAAATTAATTAGAAATGTTCAATAAAGTGCCAAAACTTTAATACGTTTTTTAAACTTATTTTCATTGTTACCAATTGCCTGTTTTATTATTTCCCTTGTAATTTTTAGTTTAATGACGTGATACAACTTTATTTCTAGTTTTAACAAAATTATCGATTAATTAATCAGTAATTTTTCAAAAGTTTACAATTAAATTTAATTTTATCGATAACAGCCCTAGTTTTTTCCTTATTCTTGTCAAATTTCATTATAGTTAAATTAATATATTGAATATAGTGTACATTCAATCTTGTTAAGTATAATTTATTTTATACTGTATAAGTGGAGCTTATAAATAGTATTAATATTTATTTACAACAGTTAAAACTAAAAAAAGGAAAGAAATTGTTTCGGTGGTCGGATAAAAAACAAGTACTGGATTTGTTTTTTCCGATATTAGTATGTAGCCATTTTTTGTAGGCTTGGACAAAAAACAACAGTCATTCTTAAATTTATCACTTGATTATTTTACATGTTAGGCTACTGGTTTAATGAAGACAAACGTAAATTAAGATACAAATCGTACAACTTCATTTGAATGAATGTGTTTCGAATATGGTCTTCCGTATTTCGTGTTTATTCTTTTATGTCACTTTGACCGTATAATTGGGTAATAATCGAGATGAAATAACACATTAAACATTTTTCATTTATTATAACAAAAACAATCTTAAATATAGAATTAGGGATTAACTTTGTATAAACAGTAAAATTTATCTATAAACAAAGTTTCTGATGTGTTTACAAGTTCCAGATCATGACAAAACGAAATGTCCTACATAAAAATGTACAAATAAGATTAAGAATTCCTTTTGAACCTTCAACTTTGACTTATACTCATAAATAATTCTAACCAAAAATTGCCAATGCAAATAGTTTGATATTTAATGGCTTTTGCACACGGCCAACCTATTAATTAAATTTTGGATTTTTTATCTTATCTTATCTTATATGTTACAGACGCTCCTTCTGTACAGAAGATTATTGCGTCCTACGTATTTCTATGGTTTGTGTTTAGTCCTGTATTCTTACTAGAGTTTTAAAAGATGATAAAGTGGTGGCTTTCCTGGTTTCCTCAGGCAACCCATTCCACGCCCGAATACCGGACGGAAAGAAAACTTGTATGTGTTTGTTCTTGCATATGGAATAAGAAAGGTGTTTTTAACTTTATGTCTATTTGAGGGTTGTATTAGGTTGTCTTTGTGCTGTATTTCTAAATTAGAGTTAATTGCCTTATGTATAATTACTAATTTACTCTTGGTTCTTCTATCCTCTAGAGTTTCAAGGTTTAATGATTTAACTAACGGTATTACTCTTGTCAGTTTTGAATATTCTCCAGTAATGAATCTGGCAGCTGTTTTTGGATTTGTTCTAACTTATCAATATTTTCTTTGGTGGATGGGTCCCATACAGAAGATGCATATTCTAGTATAGGTCTCACCAGGGTGAGGTAGCATTTTAGTTTTATATCTTTGTTACATTTGTAAAAGTTTCTTTTTATAAAGCCTAAGGTTTTGTTTGATTTTTTAATAACTTCATTGACATGGGGATTCCAAGATAGTTTCTCATTTATTATGACTCCTAAGTATTTTGCATCTTTAGTTTGGGTTAGTTCTTTTCCATGAATGAAATATTTTGAATTTATTTGTTTCTTTTTCTTTGTTACTCTTAGCAGTTGACATTTTTCTGGGTGGAAGGACATACTCCAGTTAGTTTCCCATTTTATTAATTCATCTAAGTCTTTTTGTAAAATTTTGCTATCTTGTTCTGACTTGATTGTTCTATAGATTATACAATCATCAGCAAATAACCTAACTTTAGTTCCTGTTGAGATATTGTTGGGTAAGTCATTTATATAAATTAAAAATAGTAAGGGACCTAGGACAGTTCCTTGTGGAACTCCTGAGTTAACCTTTATTGGTGTAGATTTAGATCCATTAATTATTACAGTTTGCTCCCTACCCAATAGGAAATCTTGGATCCAGTGATGTAAGGGACCTGAGATTCCAAAGTATTTAAGTTTTTTGAGTAAACTAAGGTGGTGAACTTTGTCGAATGCTTTTGAGAAGTCTAGTAATATTGTATCTATTTGATCATTATTATCTAAGCCTTTTGATAGATCATCTATTAGGCCTATCAATTGTGTTTCACATGATCTGTTCTTTCTAAAGCCATGTTGGTGTGGGCATAGGGCATTATATTTGTCAAGGTGGTTAACTATTCTGCTATATATTATGTGTTCCAGTAATTTACATGTGATACTAGTAAGTGATACAGGTCTGTAATTACCAGGGTCGGACTTATCACCTTTCTTAAAGAGTGGCGTTACATTGGCTAATTTCCAATCCTGGGGCACTTTACCCTGGTTTAGAGAGGCTTGAAAAAGAACTACAAGGATTGGGGACAGTTCATTGCTTAATTCTTTTAATAACCTGGCAGGTAATTCATCTGGGCCAGTAGCTTTGTTTATTTTTAAGTTTTTTAGGAGTGAATGTATACCTATCTCATCTACAGTTATGTTACCTATTTCTTCCAATTTATTTAAATTTATTGAAATTTCCTTGTCGCCTGAGGCAGAAAATGATGATGCAAAATATTTGTTAAGGATATTAGCTTTA
>MUZC01004746.1:104308-118560 GCA_002072015.1 Radix auricularia | reverse complement strand
GGTGGCTAAAATTGGCCAAAATTGCGAACGTCATTTATCAACAGACCCAAGGAGCTTGCTTTGAGACAACCAGAACTTGGGAAAAAGAAAAAAAAAAAGAAAAGCGTATATTTAGTTTTTCCTTAGTGAACAAGGAAAGCTGTTGTCTTAATAATTAGATTCCCAACGTTGTGTAGCTCCACTCGCCGGAGGCACTGGACACTATAACCATGTTCATATACTTATACAATTCTTGAAAATATCTGTGAATTTTACTGTTGTTTAAAATGATGCTTGAGACTATACTTTGACGGTAAACTGCATTAATATTCACGAGATCGGTATTTGCAAATTTTGGAAAGCTCTAACTGTAATATCTAGTTGGGTTTAAGACACCTGTTATGTCCCAGTAATACTGTATATGGCCCATCCGCCAAAAATAAAATATCGACAACTCAGCGGCGTAGCGTGTGTATGTGCTATCCGGGGCAGAACAAAAATTTGCCGCCGCTGCCCCCCCCCCGAAATATATGTTAGCGCTTTAAAGTAAAGCCATTTTAAAAAAAAAAGAATGTAATTATGACACTATATAGAATCTATGTTTATGCTAGAGGCTAGATATAAAAATAAATGATTTATTTCTGTAATTAAAATTGAAAGTTTCTGTTTTACCCGATGGCACAATCTTTTTAGTGTATCAATATTTTCAGCCTTGCCTTGCTGAATAGCCGAAATTGAAATAGCAATAGATATTAGACAATTTTGGCGTTATCGTTATTGATCATAATTAACTTTTCCTTAAATTTAAATTAATTTTAGAAAAGCTATTTTAAAACCTTGACAAATGTAAACAATGTTCAAATTAATCATATTTTTAGGGCTGTTTTTGAATAATTTAAAATTAATCGTTAACTTTGAAACATTACCGAAAAATTAATAGATAATTTTGATTAATAAAGCTAAAAATAAGATGTATGACGTCATTAAACTGAAAATTTCAAGGGAAGTAACAAAAACAGGCAATTCACATTTTTTGTTATAGATATATTATAAGTAGTTCAATATAATCTCAATGAATGTGAGTTTTCTTATTGTTAATTAAGTAAAAACAATGTTTAATTGTTTATATCATGTTCCCTATAAAACAGCTTATTTTAAAGTTTACACTTTAAAAATCATTTTTTAAAATGGAGATGTTTGTACGTAAAAAAGCAACTATTTTTTATTTATAATAATTGATTATATATTGATAAATCAAGTCGGTATTAATGCTAACCTCATTGCTGTGATCAAGAACCTATACAACAGAGCATCCAGCGCAGTACTCTACAACAGTAAGCTGGGAGATTGGTTCAAGACCACTGTTGGTGTCAGACAAGGGTGTTTACTCTCCCCCATCCTCTTCAACCTCGAGAGGTAGCGCGCTCGACTGTCATACCGATGGTCACGAGTTCGAATCCACGCGAAGGCGAGGATTTGTTCCCGGGGCCTGAGGAGACCCCGAGTCACCCAGCTCTGAATGGGTACCTAATTAGACAATAGTTAGGTGGCTGGGGTAATGCGTGGAACTCCTATAGCCGTGGCCTGTGACCGCTGCATCACTTGCCAACAGATCATCTCTCATGGTCTGTGGACGCAATTATCTTCTGCATAGAAGGAGCGTCTGTATATCTAAGATAAGATATAATTATGACTGATGTGCTCGAAAACCATGTCGGAACGGTCAGCATCGGAGGAAGGATTATAACTAACTTACGCTTCGCCGATGACATAGACGGCCTAGCTGGCAGCGAGGACGAACTAAAAGAATTCCTTGCAAAGCTAGAGAAGACGTCGAAGGCCTATGACATGGAAATCAATGCAGAGAAGACCAAGGTCATGGCAAACAAGAATTTCACAAGTGAAATACGGATAAACGGGCAAAAAACTCGAGGAGGTCCCTACCTTCAAATATCTAGGGGCTTTAATATCCGATGAAGGCTCAAAGCCAGAAATTCTTGCCAGAACGGCCCAAACATCTGCAGCACTAAGCAAACTGAAAAACATCTGGCAAAGCAAGAAGCTCTCCCTGAGATCAAAGATTCGACTAATGCGCTCTCTGGCGATGTCAGTCTTCCTTTATGGTTTTGAGGCTTGGACGATCACCGCAGACCTCCAAAAAAGAATTAGTGCGCTTGAGATGAGATGTTTTCGAAAGGTATTAAACATCTCCTACACGCGCACATCACGAACAAAGCGGTCCGCGACAAAATAAGTGCTGTCATTGGCCCTTACGAGGACTTTCTCACCTCAATTAAAAAGAGGAAACTACGATGGTACTTACACGTTACAAGATCTGGAGGTCTCTCAAAGACGATATTGCAAGGCACAGTCCAGGGAAGAAGGAAAAGAGGCAGACCAAGGAAGAGTTGGGAGGGGACAATATCAAAGAGTGGACCGGCCTTTCATTTAGCGATTCACAGAAGGCAGCTCAGAACCGTGACACTTGGCATGAGATAGTGCGCAGCTCAAAATGGTGCCCCAACGACCCAGCGTCGGGTTAAGGGACAGTTCAGTTCATTGATAAATCGTTTGAAACGTTGGAGAGATTTTCCATAACTTTAATAGCTATTTTATCGATTGAAATAATTATAATCGCTAAAAATTTACTGATTAATTGAGAAATTAATCGATAATTTCCGCAGCCCTAATATTTTTTTAGGCAAGGTAACTCTAAGACTCTACCTTATCAAAATGTTATAGATCAACTGGTCTTGCACTTGAATTCACGGCATCTTTTTTTTTTAATCCCTAAGGTAAAATAGTCTTTGCTTGACAATGTCATTTGAATACTCTAATTTAAAGGAAACATTTCAAAGTCCAGCAGATTGCCTGATGTACGGAAATTGTTTTCTAAATTCTACATACCTCCAAAAATCTAACATTTATTTCTACAGTAATCGCAACTTATGAATAATAGAACTTTCTTCTCAACTTTTTTTCTTAATAACATGGATATATATTTGGATCACCAAAAATTTGCTCTCTGGGTCTTTGACTTAAAGATTCGATTAAAAGGATGAGGTCTCCACATAAAATTTAATCAAATGTCAAAGCATCTTTTAAATGTTCCATTAATTTCGCTGTGAGCATCTTCTGCTTTGCATTTTTCTAGAACTATAAATTTATAAAAAAATTCGGGTATCTTTGACATAGCTTCGAAAATAAAAAGTTTCATTGTGTCTAGCAAAGTTCATTCGTCTGCTGGTCTAATGAGCTTATTTTCTGCCTCTCTCAGTTTTTCTATAGCTTTCAAAATAATCTTTAAAAATGGCTCTATTGTATATTCACTACTTTGTATCATGAAACCTTGCTTTTAAACTAATTAGATATTCCAAACGGGCATGAACAAGAATGCGTGACATCGTCCTAGAGACATACAATGGATAATTTGTTTTAGTGGGATTATCGTGTAAACAAATTAGATTTAATGAACTGTTTGAGCGAGATGGACAGTGAGATTTTATGTCATTGCGTCTTTCTTAAACAATTGTATACCTTCTAGCCATGAAGAAGATGTATTAACACACGATGATCCTCTGCAATCCGTTTTTTAAAAAGATCTTCATTTATTTAAATCATTCCTTAAATGTCTTAACCAAATTCACTTTTACTTCAATGTTATATTTGAATGATTCTACAATTTCTACTTTAAAAAAAAAATTCATTTGTTACATATCCCCCCACTGGACTTGATTAGTGAGAATGTGAAATATATGAAGAGGTATCGAATACAATGGAACAATGTTGGGTATCTTGTTCTTGAAGAAAAAAAAAATGATTTTTCGCGATCTATAAATCTCTTAAAATTGCCATGAACTCAGATTGAATTTTAGATGACAGTTTTTTAAAACCTTTTTTTTCACACAATGTTCTGGGAGTGCTCGTTCCTACTTGGCAAGCATATGCATTGGTTCAGGAATATTTCCTTTAGTTGCAACAGTATTGTCCGTTGTCCTGTCTGTGACCGAAAAAAATATTAATTTTGTCATCATAAATTACTGTCAAAAATTCTAACCAAAAAAAAAAAAGTCCTGCCACTTAGTCATTTTTCTTTTACAACTTATTTTTCTTTTTCAATTCTTTTTTATCCAGTTTCTGATACTTTCTAATTCATAAAAACTTTGGAAATTTTGAGCATAAGTTCATAGGTGGCTACGTTTGGATTTATGCGCGCAAAGTTTTACTTCCATTAACCAAGCAATTTTGTTAAATATTTTTGTTGATGCTTCAAATCAAAAGACATCAAAATAAAAAAAAATAATGTTTTGGTAGAATAAATCATGTAAGTACGCCAAAACAATGTTTCGTGTAGTTTAATTAAGTTCAAATCAAACTTGAATCAATTATATATACCAGAACCATATTGCCATATTCGTACACTAATTCAGCCCCTATGTCTTCCACTTCAGTAGCTTTAGTATCAGAAGAATAGCCTTTAGATTCTTAAGGGAGTTTGAAGTTCTGGCATTAGAAACGTTCACGAATATAATATAGTTTCTGTATTTCTTTGAATTAAAAAAAAATCTTTGCTCCATTTTATTTTATAAATCTTTATTTTAACGCTTTTCATTTTTGACGACAATTGACAAGGAATAGTCGCCCCCCCCCTTACTCACAATGTGCCTCTCCGAGCTCTCGATTGGCTCCTGTTTCATATTTTTATTTTATAACAAGAGCGGCTGTCAAATTTTAAGAATAATTTAAGCTACCACCACTTCAGTGTTATATTATCATACTACTTAATTACTTTTCAGTAAAGTAGCATTAGTATCAGAAGAATTTAATTCCAATAAGGAGTTTGAAGTTTTAACAGTTGAAAAGTTAATATTCCTCAGGATATTCCTTTATTTCTGATATTAAATTCTTATTTGGTTTTTCTTTTATTTCGATAAAAGCTCGATTTTCTGATAATTATTTTCTTAGAAACTAATTATTGACTAGGATCATTTCCGACCTTTCCCACCTCCCCCCTCGATCGTCACTGGATAAACTCGATCAAATAAAAAAAATAATGCTGCTAGATTTATTATTATAGAATAATAAGAAATTATAAGAGTAACATGATTCTTTAAAATTTGAGAGAAGAACATAGAGCGAAGTAGTGATCGCGATCAAATTGTCTCTATCTGTCTTAATTTCTCACATACGTTAAGTCGCAACTGCTTTTTGTTCTCAAGGGAAAGTAGGCAGTAGCTTCCCCTGAGGTTTACTATACAAGGTTAAGTCATGTAATAGTTCATCCTATGGTGCTACTATAGAAGGTGTAGACATTTAATACGTCACCTTATAGATCTATTATTAAAGGTGCAGTTATAAAGTAAATTAATAGCAATAAGTCAATAAGAATGCATGTCTAGGCTCAAACCATAGATACGCGTAGGACACAATAACCCTCTGAAGGAGCGTCTGTAACAGATAAGATAAGAAGATAATCTGTGATAGAAAAGGAGCCGTCATGTAATGCGTCACACTATTATTGACACTACCAACCTTCCCCGTCCCCTTTTTAACGCACCCATAATTTGAATATTATGTTTTTTAAAGTAATGATGAACGAAATCCCATTGAAATATTGATTCTTGTTAACATGGAACAAACTTTCAATGGGGGTAACGGGACTTTGATACGTGACTCATGCTGGTGATTTGAGATCAAATTGTCTGTATGAATAATAATGTTGGTCAGAGGCGCCACTAAGGGTGGGAGAGGGGGGTGTTGCGTACCGCACCATCACAAGGGTTGACCGGAAAATGTGAAGTTCCGTATGTTTCCGTTATCTAGCACTGCCATACTCAGAGGAGGTCTTCCATGGGGTAGATCGTTAGGGGGGGGGAGTAACCTCACTGGGTGACACAAAACCTAGTGACGCCTCTGTTGATTGTTCTCCGTTTCAGCGCGTTGTTTTGAAGCTCAGCTTTAAGGAATATTTTTTTATCAAAGCATTTTACTTCCAGGTATTAAAGCTTTTTTTTTTAAAACGTTCAGGGAACAACGAAGACTAATTTACTGCCTCGTAACCATCGCAATGTTAACGTCAAGTAAAAACACGAAACTTTTAAACTTCTTAAAAAGAAACGAACAAAGACACATTTTAAAGCAATAGATCACCTCTATTCCCCTCGCCGTCTTTAGTGACAGTTCGTCCCTGACCAAATTATATTTAATGTTTATATAATTATATAAACATATATTTTGTTTAAAAACACTATAAAAAAATATGAATTTTAAGAAAAACTTTTAGGAGTCCCCCCGCCCCCACACCCTCGCATTACTAATATACACCCTCCTGGGGGATTCGAATGTCAAGTCATATTTTGAAGTTATTAATGGCTGGAGGAAGTAAAATATCGTTACGCCCAATAAATAACACGATTCTTGAAATTGGGGGACCTCATAATATCCCAGATTGAAGAGAGACAGATAGAGACAGTAGCTGGTAAGTTAAAGTAAAAAACAATAAACAACACTCATTGTGTTAAAGTTGCATACTTCAAGTGTGCATTCAAGGAAAGGTTTACGTAAGTTATCTATCATATGTACTATCTGTGTGGCTTCCTAATGTTTAGTTGGTCCGTTTATGCTTTTCATCCATTTTATTAAACAACATATAACCGTACTCAAGCTTGTAATTATTAACGTCTTTATTTCCGTTTATGTATTTTTAATTACGACATCTAATCATTTAATATTATTTAAATAGTAAATTTACAACATAAAGAAAAAATATTTCATTAAAATAATGCTAAAGACAGCAGTTATTTTTGACACAAAGATCAGCTGGAAGCATAAACTAAAATTAGATTTAAGATGGAATTTAATTATATTTTATTGGAGACCCAGAAGAGAATGCTATCGATAACAAGGAAATCAAATTCAGTCGTTAAAGTCGTGTACAATAGAATTTTTAAATATTTTTTTAAAACTTCTCACGCCTCAAATTGTTATTGCAGATCAAAACTTCCAACATGTGGTTACTGTTCTTGATAGTTGCCGCATTAATGTGCATGTCTTACTTCACTGTGAACTCGACCATGGAAAGTTCCAGATTGGATCGAGTGTTAAACTCACGCACAATTACTAGCGCTGAGGAGAACAGCGAGAGGCAAACGGTTGCCACAGATGGTATACCCAGTACTGGGCTGAATGGTGAAGTAAAGTCTTCTAAAAAAGAAGTTGGCAAATTCGTCTCTGAAAGAAAATCGGAAATCAATAATAACCCGACACATGAAAATAGTATATCATATTCAGAAGTCAACGACATCTCTATTAGTGACCACGAAGAGCTTTTAGGAGAAATGAGCGATTCATTGATTTCGAACAAATACTTGAAGCATGAAAGGTATTCACGGAAGCCACTGCGAGTGTATTGCGGTCCTTGTATTTGTGTTTACGATTCTCCTCATATAACCGTAAACTGTTCATTAAGTTCACATCACTCAAAATTTACAGAAATTCCACAACAATTTCCTCAGGATATTACAAGAATTAACATTTCATCATGGCAAAGTTTGAAAACGTTTAACGTTAAACAAGTTCTTCGGTACCGTTCTTTGGATTCCGTCAAAATTATTAAGAATGAACACTTGACCAAAGTTGGCAAATTTTCTTCATCTAAACAGATACATTCAAACGTCACGCAGCTTTTACTATCGGAGAATAGTATTTCTGAAATTTACAAGAACAGTTTCGAGGATTTTAAGAAACTAAAACGATTGGAACTTAATCGTAATAAGCTGACACATATCAAGGGAAGTATGTTTGTTGGACTGTTTGTGCTCGAACATTTGAATCTAGCGTCAAATAATATCACCATGATTGACAATAACTCGTTCAAAGACATGACAAATTTAAAGGCGCTTGATTTAAGTATGAACAAGTGCCTGCTAGGACCTCACCGTAAATTTAGGCTGCATCAGTATATGGCAAATTTAAGCAGTTTACAAACACTGAATGTAAAAGGTGTTTTTTCTGAAACAGATTTAGGGTACCCCAACGATGAACTGACCAGAATGCGGAGTTTAGCGAATTTGACAATTGATGGATTAAAAAACGAAACATTAGGATTCGACTCTAATTCGTTCCCCAAGTTGACACGACTTTTTCTCGGTGGCATGGGCGGCTGTTGTAGTATTGAAGTTATAGAGGAGACGTTCTTTCAAAACATGCCGAATCTGGAGACATTTGTCATCTCTGGATGTCCGTTACACAATATCAGTTCAAGAGCCTATAAATATCTCAGAAATCTTACCACGTTGTCAATTTCTTACTCTGAATATGATCTCAAAACGGCGTTTAGTGAACTGGAAGGATTGCAAAATTCCTCCTTGAGATATCTAAAACTGGTGCATGTCCTCAAAAGTGGGTACGTCTACCGATGGCTGAGTGATATCAATGCAAAATACTTGAAAAACATCCCGTTGATATCACTGGATCTGTCCTACAACAACATTGTTTATCTCAGCAAGTGCTTCACTCGGCTGTTACCAAAGAGTCTGAAGTTTCTAAATCTAAGCAGAAACACTCTGACGAAAATGTTTTACATCATAACCTCTCTCCGTTTTCTACCACACCTGAGCGAGCTAGATATCAGCAATCAGGATCTTTCCAATCTAATAATCCAAGAAAGGGTTCAATGCAATATTTCGAGAACATCTGACGTCGAATACACTTCACCCTTTTTATGCTGTAATGAAAGTGACGACAATCATACGCGTGATGATGGTTGGGGTGCAAGTCTGCGAAAGGAAGATTCTCAAACAAATAAAAAATGTGAAATTGGAGAAAACAATTGGGAGCGCGAACAGACAAGATTTGAGATCCCTGGTGATTTTCCCCCGAATTTAAGAACATTAAGAGCGAATGCTTTCTTAGATTCAAGATACCATATTCTCAAACACCGTATGCCCAGCAGTATATCTCTGCAAGAAATTGATTTATCAGGAAGTTACTTCACAGAATGGGGAAAGGGTAGGATTCCAGTGAGCATTAGAATTGCCGACCTCAGCAACAATTATTGCACTTATATCAAGGATCACTTTTTCCCCGTCAACAACTCCTTAGTTTATCTGTACCTTTCCAACAATTTACTCGCCTCCCTGTTTACTGCCGACATCCAAGGAAAAGTTTTCTCGAATCTCAAAAACTTGATACTCCTCGACGTCTCCATGAACTCATTATACCAACTTCCAAGCGATCTCTTCAAGGGGCTGCCCCAACTAGAAACGTTGATTCTGTCGGAGAATAAGATTCAAATTTTGAACATCAGCTTCTCGCAGATGCCGAAATTGACTTTCATCGACGTAAGTAAGAACTCAATCAATTGGATCACAAGGAAATCACGTGACGAACTTGACGTCATAGCCGCCGACCACAACGTCACATTGGATCTGACCTTTAACCCGTTGCCTTGCTCGTGCGAAGGGCTGGAGATTCTGCTCTGGATGAACAACACCAATGTCCAGCTGTGGGATGAAGATTTTCTCACGTGTATTCATGAAAACGGCGAGACGGAGAAGGATATAAGAAGCCTGAAGACGGAGTTGGAATCGCTGCAGAGACAATGCGCGTATAAGGCCCTGACTCTGTTCATGTGTGTATCGGCCGTGCTGATCATCTGCACGCTGCTGGTATCGCTGTTGATGTATCGATACCGATGGAGGCTACGATATCTGTGGAGTATCTCTCTGTTCAAAGTTTTCGGCGCCGAAACGGAGTCCGAAGGGAAGGGCTACCGATTCGACGCTTACATCCTCTACACGGACGACACGCGAGCGTTCGTTCTTCACGACTGTGTCCGCGAGCTGGAGGAGAAAAGAGGTCACCGCCTGTGCATTGAAGAGCGGGACTTCATGCCTGGCACATACATCGTGTCCAACATTGTCAGCGCCGTACAGAACAGCTCCAAGACGGTTCCCATAGTAACGCCCGGCTTCTACGAAGGGGACTACAGCGAGTACGGTGTCAAGATGGCGCTGATGGAGGAGATCTTCTCCAAACGCTCCGTGCTGTATCTGTGTGTCTACCAGCCGACGGACAACGAAGATTTATCCCATGATCTTCTGACTGTCATGAAAAACAACAGCTACGTGGAGTTTCCCGTTGAGGATGAGGCGAGCAGTGAAATCCAGGAAATATTTTGGAACAAGATATCGTCTGCTATTGGAAAGAATGAGCAAAATTCTTTAGTTGGTCTAGAAAATGAATCTTTTCACACGGAAACATCAGTTGCCATTAGTAGCCGGGGTAGTTAAGGTTAAGGTATAGGTCAAGGTTAAGGTCAAACATCTATTTAAGATACTTTTTTTTCATAATCTAATTTTTTTCTCGTCTCATTTCTGTATGTTTATGTATTTTATTATTTATTTTGCAAATGTAACTTGTTAGTGTTTTTGTTTGTTTCATACCAGTGCACATGTAAAAAAAAAACTCTTTCATGGTCAGAAATATAAATGCAGAAACATGTCCATGGGGATTTCATGTTAAAACCTTTAAAAACGATTTAATTGCGCCATCATACAGATTAACATTGTCATACCATGCAAATAAGTACACGTTTTCGTTTCTTAACTGACTGCATGAATATTTTTGCTCACTTTACGGAATAGCACTTTCTATAAATTTAGATACAATTCATTGTTGGATGACACGAGTCTATGTGCGAAATTTCAGCTCGATAGCATCACGGGAAGTTGGTCATTTTTTAAACTTTTGTTTTTCTGCCCGACGGACGGACCAAGACACAGCCGGTGGTGAAACAATACCAGGGATTAAAAAATAACTCACTTTCCGTCGTGCTGTCCAGCTGAAAGTTAGCACATAGACTTGTGTCATATAACAATGCATTGTATCCAAGTTTCAGATTGATCTAATGTACCGTAATTAAATTAATGCACTTTTCAATTATCTCCATTTACTTATATGGTAGCCGTCTGTTTTTGTTGACATCCACGTGTTTGCTGGACTTATGTCCAACCATCAGTGACCCAACTCTCGATCCCTTTGACAGCAAAAGGGAGTTAAGACACGTTCAGTCTGTAAATGTTAGTCGCACGGTGTATATTATTTTGAATATAATCAATGCTTTCAGTACAACCACTTTGCCGGGGTGGCGCCGAGGTGATAGCGAGTAAAAGTAGGGAAAATCTACTCCTCCCTTTGGGAGGTCAACTTAGTGGGAGGCGTTTTCGACCTAGTGTCCTGGACGCCCAGATCACTCGGGGGGGGGGACTTCTCAGCTTTTACGCCCCTTAGGGGGCCAGAGAGCTCAGGGGGTTTTCCGGGAACCCCCATGAAGAGCGCAGGATCGGGACTGCTGACTTTCTTCCACATGTAGGATTTTAAAACGCCTGATGTGAGTTTGATTTTAAATTATTGATTTCTTATGTGCCACAACAGCTACACTACACTATCAAATATAACTCGTTCTCAACTTCTCTTTAGGCCGATAAGAATTATACTAAAATGTACGCGTCAAAAACATTTTAAAGGTAAGTTTATTTTCAGAACCATCATTTGACAAATCGATGGTGAAAAGATTCTATTGTCGTAAGTCGCCAATGCGAGTAATTTTAAATTACAATAATTTCTGACCAACGCAATAACTGTATTATGTCTTAATCAGGAAACATGAATTTGTTTTTAGTAGTTCATACTGTGGCTATTGTGGTTGTGTAGCTATTGTAATTGAATTATGTAAGTGATGATTTTAAAATTGTTCTTCGGAATTTATGTAAAATATTTGTTTTGAGTTATCTTGCTAAAATAAACGCTTTTAATATTGTCTTGATATTTATTTTTAAAAATAAAATAAATCCATTATTGCTTCCTATGCAATTTACTTTTGATACTGCGAAATTCTTATATTAAAGTTCTATATTTAAGAATTTTTATTTATTTGTCTTTACAATGGCACATTTATTTGTGTTATTATTTCGTTACAACCCTATCTAATACTATTTTTCATTAAAATATTAAGTGTTTCAAAATGTTTAATTTGAGTTACCCACTGATTCATCATTTGGTGACCTTATCTTACTCTTAGAAAAATAATAAACTTAACCTTTAAAAAAAACAACAACAACAACACAACATGTGCAGGTGTAAGAAAATAAAACGTGGCAATCAAAGTAAATCTATTATGTCTGTACATTTGTCATGAAAATTCGTTTTTGTATAATTGTCGATTCTGTCAATTGAACGTTCATCGCTAAGTTAAATAGAATTAATTAAAATGCTGTAGACTATAGTCTAAGATTTCAAAATTTGGGAATTATGATTTTAAAAATGCAATAGCAAGTGAAACAATTACACAGTTTAAACCTATCGATCAAATGATAATTTCTGAAATATTTGAGTTTCGGACAGGAATATATTAAGTTTGTTTGGCAATGAATATCGCTTGTACAGTAAAGAATATTTTGTTAAATTGTCTCGGACACATTTTGCATACTGAAAACATATAAAATATATAAACATTTATNAAAGGTTAACTCAGGAGTTCCACAAGGAACTGTCCTAGGTCCCTTACTATTTTTAATTTATATAAATGACTTACCCAACAATATCTCAACAGGAACTAAAGTTAGGTTATTTGCTGATGATTGTATAATCTATAGAACAATCAAGTCAGAACAAGATAGCAAAATTTTACAAAAAGACTTAGATGAATTAATAAAATGGGAAACTAACTGGAGTATGTCCTTCCACCCAGAAAAATGTCAACTGCTAAGAGTAACAAAGAAAAAGAAACAAATAAATTCAAAATATTTCATTCATGGAAAAGAACTAACCCAAACTAAAGATGCGAAATACTTAGGAGTCATAATAAATGAGAAACTATCTTGGAATCCCCATGTCAATGAAGTTATTAAAAAATCAAACAAAACCTTAGGCTTTATAAAAAGAAACTTTTACAAATGTAACAAAGATATAAAACTAAAATGCTACCTCACCCTGGTGAGACCTATACTAGAATATGCATCTTCTGTATGGGACCCATCCACCAAAGAAAATATTGATAAGTTAGAACAAATCCAAAAAAGAGCTGCCAGATTCATTACTGGAGAATATTCAAAACTGACAAGAGTAACACCGTTAGTTAAATCATTAAACCTTGAAACACTAGAGGATAGAAGAACCAAGAGTAAATTAGTAATTATACATAAGGCAATTAATTCTAATTTAGAAATACAACACAAAGATAACCTAATACAACCCTCAAACAGACATAAAGTTAAAAACACCTTTCTTATTCCATATGCAAGAACAAACACATACAAGTTTTCTTTCTTTCCGTCCGGTATTCGGACGTGGAATGGGTTGCCTGAAGAAACCAGGAAAGCCACCCCTTTATCATCTTTTAAAACTCTAGTAAGAATACAGGACTAAACACAAACCATAGAAATACGTAGGACGCAATAATCTTCTGTACAGAAGGAGCGTCTGTAACATATAAGATAAGATAAGATAAAAATCGTGTGGTGATTAGCGCTGTAAAAATATTTAATATGATGACGTCATTTTTTGGTGTGCATCGGTGCGCAAAATACAATCCCTATTATTAAATACTTTGCGTACATTTCAGAAAGTTTAATATTTCGTATTTATCAAAAAAGGACAAGTTAGTTGGGCTTTTGAAAAAGGCTGGCGCCATAGGCGCCCTAAAAAAAGGGGGCGCCGCAGGCGCCACGGCGCCCCGGCAAAATCTAGTATATCTATTATATATCTATTATATAATGCGCTAAGGCGCATTTCCGTCCGTCAGTCAGTGTGTGTGTGTGTGTGTGTGTGAAGCCCCTATGCCACGCAACTCTAGATTATTTTTTTAAAATTGAAAATATAGACGTAAATTATAATGATTTTGGGTTTGAGATTAACAGATGGTGTGGTTTTGCGTGCCGAAAAAAAATGAAGTGGCGTCATGAAGCTTTTATTATATTAATTTATTTGATGTTACTTTTTATGTTGATTATAATCCGAGTGTGTAAAATTATAATGATTTTGGGTTTGAGATTAACAGAGCGTGTGGTTTTGCGTGCCGAAAAAAAAGAAGTGGCGTCATGAAGCTTTTATTATATTAATTTATTTAATGTTACTTTTTATGTTGATTATAATCCGAGTGTGTGAATAAGCATATGTGCGAGTGTGTTCATATATATATGTGTGTATGTGTGTGTGTGTGTGACTGTGTGTGTGTGTGTGTGTGTGTGTGTGTGTGTGTGTGTGCGGCTGTG
>MUZC01004746.1:83147-96119 GCA_002072015.1 Radix auricularia | reverse complement strand
TATATATAATGTGTCTTTATTTTATGAATTAGGATATTTTGAAAGTATACAATAATCTAAAAAAACAAACAAAAACAACCCAACACATTCCATTAAAAAAAGTACTTTAAAATAATTTTAAATATTGACACTACGTTTGCTATTAAGATCAAGATCGTTCAAAGATTTTGAAGCAGAGTTTAAAAAAAAATATTTTTTTTAAACAGTGGGCAAAAAGAAAAAAAAAACTTTCTTAAAGAAAAAGAAGGTTCTTAAACTATAATATTAAGTAACGTATGCATACATTTTAAATTAGCTGTCTTATAATCTGTTGAAATAGCATAATGAGTCAATGCTAGTTATGCTGTGTTTTATGACAATTTTTTTCTGTTAGATGGACAAAAATTTTCCTCTGTTTCTTAAAAGATGCTTAATTTACACGAATGTTTAGTGAATGTGAAATCAATACTTGTAGAATTCAAAAACAACTCACATCGAATCAAGCAAATCGAAGTAGAAAGTTGTTCAGGTTATTATTTAATTGTATTTACTGAGGTAATTGGTGATTGAAATATGACATTAAATATGTGATGTTTATAATTATACATAAATCTTAGCACAACTAACTGATCGTCCAGATTAGCTGCGAAAATATTAAATTAACTCTGGGTACAACTGTTAGGGGCCGTCTATAAGAAACGTGATTTTGACACCATTTTGACACCCGCCCCCCGCCTTCCATCCTAGTCACACAAAATTTTTCAGAAAACCCCTCTAATATGACGTCACAAACCTTGTACACCCCATCGCCATATTTTCCAGTTGAAAATAAACATGTTGCAAATTACTTTTCGTTTTTTAAGAATGTTTTTGGTGTAAGTTTGAATTGTAATTTCGTAACAAGTATGACGCCATTGGAAACACCATTAAATGAATTGCATAACATCAAATATTTAAGGGAAGTTTTTATTAAAAGTGGCGCATTATTTTATGTGACATCACATTTGTTAAACACCCCTCTCCCCCTCGTCACGCATCATCACAAATCGTTGACCTCCTCCATACCCTTAGACGCGGCGTGACATCACTGCATATGACAAATATAATATTACCTCTTGGTACAACCGATAACGCTGTTTAACTGTCACAATTAAACATTACTTTTTGGCACAACTGATAGCACAGTTTAACTGTTACAATTAAAAATCACCTTTTGGTACAAACATTAGCACAGTTAAACTGTGACAATTGAACATTACTTTTTGGTACAACTGATAGCACAGTTAAACTGTGACAATTACACATTACCTTTCGGTACAACTGATAGTACAGTTTAACTGTGACAATTACACATTACCTTTTGGTACAACTGATAGCACAGTTTAACTGTGACAATTACACATTACCTTTTGGTACAACTGATAGTATAGTTAAACTGTGATAATTACTTATTACCTTTTGGTACAACTGATAGCACAGTTTAACACTGACGACTCATTCCAGCCAGGGCCTAATCGAAGCGGACCACATAAGGTAGCTTTTCTTTTCTTAAATAAATTCGCACCGAAATTTGTTGTGGGTTGTCCAAGTATGCATTGGAAAATCTCAAAGGCTATAACAAAGATACAAACACACACAAAATTATTATTTGCGAGTGAATCAGCTACAAAACTTAGACTTGCTGAAAGGAAACGTACACATTTTTTTGGTACTATTAAATAGTAATGATGCCTTTGATTAACAAAGAAACACATAATTGGTGAAGTGTTTTTGTTATAATTAATAATGTACAGATTAATTTATACTTAAAAAAAGAAATATTATTTGTGGTTCTAGAAAATTCTTTTGATAATTTAAATACTCATGTGTTTGCGTCACGGTGCAATAATATAAGGAAATTTCAAATTAGAAATTAAAAGGTATGAATGATAATAAGTGAGTATTACAATTAAAGAATTATAATTCATATTTAAATGAATGTCAAAGAAATAACGTTCAACGCTCCCTTGAAATATCTAAACAAAGTTCCATATTCAAAAGCCAGTAATGGCTTAGATACATAATTAGAACGAAATCCCAATTCAAAGAAAAAAATATACATAGAAAATGATTTTAAAAAAATTAACACCTGAAATAAATAATTAATAATTATTCCTCAATCTTTTTCCCCCATTGATTACTAAAACCTAAAATATTATTTACAAATATTTAGTGTTTTCTAGAGTTACATACTTGAAAATAGTTATTACGCATACGGTTTTATTTTTTTTATTAATAGCAGAGAGTTTCTCAGAAATAGCTTATTATTATTATAATGAGCATGAACAATTATCCCGTAGCCTAGAAACTAGCAAAACAGGCAAAGAATAAATCCTAGAAATCATCTTATAATACACACTAAGCAATGTCTGCTTTACTATGTTCTGAAACTTGTTTATAATATTCACTTAACATCGCTGTACAATGTTCATATATATATATATATACGAGCGTGTAATACTCACTTAGAAGTACAAGCAGTGTTGTTCTCATAAACATTTTTTATAGTTTAATAATTAATGTTGATTTCAAATAAACCTTTTTAAAAAAATAACATATGAAAATAAAGAACCATGGTACTTTGATGTAATGTATTTTTTCCCCACTTTTTTGTCATTCTTGTTGTCAAACATGTTAGTAGATCAATAATTGATCTGCTTCTATTGAAATGAAATCCACGATTGGTACTTATCTTCTCATTATCACAACCGAAATAGATTTTTGTGTGTAAATCAATGAAAGTGTTTGTAGTGCAAACTAACAAGCAGATGCATTTTTATTGCAGTGATTCTAAAACTAATAATATTTTGTGACCTACATTTTCAGTGATTATCAACCAATTTTAAGGGGCTAAATGTACGATAAACTAAGGAAATTTTTCATAAAAAAGGACACCTATTTTTGTTGAATTATATGTCTTTTAAAACATACTTTGGTTTAAATAGTTTAGAAATGGATTTATTTCTAATAAAAACCTTGAAATTCATATTTAGGATCACCTGATTTATATAAAATGAACATCAATTTTAAATAATAAAAAAAAAAACCACACACGCACACACAACCTCAGATAATGTTATTAAAAAATTAATGTCTTATAAAAACGAAATTTCATTTTAAAGATTGATTTTAAAACATTTTTGTTGTCTTTATATGACAATATGAGAATAAATTATACGCTTTAATAAATGCTTTTTTTTTTTAAAAAAAAGTGTGTTACAATAAACAAAGAAACTGATAAGATGAGAACCGCTATTGAACATTGAATGCCGTGTTAGATTATAGAGATATAATGTCAACTCCGAGCAATTTTATTATGTCTCTTATCTATGTCTGCACATTTTTCCTTTTAAAAAATGAACTAATTTCCAATCATCAAAACTAATTTAAAAATGAATATTTAATTTGTTTAAAGATGCCTCCATGTTTGCTGAAACGTTAGCTGTCAATAGTATTTTATAAAAAAAATTTGTCCTCCATTGTTTTAATATATTTTTTATAGGAGATGTAACGGAGAAATGACGACGTAATTGCTATTATTTAAAAAAAAAATTAAATTATGAAAATAAAATAAATTTTGTTTGTTTCCAAAATTTTCTAAACTGTTCCAAAAAATGTTGTGCCACTGATTAAAAGGAAACGCACGGCAAGAGATTTTTTCCTCTAAGTCAATCAACTCCAATAAAATACTGCGTAGAGGATCGCTGTCCTTTTAGAGTAACATGTTCCGATGTTGTATATAAACCCAATCAGCCATAACAAAGTGAATGGATCGTGTGATCTATTACAACGAAGGCCCAAACCTGGGTCGCGAACCGCATGCGGTTCTTCAGTGTTCACATTGCGGCTTGTAAACAATTCCTGAAATTAAAACATTTAGTTTGAATTATAAAATATTAACAATTAATAAATGTTTTTAAGAATATTTAGAGAGACAAAGTAATGAGAATAATCTGTTCTCATTTGAAAATTTTAAAATCTGAAGTGAGGTATTGATCTCAATTTTGATTGGCGATGTAAATTACTTAATTTTTTGTAACAATCAACATTTCAAAATATTTACCATGGCTATTAGTCCAATTAAAATTAGTAACTTATTAAATAAAAGTTTATATCAAATATGGCAACAAGTTGCAGGAATAAAAAATATTAAAAAATTTAATTGATTTTTTTTTATCCGCATGCTAAGTGGACTTTGCATTTATCGATAAAGACGGTAAGCTAATGTGGCTCATATTCCAAATAACGCCGTAAAAATTCAAATCTATTAATTTGAAGCGACACTATGAAAATAAAATTAATGAAGAGTTTGTATCGCTGTATCCAATGCAATCAGAATTAGCAGAATTAAGAAAAAGCAAGTTTACTATTAAAAGTATAGAATGCATCAGCAGCAGAAAATACTTTGTGCATTTGGCAAAAAGTTTCTCTTTAAGTTAACTGATGCAAATAATGCCATCGCTTGGAATATTGCTTGTGCTAAACGACCTTACCCTGATGATACATTTATTCAGAAGAATATGAAGAAATAAATTTAAATATTAGATCCAAATAATTCCAAACTTTGACTACTACTAACACAATATACAAAGTCTCGCTACACCCCTAGAGACTTAAATTTAGACATGAACGCTGATATTAAAGTAAAAAAGATATAATTCCCAGCAGGATAAAAAAATAATGTTGATCATAATAATGTCTTATATTTAGTGTAATTTTTGTTCTATTTATAAATAGTACATATTACAATTTTTTTTATTATTAAAATGTTTGAAAATAAATTTAATCACCCAATTAACAATGCTACGAGTTTTAAAAATATAACTACACTAGAGCTACATTTGAAGTTAAAGCATTTTGAATCATACAGTTTACCTTTTAAAATAAAAAAACGAAATAAGCGAGACTACGCGTAGTAGTTGAGTATAGCCCCTAGTTCATGGTTGTAAGATTTTCTGAATGTGTTAGACTTAATGTCTTATTATTGTTTTTGTACCTGGATGTCCGCCATCAGCTGCTGATGTGATGGCGATAAGCTCTTCGTCACGCCAGACTTCACACTTGTGGTTGGGATGATTTTGGCGGCAAAGCTTCATGTCATTTACCACCTACAGTGTCCACCTTGATGTTAGATCATCTCTCGTGCTTGAGAAGGTCAGTAGTGTGCCTCCAGAACAAAGAGCTAGGTAATTGTTGCAGTTACACACAGGTCTTCACAGGCCATCGTCTACTGCCCATGATTCCTAACAGTCAAATGTACGCCCTTGAAACTTATCTCGTGTGTAGATCTGAAGAACTATTCATTGAGGAGACGTTACCCAGAGGCCTCATGGATGAGGAAAGGTTAAGATACACATTTCAAATCAATCGCAACAGTCGATGCTTGGTCTCATGACCCACATGCCCAGAGAAACACTGGAACTGTTCTGGAGACATTCATTTCATCCAAGACAACTATACCGGGGAAAGGTTGAGTTTTCTCATTGTGGCTACCAGTATATGACTTTTAAGTACGTCTACGTATTGACTTGCGTACTTAAGGTTGTGTGTAATTAAGATTAAGAGTGCAATTTCATTTTGTAAATTTGTTGATAATGTTTGTACGTTGCGCATGCCGGTTTACTGTGCTATTGAACTGTATAAAATAAATAATTTTAAAAAAATGAGTTTTGACCCCAAAAAGGCTTTGCTCAAATTCATACCACGCTTGACAGTTTAAAAAAAGATGTTTAAATTAAATATAATTTCACATTTTATCTGTCTAGGAAAATTGTTGTGGAATTAATTATTTTCTCCATTTGTGCAAATTAAATAGTCTACTACTTGTTTTCCTAAGACCGGACATTTTTCGGTGCCAATCACAACAGTTACAAGGTTATTTACTTAAATTTTCTCTAATTTTTTGATCCACTATATTTATTTTTACGTTACCAAATATATTAATGCATTCATAAATTACTCCTTGAGACTTAAACGCATTGCGTTGTATTAAAGTATTCTTAACTGACACTTTATTTCCGTACTACTGCCAAAACTTTTAACTCCATATTGGACATACGTTCTACTGATACTAATGCTACCGAACCGAAAATCCCAGAGGCGTAAACAGAATAATAACGTGACAATTATCTTCCGATAACTTAATTGATTTATCAAGTTTGTCAGCCGCCCTGTCGTAGAATAAAAAATTACGTTTCTCTATCAATTTTAAAAATGAGACAACCGAATGCAGCGGCGTAGCTAGGGGAGGGGCGGTGGGGGCGGTCCGCCCCGGGCGGCACTCATCTAAAGGGCGGCATTTGTGGGCATTTGAAAAATAAAACCAAGGTGAAAAAAATATTCTTAATTTCGAGTCTTAATTAACGGATTCACGCAACATTTGTTTGATTACATAGTGGTTGTTATAACTGAGGCAAACCCATTCAAAAATTAAAATTCGCTTAAAACAGGGATCGATTGTCTTGAAATATTTAAGCAGTATGCGTCACAAATGACGCTTTTATAAGAAAACTGCACCAAAAAATACAAAACAACAACACATCACCGCTGGGCCGAATAATGCGTACTATTGATATCGCCACGACAGTTTATGTGTGGAATTTCAAAATGTGCAGAATAATGCCCTAATATGGTGGTTCAAATATTGTGTAATTTATATTACTTTTTCAGTTTTAGAAAATTATTTTAAGGCAGTTTAACTTGCTAAAAATTAAATTTTTAATATTTTTTTCCCATTAAAGTTGTGATGAAATTTGTGTCGGACTCTCAAGCCCAAGTAACATCAACCAACTAGACTACCCGGAAAGATAAGGGGAGGTAACTCCCATCTGGGAATTTAACATGTGGGCACAATAAATGATACATAATTTCATCAACGGGGCTGAAACAAGGAAGTCCTCATCCTATTGGCTATAGTTCATCATGCAACCAATCAAGAGTTCTTAAAGTCACGTGACCAGTAAAGATATAACCAGAGAAAATGCATAGTTCTTTCTTTTCACTGCCAAACTGTACAAGGCGAAACATCGAATAGTAGCGCACCACAGGATCATATCACTGAACTGTAGGAGAAAAGCCGGCAATCTAACCAGTCTAGTAAGAGTGAACTCAAATCTTATTATAATGATGTACATTTATAATTATATGTATTTTTCATAGCAGATTGATATTTTATTTTGTTCGATTGACATGGATTTAGTACCCCACGGGATAAATTTACCGTGTTGGGACCCGTGTGATATTCTTAGATATATCACGTTTGCTTAAATAATATGTGCCTACACACGCGATCTCCACCAAATAGATCGAGCAGCGTGTGTGGATATTATATTATGTATAAAATAAATTAAATTGTTTTATTGATTGCTGAACCCTCGTGTAAGGTGTTCGCCAAATAGGCCTACACCCGTGGTAGTAAGAATAAACCATTAATTCATATTATTATGTCAAATTTGTATCCCCTTCTGGCGTCTTGCTCTGAACGGCTTGTCGTTGGAAGGAGGACCATGTATAAGTCTATGCGATTGAAAACTGCCAGAGTTGTGTTTCTATTTCATAGCCTGGTTTCTGCTACGCCTGAATTCCAGGGAGCTGTACCAGTAGAAGTACGCCACGGTGATGTAGCCGGACAGCCGTCCCCCCACCGGTACTATTGCCGATAAAGGATCTCTACCCTTGCCACGCGACAGCCAAGTACACCCTGTGTCCGTGCCAGCTAAGGTCGATAGCAGATCAACAAGTGCTACCATCTGCCCTAACTGTAGGATTGAATATCCGTACAGTAGGCCGGAGACGCACACCCTATCCACAAGTGCTACCATCTGCCCTAACTGTAGCATTGAACATCCGTACAGTAGGCCGTACAGCAATAGCTGATGCCGACCATACCACACCCTAGCTGGTGACCGTTTGAGCTGGAAATCTTGTCAACAACACACGTGGAGAGAAGTGAGAACCCCCCCCCCCTTCTCTACGGTTTACGATCTATCTAGGTCAAATAATACAGCAACCAACATTGTTTACACAAGCTTAGTCGAGCCAGCTGACTGTTACGTCATATTGTCAACGCTGTGGGAGAAGCTCAACACCGGAAGCGGCCATCACTTACACGTCGCAGAGAGACGAAAGGAGGTCAAGTCGCGCAGCACACCAACACAGCAGACATACAAGCTACGCTGGTGATCAGGGACTCCGTGACCCATATAATATAAGTATTCAAAATATAGAAACTTTGGCGTAAGGCAAGTCGTAATGATGATAATAAGCGAGCCATAAGACTTTAAATACCTTAATCTTAGGGGCACATTTATTAATGAATATTGAGATATTGCCATTGTATATAGTGTTCATTAAACGTTAATCATTTATATTGTACAATGGTTCTTTGGTTTATCATTTGCGGAGATCACTAATGTACGTCTGTCAGGGGTATGAGAATCACTGTTTGTGAAAGTTATATTTTGCCTGGTCACAAGCTCATGTTGTGATGTTTGTGAACGAGATTCAACTGGGGTCGGAAACCAGGGTCCGTGCAAGGTCAGTCCACGAGTCCAGGCTCACGGGTATAAAACTCGGGTGTATCTCGATGTGTGGGGAGACATGTTGCAGAGACCAGTGGCGTGGTGACAAGGGAACACGAGAATACCCCAGCTGTTAGGGTTGCCGTGTTGGTCCGATGGACTGTAGGGCTGAGGTATGTGATAGTGAGAAGACCAGAAGTTGTACATAATTGACAAGTGTCTATGAGAATAATAAAGATTGCTGTTGAGAAAAGGACTTGTGTCATTTACGGTACGACAGTTGTCGGTGTGCGAGCCTTGGACCTGAACCCTAGACAACGATACCTGACATGGGGGCCGTCATACACATCAGCATACTAGTGTAGATCATCGCTGAACAGTGCAAGGTGTCGGATACACACCGTATCCGTCTTGAAAGTCGTCAAAGAGCCTGACATCGAGAGCCAGATCATCGCTAAACAGTGCAAGGTGTCAGATGCACACCGTATCCGTCTTGCAAGTCACCAAAGAACCTGACATCGAGAGCCAGATCATCGCTAAACAGTGCAAGGTGTCGGATACACACCGTATCCGTCTTGCAAGTCACCTAAGAGCCTGACATCAAGAGCCAGATCATCGTTGGACAGTGCAAGGTGTCGGATACACACCGTATCCGTCTTGCAAGTCGCCAGATATTCCGTCAGTGAGACCAGAACCGAAAAGAACTGTGCCTGTTTCGAGTGCCCAGTAAAGACTATTGAGATCTACTGATACCAGATGAACTTTGTGAATTGAACAATTTATCTTTTTTGCTATGGATAATTATTTGCAGGTGTTTTCTTAAAACTGTAAGTAACAAAATTAACTAATTAGAAACGTATGGTAACATATTGTAAAGCATTGTTATATTGAATATAGAAACATTTTCTTTTTGTGAAGCTAGACTTTAAGAAAAAAATCATGTTAAGCCTGGTACCTATTGGAATTCAGGACGTGTTAGCGCATTTTCGTATTATGTATCAGTACTTATGTTAGATATCAGAATTATGTAGTTATCAGTAATTGTGTTTAGATTTTAGAAATATTTTTATGAATTTTCTTGTGTAATGAATATACCTGACATTTTTTAAATTTAAAAGTCATTTCTTTACATTAAAAAAAAAATTATTTTCTATTTAATCCAATTACAAGTCACCACAAATGATGACGTAAAACTCTCTAAACTTTTACACATATTCTAATGACGTCAACTAAAAAAAAACAACTAATTCTTTTGCACCCTTTCGCACCACTCTTCAATGCTGGAAGGATTGTGCATTCGACTTCCGGCAATGGCGGCCGTTCTCTGCGCTAGTGTTACCTCTCGATTCGAAATATTTTTTGGTAGTTTTAACGGGGTTTTTTAACGGATCGAGTAACTGAGTGTTGATGCACAAATGGCAGGTCAGGGCATACAAAAAACATATATACCTCATGGGTCTAGGACTTATGGATGCTGAGATCAAGGGTGATGACAGACGGACGGACGGACGGACGGACAAAACGGGTGCAATAGCGATTTCGACATCTCGAAAATGCGCTAAAAATGGAAGATATGATTACAATAATGGCGCAACTTAGAGAGATGGGGGAAAAATATTTACAGTTAGAGGGAGAAGAGCTAAATAAGTTCGTGTTAGAGGAGTGGGGAAGACTGATAGAAGAGGAACGCGAAGAAAGGGAAAGGCAGGAAAGGCAGGCCATTAGAAAGTATGAGTTAGAAATGCGGAGAATGGGTAAAGAAAAGGAAGAAATAAACTATGAGTTGGGTCAGAGGTTGATAACGAAAGATGATGGGGTTTTGATCTTGGGCGAGGCCCAAGTGGAAAAGGAGGTACTAATTGAAAATCGACAGGTGGCAGAGTGAGAGGCAAACTGTAGACCAGTTGGTCATGATAGATGAGGGGACAGAGCAGGGAGGAGATACACAGGGGGAGAGAGTTACGGTGGTGATATTGGATGAGTGTGGTGAGGGGAAGTCTGAAAGGTGTTCGGCAGACAGGGTGGAAATGAGCACCGACAGTGATGAAAATAAAAGTAATGAGAACCGCTGCAGGGGGCTCACACGGGATTGTGACATGAGCTCGGGGAAAATTGGAGTCGAGTCGATAGAGACAGACAATGTTTGTGAGGGCGGGGCAGACTTTTCTCGTGGCCAAGACTTTCTCACGAAAAAGTGCAGAGAGATTGACTGTGTGGGGACGGGTCGGACCAGAGATAAATGGACCATGGGTGGCCAGACCGTGACCGACGGGAACACGGATAGGCGTCACCGCCAGTTTGGATTTAGATCGAGGTGCCGAGACCGTGAATCAGATGGCCTGCGTGCTTGGGCGTTAGGGCTAATGATTTGTACGATAGTTGGGGTCGTGATGAAAACATTTTAAGTGAGAGCGAGGATGAGTGGCTCGCCACAAGCATGAACGGAAAAAAAGGCGAATTTGACACCAGTTGGAGTCTAAATATAGCCATGTGTGAAATGCAGTCTATGCTTGCGTTACTACGGATAAGTCTGCACAGTGGTAACTTGGGTCGCCTTTTGTCTAAGAATGGGGACAAAAGATGTATACCACCATCATGGACAATGGCTATGAATTTTTAGGATATAATTTTTGGGAGGCTGGAGACCTCAGGACATTTTTTTTTATGATGCTAGATATTTTTCCATGAGATTAATGATTTTGATGAAATGTTGTTTGTGAGGACTTTTTGTTTGCTATTTCCATGAGATTCATGATTTTGATGAAATGTGGTTTTTGAGGACTTTTTGTTTACTATTTATGACGTGTATGATGAGAATTTGTTACTAATTTGAGTTTGTTTATTATGATATTGTGATGATGTTTAAGACGAATTATATAGTTGGTTAAGGATGGATATAAAATATTCTCCATAACACACCCGTCCCACGCACCATGGGGACATTAAAAATACACGTGGAGTCCCTCTATGGGGACTATAAAGATTCATAGGGGAGCAATGTCTGCTCCGTAACAGGTCCCTCTATGGGGACTATAAAGATTCATAGGAGGATGATTATACAAGAGCATGAAGTGCTCCAGTAGAAAGGTCCCATGTAGCGGACAAGCACTATACGTTTTTCTTTGGTTGCTTGGTATTCTTAATTTGTAAGAATATTTTGTTTTTGTTTTTTCCCTGAGATCGTGTATATAGATATATAAATATATTGTATGTATTATAATAATGTATTAATGAGGATAGTTCTCAGGAAGAGTTTGCCATGAGATTATTATAAATATATGATTAGAATTATGATTATGAACTTTGCACTCGGGCTATGATTTCGCTTTCAGAATTTTGTTAATGAAGTATATGATAATGTATTATGATGTGCAGTGATTCCATACCCTGACTATTTTTTTGATGTTGTTGTAAATAAAAGATTCTACTTGGGAGTATAATCTAAGGGAAGAAGGGGGACATGTCAGGGGTATGAGAATCACTGTTTGTGAAAGTTATATTTTGCCTGGTCACAAGCTCATGTTGTGATGTTTGTGAACGAGATTCACATGGGGTCGGGAACCAGGGTCCGTGCAAGGTCAGTCCACGAGTCCAGGCCCACGGGTATAAAACTCGGGTGTATCTCGATGTGTGGGGAGACATGTTGCAGAGACCAGTGGCGTGGTGACAAGAGAACACGAGAATACCCCAGCTGTTAGGGTTGCCGTGTTGGTCCGATGGACTGTAGGGCTGAGGTATGTGATAGTGAGAAGACCAGAAGTTGTACATAATTGACAAGTGTCTATGAGAATAATAAAGATTGCTGTTGAGAAAAGGACTTGTGTCATTTACGGTACGACAGTTGTTGGTGTGCGAGCCTTGGACCTGAACCCTAGACAACGATACCTGACAACGTCCTTGTGTGTGTGAAAGTATAAATACAAATAATACCCTAGACAAAACACATACTACGCATCTTTTCACCACAAAAGTAGCACACATAATATGTGTTTTTCATTAACATTCAGTTATTCTTTAAATATGCTACGCCTATGAAATTCAAGTAATATGTAAATAATTTGAATTCGTCTATTTAATGGAAAATTATTAAGATTTAGCACAAGAACATCAAAATATTCAAATTTCTCCGTTAATAAACGTCGCCATAACATAAATAATTTCGAAAAAGACATACTTAAAAATTTCAAGCGTCTTGGAAAAATTGACATCTGAAGTAACTAGTAAAACGAGATCAGATGATGGAGATTTACTCATATCGATGCAATATTTTTCTTTTCTAAATAATCTCAATTGATGGAAAAACGTTTTAAAGTCATAACAATTCAAACCCATTTCATTGAACAAAGTTAGGGGCTGTCCATAAATTGCATCACACTATTTTTGACCACTTTTAACTCCCCCCTCGCCTGTCACAAATCTCGGACCCCCGCCCCCC
>MUZC01004746.1:72436-83113 GCA_002072015.1 Radix auricularia | reverse complement strand
CCAAAAAAAAAAAGTACGTCACAATTTCGTACAAAAATATAGTTTTTTTATTAACAAATAATTAAATTTTAACATAAAACACCATGACGTCAAACATGGCCGGACACCCCCTCCCCCTGTCGCAAACTGTCACGCTTCTTACACCCCCTCCCCCCTTTGGAGCGTGACGTACTTTATGGACGGCCCCTTATGCGCTAATACAGAACGCTGTTATAGATTATAGAGAGTTGGCGATATCAACTTAACGCCGTGCTGGACGGAGAATAAGTATGAGTGGAAAAAATTCAGGTGACGAATCAGTGGGGTAAAGTATCTTTTTCTTTCCTTTGTGTATAAAATACATCTTCTTTTACAGAGTAATGAATCATTGTTTGCACGTGTCAGTTACTATAACTATCAAATTTAATTCCAATCAAAGTTTTCGTCCTTTTAAACTCCATCAGTTAAACAAGCGTTACGATGAAGACTCAGGCCGTCGACTTTAGACGGTTGCTTGGTTTAGAGATCAACTGATTCCGAATCACAGTTTTGGGAACCATGATTTTTTGTTCAGCTACGAATCTAACTTCTTTTTAAATGGGGAAGTTAATAAGCAAAACTATCCTTATTCTCGCACAAACCCGCATTGGATAGATTCTTTAACAGAGCACTCATATCCAAAAAGGAAGTGTGGTGCGGACATTGAGAGGTCAAACTTTGGGCCCGTTATTTGTCATTGAGACAGAGACCGGCGAGGTGTACTTGAAAATACTACAAAATGATCTCATGCCACAGCTAGAGCATCGGGGAAAGAAAACCTGTATGATGGCGCCCCACCTCACTATTCGACGATTTGCAAAATTGTCTGAATGGCAATTTTGAAAATTAGATTGGGCGAAGAGGTACCTTAGAATGGACGCCAACGTCCCCTGACTTATTCCCATTGGATTTTTATTTTTGGGGCCTACTCAAACAAATGGTTTACTCTACCAGAATTGCATCTTCATCAGCAGATAATTTGTGGGTGTCATCACATGGATGCTAATAGCAACTTACTTGATAAAGTTTATGGAAATTTTGAGCATCGACTGATCTGTGTATCAAAGCCAATGGCAAGATTTTTGAGCATTTGTAATGGTAGGAGCATGTACAAAGTGTTTCTTAGTACATAAGCTAAGCTTAGTTTTAATAAAATAAAGCTTATTACTATCAGAATCGTTTTAAATGCTTATGTGCTCGACTTATACACATCATTTTATAAAATTAAAAAACGATTTGACATATTTCATACAAAAAGTTATGGTTAAAAAACACTATAGTAATTAAACCGTTTAAAAAAAAGCAACAACATCAACAACAACAACAACAAAAAAATAATAATAAAAAAAAATAAAAAAAATCGAAAACTCCTCTCAGCACGCAGAATTTGATTTCTCACAAATAAATGTATATTCCATTTCACAGTAATCGTCGTCAAACCAATCACCACATCCCCTGGCGCAGTTCTGTCGACCTTCATAGTTATCTGGCTGAAAATGTAACATCTGCATCGTCAGTTGGTCAATCGGCTGAAGGTCATCTGCCCACACAAACTGACCCTCCACTTCAATGTCGTCCAGCCCCATCCACGCGCAATCAAGCGCCATGCTTAAGAAGATGGCATATTTTTCCTGTGTTTTGGGCACGTATAGGTGCGAGTCTAGGCTGCGACATGTGGATGCCGCTTGTGTGTAGTTGACATAGACGGGAAAATATGCAGCGAAAGTTCTGGTCATGTTATAGGAATGGACGCTGTAAAGAATGTGGACATCATTTATTGTCGTCACTCAACTGATATGTTTATTCGTTGGCTTTTAAGATAAGTGCACAGCATTAGAGTTGTAAATGTTTTTGGTTATGGTTTTAAATTTATTAAAGCACAAATATATACTTGTGTATAGCGAAAACTCTACTCTGTGTAAAGCAGTGGTTCTTAACCTTTTTGGAAGTACCGAACCCCACCAGTTTCATATGCACATTCACCGAACCCTTCATTATTAGTAGTAATATAGATGCCTTGAGTCGGGTGCTGTCTTGACCTCCCTCCGCCGAACCCCGGCGACTGACTCACCGAACCCCTAGGGTTCGATCGAACCCACGTTAAGAACCACTGGTGTAAAGCTAAAATCTTCTCCACCCACTTTATGTCTATAGTTTACTATTGTAAGAAAAAACTAATTAAATGTCCAGTGTTAAGTCTATAAATAAGGAGCGGAATACATAGAGTTTTTAAATAATCTAGCTTTAAAAAAAAAAATTAAAGGATATTTCATCACATTTACTTGTAAAAGGAGAGGCAAAAAAGGCAAATGATTCCACCCGAATTCCACACTTGAGCTGATTACCCGCCCATCCACTTTTATTTCTGTCCCATACTTGATACGTTACTTAAAAGCAGTAAATTATTAGTGCTTCATTGTTCATTGAATGGACCTTTCTAATGTTCTAGCTTTTTTTTTTTTAAAAACTTTAGTGCATTAAGAAAACAGGTGAGTTAAAATCGTACCTGAATTCAGGGTAACTGTCACAGTCGTCTGTCACATAGAGTTCTCCCTCTGATGAGCTCGGTGACAGCTGTGATGTACTGACACCAGACCCTGGCGTACATAGGTGTGTGATTTCGTTGTACATGAAACTATGACATGCTTGTGGGTACCTGTGCACATGTGACAAAAAGGTATTTTTTCCTTGTGAGCCATTTAGCAATCACAAAATGGTTTTGATTTTTATAAAAATTAAGTTTAACGACACAAAAGTAAATTATCGGTTATCGGATTATTTAAATTAAACTTGAAATCCAAGTAAATATCTTAAAAACCTTTCTATGTTCCTCTAATGTTTGAGTATTTTTAGAAATGGCATTATTGCATTACTTTGGTGTGCTATTTGATGTTGTTCATTGAACTATGTAATAAACCCGAAGTTTTTGTTCAATAGATAAGAGATAAATGATGCCTAGATTTTAAGAAATCTATGCAATGAATTATTTTCCTCATTTACATTCAATGTATTTATGTATATAATAATGCCTCGATCAATTTTAATATGTGACATCTATAACATTACCTCGGACAGTAGAACAAACATCAAAATTTATAATTGACGTCAATATTATACCTAATGACGCAACTGATGACAAATCTTATTTGTGATAACTAAAACATTACCTTTTGGTACAACTGATGTCACATCTTATTTGTAGTGAGTATAACATTACCTTTTGGTACAACTGATGACAAATCTTATTTGTGACAACTATAACATTACCTCATAGTACAACTGAAGGCACATCTTATTTGTGACGATTCCTGCCAACCTGGAGCTAACCTTTCTGGTCCAAATGTAGTGGGGGATTTTTTCATGAAACGTTTAGCGAGAAAGTTTGATGTAGCTTGTGCTTGTACATACCTGATGCCTTAAAAATGAAACGAAAGATAAGGAAAAATATAGTTTTCTTTTTTTTTTTTGTTTATTACGAAGAGAGAGAAATATTAAACACACACACGCACGCACGCACACGCTCACAAACACACATACACACACACAAACAAAAGAAAGAAACCCCCACCAACGAACAACATTACCTTCTGTAATGAATATGTTCAGAATTGTTGAAATAAGGACCTTGCACATAAATCAATGTATTAATTCTTTGACGAACAACTAGAAATACTTTATCAACCACAATAATTGTATTAGAACTTGCTGAAATCAAAACAAAAAAATGCGATATAATTACTTACTAATTGTTACTAATAGTGACGTGAACAGGAGCATCCTTGTTCAATATTCTCAAAGCGAGGTGCATTGTTAAACATTGACGTTTCGGTTACCAACTTTTATCAGTTGAGCATTCGGCTCATTTTGTCTGTTTACGATAATCCGCTTGCTTAAGGTCAGTACAGATCGAACATTTTATGGGCCTATTTTTTATAAACACACACATTGAATAGTTTTTATCAATTTTGTATTGGTTGTTTTGCCAATCGATGCCTCTATTTGAATTATGGACTATTTAAAGATGTTGAGTGTGCACCACAATGCTTCCGAAATTACGTCTTTTGATATTATCTGTGTGGCGTGAGTTATTGTAAATAATCTACCCCGAGTTTCAATGAAATTATGTACTTTATATTGAACACAGAATACCTGAAAAATTGGAACGGTATTTCGATTGATAATAATTTTAATGAATACATCGTTTTGACCGTGATAATGTCTGTAGTTTTTGAATTAACATGGTATCACGGTGTGCACGTGGGAGGGGGGCTTGTAACCTGACACTGAAATAACCCATGACATAAAACTTGACTTTTTAGAAGTGAAGTTTATTTCTTTTAGTGCATGGAAGCATCAGAAGATGTGGATCAATAAATAAAAGTAGAATATTCCGACTATACTAAACCATTACTTTCTTTATACATATATAGTTGGACGAAATATAATTATTATAGCGAGGACAACCAGAGTTTTTCTTTTGATCTTTACTCGGATTTTACGGCACCTGAGACATTTTTGTCTGATTGTTTAAAATTAAAAATATGACTAGATCTATATCTAATATATAAAAATTATAAAAGTAAAACATCATTTAATTAATTGTAAGTCATGAAATATTTTAGAGCAACTTAAATTTAAAATTGAGCATTTTAATGTGACGTCACATTTCTTAACTCTCTTTCATCGCATCGTCAAAAATGAGTAACTTCCTCCCCTCCTTTTTAGGAGAGTGACGACATATATATAGGCGGCTTCAAAGAGCATAAGCAATAGCTTTTTTACTCTGGCTTAATATTAATTTTTCAATAAAGGGAAGGGGTTAAGCAAATTTGTACGTACGTACTGGTAAAGGGATTCCGAAATACGAATTTTGTGCGTACGTAATAAATGTATATGAGTGGCCCTTAAAGAACATTTATTTTTAACTAGCTAAGTACCTGCGCTTTGAAGCGGAAAATTAGGATTTCGGCTAGCGTCAAACACCAATAGATTTCAATTAAATCATAATGTACATATTTTATAAGGCTTGAAGATTTCAATATTGGTAATGAAATGGAGATACATGACTAAAAAATCAAATCGGAAATGAAGCTTTAACATTATAAGAAAAAACATTATATTGGGCCCGGCCCCAAAGGAAAGGAACAGACGTTAGGAATTCATTATCCTATAGAATTTTATTGTGTTAAATATCAAATTTGGTCAATAATTAATCCATATACCATATATATATATATCCATCTTTCTTAAATGATAAGCTAAAAGACAAGTAAACGTTTTGGTAAATGCCTAATCAGTAACATAATTGAACCCAGGTATTTTGAATTAAATGATAAATTAAATACTGTTGATTTAAAAAAAAATAAAAAAAAAAATGATCGTGCACAACTTCTTTCCTATTGCCTCAGTGTTAAGTTGATGTTCTAAAATACATAATTTATCTTTTTACCTTGATCGGCTATAGCATTGTGTACACACACACACACACACACACACACACACAANTTAGGGCTGCGGAAATTAACGATTGATTTCTCGATTAATTGGTAAATTATTTTATCGATTAAAATTATTTTAATCGATAAAATAGTGATTAAAGTTAAAGAATTTATTTTTAAATTTTCAATTTATTAATAAATAATTAATAATATTATTTATTTCAGTTTTTTTTACGTACAAAGTTCTTCATTAGAACAGTTGGAGAGTGTAAACTTTAAAATAACCGGTTTCACAATGACAATGGTATAAAAAAACACATTGTTTTTAATTATTTAACAATAACAAATATTTAAATCTATATCCTAACAAAGTTATATCTTTTAAATTAAAATAAATTAAATACTTTAGCTATGGGCATTTAAAAAAATGTTAATCATGTTTTGTTAATCATCAAACAATTTCTGTATGGCTGTATTACTTTTATATTTTAAAATTAATTATAAATTTTCATTCAAGTGCCTAAACTTAAATACGTTATTTAACTTATTTTTATTGTTAACTATGTTAAAAATAACTTAATAAAAATATAAATTACCTGTTTTTATTACTTCCCTTGAAGTTTTCAGTTTAATGACGCCACATATCTTTATTTCTAGCTTTAACAAAATTATCGATTAATTAATCGGTAATTTTTCAAAAGTTAACGATTAAATTTAATATTATCGATAACAGCCCTAATATATATATATATATATAAAATCTGCGATTGTATAAAGATAAAGTCTCCGCCCTCCCCAATTTCATGTCTATATTTTACTATAGTAATAAAAATACGAATGAAATGTCTAGTGTTAAATTTATGAATAAGGAGTGAATATATTAAGTCTTTAAATGCCTTGGGTTTTCTTTAGTTATAATAGATATATCATCACACGCAGTTCTAAAATATTAGTCTTAAAAGGCGCATTGCTCCAGATGACTACCATTCATTCCTAAAATAAACTTAAAAATAAACAAAGCTACTAGCCCAGATGTATTGCATGCCAAGTTACTAAAAGAATTAAGCCATGAATTGTCCCCAATTCGTGTAGATCTTTTTCAAGCCTCTCTAAACTAGGGTAAACTTCCCCAAGTTTGCAAATTAGCCAACGTAACTCCACTCTTTAAAAAGGTGATAAATCAGACCCCGGGTAATTACAGACCTTATCGTTTACTAGTAACGCCTACAAAATACTAGAACACAGAATATATAGTAAAATAATTAACCACGTTGACAAATTTAATCCCCTGTAACCACGTCAACACGGCTTTAAAAAAACAGATCATGTGAAACACAATCAATAAATGTAATAGAAGAACTATGAAAAGGGTTAGACAAAAATGATCAAATAGATACAATATTAATAGACATCTCAAAGGTATTTGACAAAGTTAACTACCTTATTTCAATTAAAAAACTTAAATACTTTGGAATCTCAGGTCCCTTACATCACTGGATCCAAGACTTCCTTTCAGGTAGGGAGCAAACTGTAATAATTAATGGATCTAAATCTGCACAAATAAAGGTTAACTCAGGAGTTCCACAAGTCACTGTGTTAGGTCCCATACTCTTTTTAATTTATATAAATGATTTACCCAACAATATCTCAACAAAAACAAAAGTTAGGTTATTTTCTGATGATTGTATAATCTATAGAACAATTTAATCAGAACAAAATATCACAGTCTTACAAAAAGACTTAGATGAAATGATAAAATTGGAAACTAACTGGAGTAGGCCTTTCCACACAGAAAAATATCAACTGTTAAGAGTAACAAAGAAAAATAAAAAAATAAATTCAAAATATTTCATTCATGGAAAAGAACTAACCAAAACTAACGATGCAAAATATTTAGGAGTCATAATAAACGAGAAGCTATCATGGAATCGCCAAGTCAATGAAGTTATTAAATTTAAAAAAAAGACGTAAAAACAAGTTTTTGACCATAAATCTTTTATATACGAGACATAACTATAAGGGTGTTTATAATAATATGCAGCTCAAGACAATCCAAAAATACAAAAGTTTATTAATATCTAGTAAAACATGTTTAACATAATGCTCATCGATCGTGAATGTATATTTTTAAAAAGTATTGTCAATATAATTCGCACATTGTTTCGCGTCAGAAAAGGTTGTTGAACATAATACGCATTTCAAAATTTAACATGATACACTATAGATGTGTGCATAATAAAAATTAATAGATTCTATGTACTTTTTTGCAACATCAAATTATTTAGTCAAAATGGTACACCATACCAAAAAAGATCTGATAGATCTATTAGCTTTATCAAAATTTACTCCGCGTAAATTCTAAACTTATTAATCAAGACATGAATAATATTACATGGAATAGTAGAAATATCATCACATCTTATATGTGACTATAACATTACGTCGAGCTGTAGAACTAATATTATCCTATATAATAAAAGGCTAATTTTTGTGCGGTCATCGATAGCGATTTGTTCCTCAAACTACTACAGACTCCTACAGCCAATCATAAAAATTAATGTCATTGACAAATTGAATAAATTAACGCGAACGTTCAAAACGAGTTATTTTTGGTGCAGTTGTTTTTGGTCATCATTCAATACTATGTTCTTATCTTGAAGTGTTTCTAAGAATAAATTTACGTGGACGTTCAAAACCAGTTCTATTTGGTGCAGTTTTTTGTTATCATTCAGTACTGTTAATATGACTACTGTTACTCCTTTTCAACATGCCACCGCAAAGACATCTGTCCGCCGTCGATATTGAAGAAGCTACGCGGCGTATAAATGCAAGGCGTTGAGAACTGCGTCGCAACAGGTCACAGGACGACACCGCTATCATGGGCGCGCAAACTTTTAATACATTACAGATCTCTAGCAATAACAGAAGGGCAGAGAGGATTAGCATTGTTGACCCCAACCTTGAGCCAATGGAAGGACCAAGGCAACTTAGTCAATGGTAGCGATGCATGGTTCTCGAAAATTTCGTCTTTAAGGAAATTCTTGATATGTAACAGTGAATTATAAATACGGCCGTGCACACCAGGGGCAACCGAAGGCAACGTGGGTCATCAAGCAAAATGAGGGTCAACATCCCTTGCCCTGCGACGCCAATGTCCTGCACAATCTTCTGTATAACAACTACCAAAACGGAGCGTCCAATTCACAAGCATCCAAAGCAGCAGCTATACGGTCACCTTTGACATTTATCGTAAGCAAGTACACGGGCAGACCTGGGCTACAACTGTTGACGTTTCATTTTCATTTTGCAGACAGTTGATGTGAATGTAGTGTTACTGTTATCTGAATAAAAACTTTCATATTTGAAGTAAATTGTTTAGTAACTAACAACCCGCGGACGGCAGCGCTCCTACCACACCACTCACGCAGTACTATTCTGCCATATCACCTTACTCTTGTTCCCGTCATTGGACGGGCTTTGTTACTAGTATTTTATATTTAACGTCTAAAACATAACCTAGTTTCTTTTAGAAGTATTTCACACCTTGTATGTTAGATCTATAACATTTCCTCGAATAGTCGAACAAAAATGAAATCTTATTTGTGACGACTATAACAGTACCTCATGGTACAACTGATGGCACATCGTATTTGTGACGACTCATGCCAACTGGGAGCTTACTTTTCTGGTCCTAATGAAGTTGGAGATTTTCTCATAAAAATTTTAGCGAGAATGTTTGCTGTATCTTGTACTTTCACATACCTGAAACCTTCAAAATAAAACGAAAGCTTGGGAGAAACAAATTGTTTGCAAAGAGCAAGAAAATTTGTTGCTTAAACTAAAATCATAAAACAAGGAAACAATACTAAAACATCATTAACATTCTGTAATTAATATGCTCACCACCTTGTAAAGAAACGTTGAAATCATTTGCTAGCACATACTTCAATGTATCCATTCTTTGTAAAAATGTGTAACTACTTTGGCACATCTCAGAACCCAATAATTATATAAAACGTGCTGGCGTTAAATGAAATGGTATGTTATAAAAACATGAACCACTTCCTAATTGTTAATAATAGGGATTTGAATAGGAGCATCCTGGTACGACACTCTCAAGGGCAAAATGCATTTCCAAATATGGAAGTGACTGACACCAATTTTTTTCAGTTAAATATTTTGCTCTTTCTTTTTCCGTTTTGCGATAATCAACTTGCGAAGACCATTTTAAAAACACACACAATTAACAATTTCTATCAATTTTGAAACGGATTTTTTAGGCTATCGATGATTCTATTTGCCATATGGATTATTTAACAATTTTTAGTGGCCTTAACAATGCCTAAAAAAAACCAAGTCAATCTATGCTATCTGTATGTTGTAAGTTAAATAAAAAAATCATGTTAAGCCTTGTCCCTTTTAGGTTCTCAGGACGTGTTAGCGCATTTTCGTATGATGTATCAGTACTTATGTTAGATATCAGCATTATGTAGTTATCAGTAATTGTGTTTAGATTTTAGACATATTTTTATGAATTTTCTTGTGTAATGAATATACCTGAAAAAAATTTATTTAAAAGTCATTTCTTTACATTTTAAAATTTTTTATTTTCTCTTTAATCTAACTACAAGTGGTTTGTGGTCACTGAAATAGGACTCATAAATGAAAAATTCTAAATTGTAATCAGCTAATCGCCCAAATACTCCATCCATTGTTGTTTGATAGATCATGGTTGCCAATCTTGTTGAAAGTAGTTGAATGTTGAAGCTTGTTTCGAAAAAGTTTTCAATTTCTGCCCCTGGGCCGCTAAGATCTTGATTGAAATCACTACAAATGATGACGTAAAACTCTCTAAACTTTTACACATATTCTAATGACGTCAACAAAAAAAAACTAATTCTTTTGCACGCTTTCGCACCACTAACCAATAACTTTAACTCTTCAATGCTTGAAAAACGATGTATTCGACTTCCGGCAATGGCGGCCGTTGCCTGCGCCAGTGTTATCTCTCGATTCGCAATGTTTTTTGGTAGTTTTAACGGGGTTTTTTAACGGATCGAGTAACTGAGTGTTGATGCACAAATGGCAGGTCAGGACATACAAAAAACATATATACATCATGGGTCTAGGACTTATGGTTGCTGAGATCTAGGGTGATGACAGACGGACGGACAAAACGGGTGCAATAGCGCATTCGACTTCTCGAAAATGCGCTAAAAAT
>MUZC01004746.1:31702-71763 GCA_002072015.1 Radix auricularia | reverse complement strand
TATATATATATATATATATCATACATACCTAAACGGTCTTTCATTTAAAAACCGTTTCGGTAAGTTCATTTTGCAAACAAAATTCATGTGCCTAATTGCACGTGATCCATTTTTTTCAATAATTTATAAAATTGTTGAATTTTCCCCCAATGAATTGCTTTATCTTTTATATCAGAATCAAGGTGTGACCACCGAACTAATGTCGGTGTGAGTTTGCTGTAAATGTGGAAGCTGAGATCTATGACTGAGTTGGACAACTGTGTCTCAGAGGGACGACAGTTATGGCATCGTTACAAAGATTAACGTCAGTATCTCATATATTTCCGTCTGACTTATCACCGTTGAAATTTAAACCGTTTGATTGCATCCATGATTTTATAACAAGACAGCAGGCATCCACAGCCTGGACGGCAGCAGCGCAGGGATCTGTGTGAGAAGCCTTGTAAATCTTAGGGTCGGCCGAAAGAAAAAAAATTGTCCGAATTTCACGATTTGAAATGATTCTGTCAGACTTGATGTTATACACGGTGAAAATGATTGATCTTTATAACGGTACATTTTTCCATTTTCTGTAACATCTTTTAAAACTCAAGAAATGTACCTATAGAAAGCAATATTAAATTCGGCAATTGCATACTGGCAAGCTAGATTTTAACTGCATATAGCTGAGAAGTCAAATAGAATTTTAAAAATTGTTTTAAAACTGAATATTAGAAAATCCGCTTCCAACCGTATGACTAACACTATCTTTAAAATACTTTCTGCTGTAGACATGTCATTGATTGACTCATTCTATAATCTTTTGGTGAAAGGATGCAGCTCTAAGTGATTTCTGCACGTTTTGACGAAGATAAAACCAAAATGAAAATGATGTTAAAATGTAGGTGGTTCAAGCATCGATTGTAATCAAATTGTTTAATGGTTTTAATTTCTAAAATCATTTTTCTCCAGCAGCTATGCTTTTGTGATAACTGGACTTTCAAATGTGAATAATCATTGAAGCAAAATATGAAGTTATAGCTTTTGGATAATCATAGATAAATAAAGATATGTACAACATGGATAAATTGACTAAGTGATTAACTGTGAACATTAAGGTTTGTTATATTTAATTATTTCATACCCACTAGAAACTATCTAATGCACTTCATAGGGTTATTGAATAAATAAATGGAGTTCATAGGAGGTGAACTAAAGTACATTAAAACATATCATAATCTTTGCTAAGATGAAAGGTACCTAACATTTTTTACAAAGAAGCTTCTCGCATAATTACCTGATGATTGATTGAAGTGGTATTAAACTAGGCTAATTAAATTTCTTATCGATAACTGTTAATAAACTACTCACAAGGGAATTCTAAAAAAAATATTTAAACTTATCAACTCCAATAAGGTGTAGGCTATTGATATCAATTACTTTTTTATGCCTTCGACTCACAAAGGAAGACCTGCGTCTGACGTCATATGTCCTGTTCATCTTGACTTAATTATCGTGCAGGGATGGTCCAGATATAAAAAATTTTGTTTTGCAATGTTTGAACGCTAGTGGACACTGTTAAATTTTATAAAATACACGATATACAATCTATTTAAAAAAAACAAAAAACAACAACAACTATAAACTATTTTTTTAAATGGGCAAATACATAAGTAACTTTTAGGGCTAATGCTTTCGTCATTTTTAATACATAAATACAAGTGTCTATACATAAACACAAGTGTCTATATGAAATTTGCATGATTTATTACCTACTATCTATGAAAAAAATTAAATATAAAATTGTAAAAAAAAACATCAAGAAAGATGGCCAGAGGTACTTAACCAAAATACAGGATAGAAGAAGGAAGGAAAAAAAAAATGACATTGGCTTTATAAACGAATAAATAATTGAATTTATTTTCTTATTGAGAGCAATTAGTGTTTTAAAATAACTTGTTAAAAAGTTGAAGTTAAGGTTTGTGTACCTAAAGATGGAAACTATCAGATCATAGATGTTAAATATTGAAAGAACCATAACTATCGTTAATGATTCTAAAGCTGTCTTCGCACTGAGCGAAGTTATGAAAGGATACAATCTTGAAGGTTCATCATATTTCAATCAAGATATGTCATGATACTAATCATTTTATTATTATAATTATTATTATATTAAATATATAATATAATTATTTCCAAGAATCATTTTGGTAAGTATTACAGTTTTATTTAAAGTTTAAATTGCGGTGTAAGAAAGGCTATTCTCTGAATAATTATTTTGTACATTTAAAAAAATTATGAAAACCTTTCTCTATATGAATTTCTTTATATAAAAAAGAAATGCTTTCAATTTATATGCAAATTTTTTTTTTTACAATTAACTATTCACAAATTTGATATGCGCCTTATGATTTAATTTAGCGTTTAAAATGAATAAATTTCGAAAGTCTAGACAAAAGAGTTAGTGGACTTTAAATCATAGTTACAATATCGAGTAGAGTCATGTATATGTTATATAGTTATATAAATTAAAATGAATTTTAAATGTACAAAAAATTTCCTTTTTACACTATTTCGCGTACAGAATATTAGTATGCTTATCATATCTGTTACAGACGCCCCTTCCCTTATCATATCTGTTACAGACGCCCCTTCTATACAGAAAACTATGGTACCCTACGCTTATCAATGGTTTATGTCCAGAGTGAATGGTCTGAGTCAAATTTTCTTACCTAGAAGCTAAAAACGAGACATATGAAGTTATATGTTATCATTTTCTCTGTTACAATTTACAGATGCTCCTTAAGAGAAGATTTTTGCGTCTTACGTTAATCAATGGTTTCTATCTTGTTTTGCATTTTTTTGGTTAGATTTAATTCTGATAAAGCGTAGGTTTTCCTGGTTACTTGAGACAGCGCATTCCACTTCCAAATACATGTTAGTTTTTCATAACGGAATAAGAAAATAGTTTTCTATCCCTTTGACTATCTGAACGTTTTATTAGGGTATGTTTGTGTTGCATTTCCAAGTTACAATTAATTGCATTATGTATTATTACTACTATGCCCTTTTCCCCTCTATCCTCTAGTTTTTCAAAGGTTTAATGGTTTAAATAATAATGTTATTCTTGTCAGCTTCGAATATTCCCCATTATAGAATTTAGCAGCTCTTTTAGGATTTTTTCTATCTTTTTATTGGTGGATGAGTTCCATACAGAAGATGCATATTTTAGTATATGTCTCACCATCTTAATTTTACATTCTTATTACGTCTGTAAAAATTTCTCTTTATAAAGCCTAAGATTTTGTTAGATTTTATTTATTACTTCATTGACATGGGGATTCCATGATAATTTCTCATTTATTGATACTCCTTAGCAGTTTGCATCTTTGGTTTAGATTAGTTGTTTTCCATGAATGAATTATTTAGAATTGATTTGTTTCTTTTTCTTTGTTACTCTTAATAGTTGACACTTTTCTATTTTTGTCATGGGTGAAACTTTTTTAAAATGAGTTGCCGATTTCGATCAGTTTCTAATTGATACCACATATTTCTGTTGTATTTTATATATATACACATTTAAGGCTATGGAAGCGTCATTTTTTTGGTTGTTAATTGTTGTAACCAGATGAATGAATTTTCTGTATCAAATTAATGTTCGTGTTTCGCTAATAATCAAACATCTTTTCTAAAAAGACTACCATGCTACATATTTAAATCTAAAAAGGCAAATAAATAATTTTTTGCAAACATCACCAAAGTGGCTTGAGCTAAATGCGTATAATTAGACATGATCCCAAGGATATAACATGCTGAAAATATTAAGCAGAAAGACTATTTCGAAAAAAGTTAAGGTCAGGATTTCAATTTTTTTTACTTCTGACCTTATTGACTAAAGTAACTAACTTATATCTTCTTTAGTTATAATTAGCGCTGTTAACGATTAATTAAAATTTAGTAATTAACTTTTTAAAATTAATGATTAATTAATCGTTAATTCGATTAAAGCAAAAAAAATAAAAGTTTACGATATCATAAGTAACACTTATTAAACATTCTTGTTGAAAATTTAAATAACATTATAATGACTCATCTTTTATGTCATCTTTTAACCAACTACGCAAAAAAAAAAAAAAAAAAAAAAGTGTTGACATTATTTGGTTTAAGTGATGACCAGGTCTAACTGACAAAATAACCAGTCGAGCCGAACAATCTTTGAAATGGAACTGAGTTAATAGGTATGAACATAACCATTTTGGCAAGGAATGACATTATCGGTGTTCATTAAATTTCCCCCATTGTAGAGGGTTAATGGATTCAGGAACGTTCATCTCCATTTGTAACGCAGTAATTCATCAGAAGAGCTGTCCTCATTTTCGTTCTCTGAGTCAGACTACATTACAGTCATTAGCTTAATGCACTTTTTATTTCGTTTGATAAGTAGTCCAAGTGTTAGAACCATGGTAGGCAAAATTTATCAACATTTTGAACATTCCTGTCAGTCAATGGAGTAAACTAAAATGTGCGAGTACTTGTCAGGATATTTATCATTTATCAGCAGTATATTTTTAACATTTGATTTGGTACAGGTCTAGCATGGCACACGTCCACTTTAACGACCGGTGTGAGTGCTACAGATTTTATAAGTACAACTTTTTTTTTGAAATGTGCATGCATAACTTTGATTAATCACAACGCTACTTCACACTCCACTTCTGATGTGTGTAAGTATTTTAGTTGCTTCAATACAATGAACGGCTTACGCAATAACTTGTAAATTTTAAATAAATTCACAATTATGAGTTTTTAAAAAATTAATGAGCGGATACAAGGAAATTAAAAAATTGAGCAGAAAATTTTGTATTTTCTAAACATCTCGAAGAGAAGACAAAAACAAAATTCTTTCGGAAGATTTTTAGTCAAAGTCAAGCCTTGGCAGCCTCGACAATTGTAAACTATGGAAAAGAGACAGAGAATAGAAAAATAAAACAGAATGTCATGTTCCAGAAGATATATTTGAAGCCGACTGTCGTCCCAAACAATAACATCTTCACAACGCCATGTTAACAAGCACTTGACTCTTCGCCCCAAGTTAATAAAGTGAAGCTACAATGTTATTGATTGCGCTTAAGTTATTTTATTTATGCCTTTTAGTAGTTAAGAAACCTTAAAACTATTTTTTACAACTACGTCAATAAATGTATAATATATTAGTAATTGTTTGCTCTTTGCCATGGAACGGCTAATTTCTTTTTATTAAAAAAACCTTTTGTATACGTTCTATTTGGTTTAAGTCCAATGGTCTGCAACTGATTAAGGACGGATACCGAGGTTTTACTGTATTTTGTATTTGTTTTTCAATAAAAAAGCGAACGCAAAATAAAGATACAAATACTTAGAAGTCATAATAAATGAGAAACTTTAATGAAATCCCGTGTCAATGAAGCTATTAAAAAATCAAACAAAACCTTAGGCTTTATAAAAGAAACTTTTACAATCGTAATAAAGATATAAAATTATAATGCTACTCACCCTGGTAAGACCTATACTAGAATATGCATTTTCTGTATGGGACCAATCCACCAAATAAACAATTTATAAACTAGAACAAATTCAAGAAAGAGCTGTCAGATTCATTACGGGAGAATACTCAAAAGTAAAAAAAAATAACACTATTAGTTTAAACATTAAACCTTGACACACTGGAGGATAGAAGAACCAAGAGTAAATTAGTAATTATACATAAGGTAATTAATTCTAATTTAGAAATACTACACAAAGATAACTTAATACAACCCTTAGATAGACATAAAGATAAAAACACCTTTCTTATTCCGTATGCAAGAACAAACAGATACACATTTTCGTTCTTCCCACCCAGAATTCGGGCGTGGTTTTGTTTGTCTGAAGAAACCAGGAAATTTAACACTTTGTTAACATTTAAAACTCTAATAATAATGCAAGACTAAACACGAACCATACATAAGCGTATGACGTAATAATATTCTGTTTAGGAGGAGTGTCTGTAACAGATAAGAAGATAAAAACATTCTAAAATCTTTATTATCATCAATTTTATTTAACATGAGTGCCTACTTTTTATACTGGTTCACTGCTATCTAAATGTGTAGGTCTATAGAAAGTTACGGAAAACAAATGTATAACACCTTTTTTTTTATTCTACTCGAATATGATGCAAGCCATGGCCTAAATTTCTTAATTGAAAAAAAAAACATTTACGTATCTCTCTTGGATACTTCTTTACTTTTCTTAAATCCTTTGATTCGTTAAGTATTTGTGTCCATGTTACTCATTTTGTTTCTTCTTTTTTTAAGCTTTACATAATTATTATTTTTCCATAGCACAGTAGATCTACGCCTTGTTTAATGGAAATTTAAAATTAAAATTTGTGTAGTTCATTTGTAGAGACAAAGCAATTGTCAAAACGTCTACCTGTGTACGCTTCTTAAAAAAATTAATTTGGGTTTTGACAACCCAATTAGCTTGTGTATATTTTACTAGGTGACCAGAGTTGAAGCATACGCAACAGACTTGCTTATCATAGATAGTGCAAAGAATGGGGGGGGGGTGGGGGTGGGGGAGGGGTGAGCGAATGGACACAAAAAGCAGAAGAAAAGTAAAGATAAAAAAAGCGAATAAACGTGGAGACATGTGTACAGTGTTTGTTGTTACCTGCCCCCAACCCTTTACTAACATCCCTTGCCAACCATAAATTGGTATTTTCTGACCCTAAGGTTAGTAATTTTTTCAGAAAATGTAGAAAAGAAAAGGCAGAAAAAGTTAAATATTTTTTTTAAAAAAATTTCATCTTGAACTTATCCCAGGACTTTCAATCTGCGAGGCGTACGTCATAACCCCTACACTTTGAATCATACGATATTCTGAGAAGGAAAAACGCAAGGGAACGCAAGAAATAGTGTTGCCACAACCCCTCCCCCCACTCCGCTTGCCCTCTGTAATCTTTCGACCCCATCGGGGGTCATTCGTCATGCTCATTTGAACACGGTCATTTACATGATTTGTATATAAAGATTTTATTTAAAAACTTTATCGCAGTCCTATTCCATACAGTTTATCTTTTGCCATTTTTTTGGGGAACATATTAGCATGAATCTTGATATTAAAATTAAACAACCCATAAGAACAATGTTTTATCTTAGATATACAGACGCTCCTTCTATGCAGAAGATAATTGTGTCCACAGACCATGAGAGATGATCTGTTGGCAAGTGATGCAGCGGTCACAGGCCACGGCTATAGGGGTTCCACGCATTACCCCAGCCGCCTAACTATTGTCTAGTTAGGTACCCATTTGGAGCTGGGTGACTCGGGGACTCCTCAGGCCTCGAGAACAAATCCTCACCTTCGTGTGGATTCGAACTCGTGACCATCAGTATGAGAGTCGAGAGCTCTACCTCTCGACCACTACGACGCACTATAAATCTCTAAAATATGAGACGTAACTTATAGTATTTATTATGTTCAATTAAATACGCACTGCCCGAAAGAACCCTGTGACATTTAGGGCTGGAATGAACTCCAGATGTCATCTATGGCAGACGGCTACACATGCTAACTAGAAATACATAGTAATAGATTAAAAATGATTAATTTAATTACGGTACAGTCGATCGCTTTGAAATTAAAAAAAAATTCTTTGTTGGGTAACACACGTTTATTTGCAAAATTTCAGCTGGATGGGATTATAGGAAGTTGGTCATTTGTTACTTTTGTTTTTCCGCGGACTGGCGGGACCACGGTAAGAAAGTGAAGTTAATATAAGGGATTTAAAGAATAAGTTCAAAATATTTCCTTTCATTTGTTTTGTAATTGGTATGATGAGAGAATAATTACTTATCTTTAAACAGTCATATCGATTGCGCGACATAAAATTTGTATGCATAGAACAACCAATTTAGGTAACGCACGCGCACACACACACACAGACACACACACAGACACACACACAGACACACACACACACATTCCATCCTTTTATAGCACTCAATATATTAATGCCGTAATACCATATTTAATTTAATTATAGAAATAACAGAAATGCGATTCCAATAAATCAGAACGATGTAACTAAATTTCTTCTTTTTCTTTTACATTTTTTCTTAAGGTAAATTTTTAATTGTCAACAAAAATGAACTTTAGAACCACTGCAATGCTGTATCTTGTGACAACAGTAATGAGTGTTTCATCATGGGACACTACACCAAAGTCCAACAACTCTTCTACATTAATCCAGAGACTTACATCATGGGACACTACACCAAAGTCCAACAACTCTTCTACATTAATCAAGGGACTTACATCATGGGACACTACACCAAAGTCCAACAACTCTTCCACATTAATAGAAAGACTTACATCATGGGACACTACACCAAAGTCCAACAACTCTTCTACATTAATCAAGAGGCTTACACAGCCAATAAACAGAGTTGTGGGGGAAAATTTTGACAACAATCAAAGAAGAGTTTTTAACAGCAACAGACAATTAACGACAAACATTGTAGATGACAAGATAACAATGATAACTAATAATAACAAGCAACACCATGATTATTTTAGTCCAAATTTTTATCCACAGAATACCTTTAAATGCCCGCCCTGTGTTTGTAGGAATATCAGCTCAAATTTAGTTTCAGTCTTTTGTAAAAATACTACAATTACAAGCATCCCTCAAAGTTGGCCCGTTGAAATAAATGAAATAATTATTGAAGACGGTGACAGGTTTGACGAGTTAGATTTAAGGTTTCTGTTGATGTACACTTCTCTGACACGTGTTAAGGTCAGGACACACAGACTGTTAACAATTTTAAGCAGCAGTCACTTGAATGTTTCATCTACGATGATTGATTTAGATTTTGATTATAATTCGATATTTACAGTTGAAGACAATAGTTTTGTTGATTTCCCATATTTGCTTAAATTGTCCTTTATGTTTAACAACATAAAACATTTATCTAAAAAAATGTTCACTGGACTCCGTAGTTTACGTCACCTGTCAGTTGCTGGGAATAAAATCAACTTTATTGCCAACGACACATTTGATGACATGGGTAACCTGGTCACTCTTGACATTAGCAACAATAAAATATCCTATAAAGTTTATGACATACTCCCCGTTCGTATTTTTACTCCTTTGAGAAATCTTGAAGAATTGTATATTAATGAATTTTGTGAACGTGGCACATACCAGTGTGGATCGTACCCCAATAAAGCTCTCCAGGTTCTAACAAATCTGAAACTTCTCAGCATTGATGGATCAGACAGCCGTGGTCTAGGACCAGAAATTAAAAGTCTTTTAAATCTGAGACATTTGATTATAGCTTCTACAAAAGCAGATAACGTTACTGATGAATCTTTTTTTGATAACGTCCCTTCAATAACGACACTCAAGTTATACTTTGTTGTACAAAACATTTGGAACGCTAAAAAACTTGGTTAATGTGACATTCTCATCTCGTGTGGGATATGAAGACTTATGTAAGGTTTTGATTGGCATTAAATATTTTCTGAAATCTCCTTTAAAATATTTAACGTTGAGTCGAATCAATGACGGTTACATTGGGTGTAGGGAACTAAATGCACAACATGCAGTTTATCTCAATTTATTAAATTTAATTGAACTTGACCTGTCAGGGAACTGCATTGTGTACCTTAGTCCAGATTTCATAGCAATGTTACCAAAAACTTTAAAGAAGATTGATTTAAGTAAGAATAATTTATCTTATAAATTGTTCTACAGTTTCGTTAATTTGCCTGAAGATCTTTTAGAAGTAAACGTGAACAATCAACTAAAATACTATCACGCTTATCAAAATGACGAAGACATTAGTAAAAAACTGAAAGTTAAAAATAAGGTACAGTCTCAAAATTCGGAAAATTCGACCGTAAATGCAATCGCATATCCTTTTGAGGATGAAACTTTGGAAGCGATTGAAGACTCAAATCGTATTCTCCCACCTAATTTACAAATATTACTGGCAGACAATTTTATAAATTTTGGCATGGCTGTGTTCATACATTTTAACACTTATTGCAATTACTCATTAAGGACGTTAAGTCTTGCTGGCAATGAGTATCATGATTGGGCTATCTGGGACTTATTGACTTCCATCGAAACAGCTGATTTCAGCAAAAACAACGCTGAGGATTTTAACCGATATTTTTTCCCTGAAAACAATTCATTAAAATATCTCTCAATTCCAAACAATGTATTTGGGCCTGCAATTGAAAAGGATACGGAAAATTTATTTTTTGCAAACACAAAGCAACTTCTTGCGCTTGACATTTCAAGAAATTCCATTACAGTTATTGCAAATGATTATTTTAGAAACTTGTTCAAACTTCGAATTTTAGACATTTCACAAAACAAACTTCAAATAATAAACATCAGCTTTTCACACATGACTGAACTAAGATTTCTAGACTTTAGTAGTAACTCAATAACATCAATAAATGAAAAGTCCAGAAACGACCTTGACCTTATAGCAGCTGACCACCATGTTTATCTTGATTTGACCTCTAACCCTTTACCTTGTACATGTGCAGGACTCGAGCTGATGAAATGGATGGCTTCTACCAATGTTTATCTTTTGAACCACGACTTTCTCGTATGTAGAAATGAGTTCAACGAAGTACTTGAAATAGGAAATATCGTCCAACGCGTGGAAACACTACAACGTCAATGTGCTTCAAAAACTGTCATAATTCTCATATGCATCTTTTCGATTATTGTATTCGGTATTTTGTTGATCGCTTCATTGATGTATCGATATCGATGGAAGCTGAGATATTTAAGGAGCATAGCGTTAGTCAAGCTGCTTGGCAATAGACCCGCTGCTATTAACATGATCGGGTATCGATTCGATGCTTACATCCTATACACCGACGATACCAGGAGATTTGTGTTGCGTGACTGTATTCGTGAGCTGGAAGAGAAAAGAGGTCACAGACTTTGTATCGAGGAGAGAGATTTTCTACCGGGTACTTACAACGTGTCCAACATTGTCAGTGGCGTTCAAAACAGTACCAAAACGGTTGCCATGGTAATACCGGAGTTCTACGAAGGGGAATATTCGGAGTATAGCGTCAAGATGGCTCTGATGGAAGAAATCTTTATGCGCCGTTCTGTCCTCTTCCTGTGCATATGTGAACCAACCGATGACGAGGATTTATCACATGACCTACTTACCGCCATGAAACAAAACAACTACATTGAATACCCGCCAAGAGATGACGTCACGGATGAAATAATTGACGAATTTTGGAATCAATTCTCACGAGCAATTGGACGAAATGATCAGGAAGAAATGTGATATCATACTTTTAGTGAAAACAAACAGTAAAAGAAATTATTTTCAGATAGGAATAGCAATTGTACACTGAGAAAAAGTAGCTCTACTATACGTCTTACAAAGTAAATCGAATTTATGGTATATTCTTTTCCCTATCAGCTACATTATGATTTTTCAACTCATGAGTTTATATTGTAATTTTTAAAAATATAATATTTTACACATAAATAGGTTATTAGATAATTATTCAAAACAATGTATTAATCTTTCTGTTATTTTAAAACTTTTGTCTGTTTTCAATCTAAAACATTTAAATATAATTGTCTTTATTGAGTCTGAGAAAACAAACCATTTTTATTCTCAAGCGTTTTGGAATAATGTAATAAAGAAATATCTCAAACGCTCAAAAAAGGAAAAAAAGAAAAAAGAAAAGTGTTTCACCTATTTTTTTACTATTACTTCTATTAATATGTAGAAAACAACACCTTCGAAAAATGTGATAGACTGTAATCAATTGACTATCAAATATATTCATTACATATTATTTCTATAATTTTACTGTTTTACCTAATGAAAAAAAAAATTTGCATGTAAGTGTTCTTTCAATGTTATTACAAAAACATTTCAACACAAATCTCAAGAGAAATTTAATATATGTGAACAATATTCTATTGTAACTTACACATCTGTTTGCAAATCATTGACGTTACTCCTATGTCATTATTTATTTATTTTTCTCCTTTGTATTCCTGTTGTTTTAGAAATTCTTTGGTTCATTTTGTTTGTATTAACTAATTAGGTCATAGCGAAAAAAATATAACAGATTTAGCTGTAAAACATTATTGAACACTTTCTGTATAATTTCGACTAAAACAATTTAATAAACGTTAACAAAATATCCATTCTATTTCAAAAGCATAATAACTAAGTAAGAAAATCGATGTTTGTTATTAGAAGATATTAACGATCCCACGTCACACAATAGTTTATCTAATAATTGAACAATTCAAAAGTAGTCAGAAATATAACTTGATCAAAATGCTTTATGTACAAAGATTGTTTCAATTTTTAGAGATCAAGACATACTGCAATGAGAATGCATAAGTTTTAACGTTGTGGTTTTCACTGTCACTTTGGATACTTCTACCATATTCTTACATCCTGAGTTTTTTCTTCTTCCTTTACGTCTTGATATTAAATGCCTTAGATACGATAATATAATTATAATACTTTTGTAAGTATAGTTATTTGCACTGACGAAGGCATTAGGCGAAACTTTAAATTTTGTATTAGTTTATTAATAAAGCTTCCATATATTGTTTACTTACATGATTGGTTTTGTGTATTTTGTATTCAAATTAGTGAATTTTACTATCTCATAAAGATATAAACTGATCACTGCGTTTTCCAAGACGAATTAAAAAATTTACAAAACGATCTTTTCTTATAGAACACGTAGACTACGTACATTTTTTTAGAAAAGTATCGAACCACCATTTATAAATGTACTGGACGTCAAAAAGGAAAATAATCCGGCCGATAAACATAACTAATTTCCGGAAGATTATAGATCAATTTTGTCTCTTTCCTGCCCGCAAAGTTGCATAACGTCTATTTTTTGTGCAATATTTTATAAATTTTGCTGCGCGGTGATTCTAAACTCCTGCATGGCGTCGGCCAAATATCTGCGCTGCCGCGCTGGTTATAGGGAACATTACTACCATGGCTCTAACACTTAACCTTACAAATCACCAGCAAACCTAACTTCCAATAAAGTATCAGAATTTTCAGCTGAGAATATCTAAAGCAATATGACGATTGTTTAGCTCAGGGCTGCGAAGTCGATATTATATCTGGGGAGTTCTTTACAAATCAGGGCTGTCCTCTGAGGTCTGTTTGCATCGTCTCTTTCCAGGAGGGTGCTCACATTCGATGCACCCATTGTGAGAGGAACTATCCTCATATACTTCTCTGTGTTTTGACCGCTGGTATAGGGTCCCTGCCAGCCGCGGTAAGCTGGCTAGGGAAGGCTGGAGCAGGCAATGTTTAGGGCACCTTTTCTAGCCCCTTCCTTATGCCATGGAGGTGAGCAGTGCATTCCTAAAGAGGGCTGCTCAGTCTCCCAGGGGGCTGCCATACTCTACCTCTGCTTCGTGTCTGTGAAGAGTGACCCAATGCCATAGGCCACCTGTGTGCAAGGTTGCGGCTACGGCTCCCAGTGTACCCACACCTGCCGCTTCGTAGTTTGCCTGTCGCAACAGGACTTGATGGTGAGTGTTGGGATGGGATGGATGACAAAGTAACTTGCTCGATGACTTGGATTTAAGTGAGAAAGAGTTGCGAAATTCGTCGATCTCACTCTCTCGCCCGAGACATGCAATCTTGCACTGAAAACGAAATAGTTCCTCAAACATTTTCCACCAACCATGTTGTAAAATATTCCAGTATATATTATCATATATATTGAACCGAAGCAGATAATAAAATATAACAATAATAAAATAATTATAAAATTTAAAGGCCTTTAAGGTTTTCTTTAAACAAATGCCCCAGTCCTTCATTTCTGCAATGATTTCCCATATATTGCGATCAATTGGTTATGAATGTTAAAAAATGTGGAACATTTAATTATATTATTATTGTCATACTGACTTTATAGTTTAGGAGAAGAATGATTAATTTTACGCATCCAAAAACTGTCCTGATTTTATTATTGTTTTTACCTGTAGTTTAGTATAATTTCTTTCAAAAAAAAAAAAAAAAGGATAATAAAATCGCATCTTAAAAAGAAAAACAAACCCGTAAAAACTACCCCAGCACCTCGTCAATCGAGCGATAATACTAGCAAAAGCAAATACAGCCCCTTCCGGAGTCGTCTAAAGCTTCTCTAACTAAATGAAGAGTTTCTTCATTCTCTGACTTTATTACTAAAAAAAAATACCCGGAAAAAACAAGTTTTTTAATATAAATCCTTTTTATACGAGACATAACTAGAAGGAAGTTCATTATAATACGCAGCGCAAGACAATCCAAAAATACACAATTTAAGTTATATCTCGTAAAACATGTTCACCATAATGCGCACCGATCATGAATGTATTTTTTAAAAGTATTTCAATATAATACGCATTTTATTGCGCGAAATGAAAGGTTGTTCAATATAATACGCACCACGATACGCAAGCACAAAAATTAACATGATTTATAGAGAAAAATAAAATAATGTAAAAATTCACAAATTCAATAACAGTACATTCGATCGATCATTTTTATCGTCGGCGCAAGTCTTCCTGCAAAATTTCAGCCCAATAGCTTACGAGGATATGAGTTTCGATCCAAAGTTTTTTCGGCAAGAAGTCAATGGCTCACCAGACACCACGAGTAAATAAATGATTTAAAATAGAGCGCTATAGTGGCGCGCTTCACAGCCACGCTTTGGGATTAGATACTTGCGCGCATTATCACTACTCAAACAGCACTGATTGAATAAAGAAAATAAAAAGAAGGAGGAAATTTTTTCAATAATTTTTTTTGCTATTATCATCTATTTGTTTGCAATTATTCCTCGAATGTAAGGGGTTTCAATTTCGTTGAGAAATAAAATGAAAATAGTACCCCTCTAAATTATCTACACATGTCTGTTCTTTGTGCATTTTATACTTAGACGCATTTATGGCACTTTAGCGTATGTTTGTGTTGTTAAATAATTTAGTCAGATGAACACTCTTCCTATAAGAATGTTTTTTTGTACTGCTCATTATGTAGACTATATATCTTGTAAATAAACGTGCAAGATTCTATATATATTTTTATTTTAAGTTTAAAAATTCAAGTGTATTTTAACTTGAGTCAAATGGGAACAAATGAAAATAACTTCAATGATATAAATTACTGTAGATCTAAAACCAAACAAATATTTCAAAAAAGTAAAGGTCAGGATATAAACTTAAAATTACATCCTTTTAGAGCGCCACATGTTTATATTTTGTACCTACATATTCTATAATTATTCCAGTTCGTCATAAAATATTTGGTATTTTCTGTTGGTTATGTAAATAAGCGTTTAAATTTTTTTTTTTACTATAATATTTACCATGCTTTTGCTAAGTTATCTAAACTTCTATAATGAGGCAAATTTAAACACATTTTGTTGTGACAATGCAAAAATAAAACAATTGTAGTTATGTCTCATATATAAAGGATTTATATTAAAAAAAACAACTACTATTGTCTGCTTGCTACATTGCAGCTCGATTTGATCACGAGATATGAGTTATAAAAATAGGTTTAATATGTGCGCACCGCGAGACAGACTAGCAATTACTCGCATTTACATTCATAGATCGTGAATATATTTTTTAAAAAAATATGATCAATATAGTGCTCCGCGGGAAGTAAAATATTAAAAATTTTGCTCAATATAATACGCACCGCGACACTCTCGCACAAAAATTAACATGCTACATTGAGATAAATAGAGATAATCTAAAAATTTATTAATTTAATTACAGCACATTCGATCGATCACAAATTTTGATAGATAGTCTGCTTGCTAGATTTAAGCTGGCTAGTATAACAGGAAAGGGGTTAAAATCGATCTATATTTTTTTGGGCAAACAAGCAAGGCATCGAGCAATCAAGCAGATGCCACGAATTAATGTAAAGGGTTTTTAAAACTGCCTTTTGGGATATATGTTGCAATGTTGTTGCAATATTAAGATGTGCGGATATCTTTATATTCTATACAAATTTTAAGTTCAATATATTTCGTTTATTTACGTGTTGTATTTTGTATTGTCAAAAATATTTACTTACCTTTAAATAGTTACTTATAATATATCATTTCTTGATGCCAAATAGCACAAATTACCACTCACAAACACACACACACACAATCACACACATACATACACACACACACACACTCATTAAATCCTTGTATAGCTACAATAATACTAATATCTTAATATCATGATCGCTTTATCTCGTAAAACCGTTGAAAATCGATTCAATTAATTAACAAAGTTCAAAATAATTTTTTTCTTTTTAAATATTTGTAATATTTATTAATTTATGTTTTTTTATAAAGGAAAACTTTTGAAGAATGTCTTCAATACCGAATTTTTTTATGATCACTTCATTAATGTATATTGTAACAACATTTAAGAGTGCTACATCATGGGACACTACACCAAAGTCCAACAACTCTTCTACATTAATCAAAAGACTTACATCATGGGACACTACACCAAAGTCCAACAACTCTTCTAAATTAATCAAGAGACTTAGACAGCCAGTAATCAGAGTTGTGGGTGAAAACTTTGACAATAATCAAATAAGAGTCGTTAACAGCAACATGGAGATCATGACTGACTTAGACGATGACAAGATAAGACAGACGATGCTGGCTAATAATAACAAGCAATAGCATGATTATTTTAATCCCCATTTTCATCCGCAGAATACCTTTAAATGCCCGCCCTGTGTTTGTAAAAATATCACCTCAAATTCAGTTTCAGTCTTTTGTCAACTTTGCTCCATTGCGAGCATTCCTCAAGGTTGGCCTGTTGAGATAGATGAAATAACCATTGAATATTGTTAGGGGCTTAAGATGTTAGATTTAAGGAATCTGTTGTTTTAAAATCTTATCTGACACGTGTGAACATCAGGTACAGCCTTGTCACGGTTTATAGCAGCATTCGCTTAAATGCTTCTTCTAATATAATTGACTTAGATCTTAATAATAATAGCATATTAACAGTTGAGGAAAATTGTTTTTTTTTGTTTTTCATAATTTGCTCAAATTATCTCTCAGTTATAACTATATTGAAAATTTAACCAAAGAAATGTTCACAGGACTCCGTAGTTTACGACACCTGTCAGTTGCTTGGAATAAAATCACCTTTATTGCCAACGACACATTTGATGACATGGGAAACCTGGTCACTCTTGACGTCAGTAATAATAAAATAATCTACACAGATTGTGAACTACTGCCAGTTCGAATGTTTATTTCTTTAAAAAATCTTGAACAACTGTACATAAATAATATGTGTCAGAATGGTACATGTCAGTGTGGGTTATAACCCAATAAAGAAGAAAGCATCTTAGACTTAAATATATACCAGAAGTGGTTGCCCTCTACGCGGCCTGGGAGATGAGTAAGGTTGCAGAAGTGACTGCGACCCCAAACCAACACCCATGGCGCCACCGCCAAAACGCATGCAGTGGAACCTTTCGAAAAACGGAAGGAAGGCTATGGCCTCACTGTGAGGCCTAGTGCTGTGCGTTGGAGCATGATCACACCCTACAGTGCCAGGCTAGGAATGCTGAAGACTGGACGACCTTCTGGGCTAGGGACGGGACGCACACGGACGGTCCTCAATGGGTTGAAGCTTTCTGCCTACCCCCTCTCTATTCTATGGTTCAATCTAAATCGAAAAACGCAGGTCCTGGAACGGACCTTCTAAACCCCCACTCGGCGGATGGTGGTACGTCGGGTAGTTTGGCTATCACACCTCTTAGGAGCATGGTGACGAACGACAGGCCACGTCGAAGTGGTCAAACGTTGACTGACCGTAATGGTATCGGTGCGAAGGGCCAACCTGAACAAGCCCTAGTAGTTTTGCAATTGAATGTCTGTGGCATAAGGCAAAAAACGAACGAAATAACAAAAATGCTCCACAAACGGAAGGTAGATATGACACTAATCCAGGAAACGCTTCTCAACGGAAAGCCGATTCACATTACAGGTTATTCGCTATACCATTGCAAGTGCTACAGGCGATGCCGGGCCTTGCCACAGCGGTCCGAAATGTTGTTACGATGGAGCTGCTCGAAGTCAAGTGTTACGGCAACACTGATACTCTCACTGTAAGAGTTTTTAAAGGCGATGTTGGTTTTACGATCACCAACGTATATAACACGCCTAGGAACTCAAATACACTTCAAATGGGGAAGCTGTCACACTAAGTCGAACGATAATAGCAGGAGATTTTAATGCACAATCTCCTGACTGGGGCTATACCGAGCGGAACACGTCGGGCCAATACATTGAGGATTTTCTGTATAGGTACGAACTTTTTCAGATTACAAAACGCAGACAGTGAAACGACACTTCTGAACACGAGACACAGCACGGAGTCCCGTCCAGATCTAACACTTATTTCAGTGGACCTAGAGTCCAAGCATAGAATGGTGGTACTAAAGGAAGTAGGAAGTGACCATCTTCCAACACTGATTGAGTTTGTGCTAGGTGCAGGCAAACCTCGATTTGAACGAAGGCACTGGCAGTCCGTAATGCCGATTGGCGTAAGTACGAGGCCAAGAGCAGATGCCAAGCTCACTCTGCTGGATTTTACAGGAAGCAACATGGACGACACCTATGTGAGGTTAATTGACACAATCCTTGGGGTCGCGAGGTGAACGATCCCAAGGACAAATGGAAAACAGAAATTCAGGCCCTACTGGAACAGGAGCCTAAAAGAATAGGTGAAACAAGGAGCAAAAGCACGGAAAAAAGCTGCCAGGTTAAAAACGCCCGAAGCTCGTAGGGCATATAAAAAACTGACGGCCGAAGTCTGAGCTGCGTTCGACAAGACGAAGAAGGCTAAATGGGTAAATACGCGTGAAAACTCGACCTCGCTGACGGCAGGAGAGTTTGGCGACTTATAGATGCACTATTAGGCGCGGGCAAAGCTAAAAACCCCAACCCCTTGACGACGTCAAAGGGCCAAAGAGCAAGTGAAGTGAAGCGCGCACGGGCGCTGAACAAACACTTTGCCCAGGTGAACAAGAAAGGCACCAGATCTGACTTAGCCAAACGATCGACCGAATGCAAAGGGAGAGCTCCAGGAGACAACGCACGGACCCTCAACTCGAGGTTTTCTCGGCACCTTTTACAATGACATGATTGCAAACTGCGCTTAACAAGTGCAACGCTGGAAAATCACCGGGGCCAGATAAAGTTCACAATTAAATGCTCCTGCAGCTGGGCAAGACAGGCGAATAAAACTTTTGAGTTTTATAAACAGAACTTGGAAAACAGGCACGCTGTCGAAGCTGTGGAAAAAGGCCGTAATAACCCCAATTCCTAAAGAAGGAAAACCAGGCGAACACCCGTCCAGCTACCGGCCCATTTCCCTCACGTCGTTTGTGGGGAAGGTGGCCGAACGGTTAGTGAACGCACGGCTCTACTGGTACCTCGAAAAGTCCAAATGCATTCCGAAGGCTCAGGGTGGGTTCCGTAAGGGACGAAACCCGATGGACAGGCGCTCCGTTTAATTCAGACGATCACAAATGAAATCCAGTTGAAGAACCACATGGTTGCATCTGAAGCAGGCATACGATAAGGTGTGGCGTGGTGGGCTACTTTACAAACTACAGCAGTTAGGTGTCACTGCTAATATGTACGGCTGGCTTAAATCGTTTCTCACGGACCTAACGATTAAAACACGATTGGGTGAAGCGAGGAACGACTGGAAGACGGACTCCCACAGTGTTTAGCGCTCAGCTGTACATGATTCTTAGCCTACGTCCACGACCTACAAGGTATTCTCGAGTCACAAAATGCCTTGTTTGCGGATGATTTGATATTATGGAGTTCAGGAAAAGACGTTGCAACACTGTAGACCCAGCTGCAGAACGATCTGTATCGCATTGGGGAATACGACAACCATTGGCGCCGAGTAGTCAATGCGGAAAAGACGGTCCATTCCATTTTCACTAATGGTAGAAATGCACTGAAGCACGAGGTGGTGCTTTAGATCTGCGGGTAAAGGTTAAATTGGGATCGGACGCCAACGTACTTGGGAAGCTCAAGATGCATAACCATATAAATTATGTGCCAAAGCCACAGCAAAACTGTCTTGGTGAAAAAGTTAGCTAGCACTAGTTGGGGTGCAGATGCAAGACTATTAAGGGCTCTTTATCTCGGTAGTGTGAGAGTTGCCTTTGACTATAGCCTCCCGGTCCAAGCGTTTGCAAGCCGAAAGGGCTATAAAAGGACTGGACAGAATACAGAACGAAGCTCTACGGTTCGTATGTGGGGCGTTGCGTACCACACCCACCGCCACAGTAGAAATTATGTCAAACGTAGAACCCCCGGCAATAAGGCGGGAAAAAGCAATTATGGCCACGGTTGAGCGATACCGTAGGTTGGAGCATGACGAACCCTGCTATCAAGAAGGCACAACCCAGCCCAAACCCAATAGGTCTATGTCCCAGCTGGGGGTCAGATCATGGCTAAAAGACCATTTCCGAGAGAAATGGCTTGAGGGCTGGTAATTAGGGAATACAGCCAGGAAAGTTTACCAGAGAATGCCGCGACCGAGCAAAAAGCGACCCCTGGTGGAAACTTGAACGTAGTAATCAGACACTCATAACAAGGAAGAGGACTGATCATTGTCCAATACGAAGCTACCTGTATAAGTTTATCCCCAGAAGGGAACTGGCCTGTCATTTGTGTGGCTATCATGAGGAGACGGCTGCCCACGTACTAGAAGGTTTCCCCGAGTCGGGCGGGGTCTTTCGAAGAGAGGTTGCTTTACCTGCGGAGGACTACCTCTATGGCGGTGCCCATGTGATTAGGTTCGCCTGCGATAGATTGAACCGGGTCTTAAGAGCCTAGGCTCGACTCAAAAGAGAATCAATATTCACTACACATTCTTATTCATTTTAATTTAAAGTTAAAGTATTTAAAACTAATGTCATTCTTTATTTTTATTCTTTTATTAAAATCGATGTTCGTCCGTCGAATCGACGAGGAGCACTCTAGTCATCCGAGGGTTGATGAGACTGGTTTTGCCTATGTGTGCGCAGATGGCTGACAAGACCGATCCTGGCACGAAAAGTTCGGGAAAAGAAGGGACATGGGATGAGCGGGTTGTCTCCTGGAGGGTTGACAGCACGGGCCTTTCGGGCTTGCCTCTTCTTTTCTGCGGCGTTGATACTGTTTGCCTCGCATGTCATGGCACCTTCGTGGATGGATTGGCGCCAGGTGGACCGGTCCAATGCAGCTTCCTCCCACGTGTCTGGGTTTATTGCAAACGCTTTCAGAGACGTTTTCAATGTGTCTTTAAAGCGTTTCTTTTGTCCCCCATGGGACCGCTGGCCATGCTGGAGCTCGCCACAGAAGAGTCTCTTTGGTAGTCTCTCATTTGGCATTCGGGTTGAGTGCCCTGCCCAGCGAAGCTGTGACTGCATCAGGAGGGTGAAGATGCTGGGGAGGCCAGCTTTGATTAGTACCATGGTGTCTGGAGTTTCGTCCTGCTACTTTATGCCCAGGATCTTCCTGAGGCTTGTTGTGTGAAAGTGGTTTAGCTTTTTAGCATGGCGTTGATATACTGTCCATGTTTCGCATGCATAATGCAGTGTAGGGAGCACCACTGCCTTATATACTTTCACTTTGGTCTGGATGGTAATGCCTCTTCTGTTCCAGAATTCGGGTACAACCTGCCAAAAGTGGAGCTGGCCCTGGCAATTCTGACATTCACTTCGTCATCGATGGTGACGTTTTGTGACAGTGTGCTGCCTAGGTATTTGAAGCGTTTCACTGCGTTGAGTTTCTGGTTGTTGACAATGATGTTGGGCTCAATATAAGGCTTTCCAGGCGCGGGTTGATAAAGGACTTCAGTCTTCTTTGTGTTAATTGTCAGACCAAAGTTAGTGCAGGCGCTGGAGAAGAAGTTAACACTGCGTTTCATGTCATCCTCTGAGGCAGCATTTAAATACATTGGAACCTCTTATAACGAGCATAATACGTTCCAGATTCTTACTCGTTAAGCAAAACACCCGTTAAACGAACACTTTTCACCATACAAATAAATGTAAAATGCGCTTTTGTGTTACAAGTTTCATGCTTCTACCTACATGGAAAATAGGAGAGTTATTTATTTTCACATAAAGAAAAAACTACATTTTTGCCTCCGGCCTCCAGTAAGTGATAATTTAAATACTGTTTCGCCTGTTACCATCGCGGAAGTGTCCTCAACAACTTCTTAAAATTTCATGCATCTACCTACTCGGAAAATAAGAGATCTGGTGATTTTCAATTTTTCAATATTTTTGCGAAATTTGATCGAAAATTTAAAAAATATTTTTCGCCGATTTTCGTTATGAGAGGATACCCTAAAATTTCTCACAGTTTAACTTCTACCTACATGAGAAGTTGGAGAATTAGGGATGAATCAGTGAGGGCTTTGGCTTTTATTAGTATATACATTAGGGATGTTATCGATTAATTTAAAATTAATCGTTAACTTTTGAAAAATTACCGAATAATTAATCGATAATTTTGATTAGAGCTAAAAATAAGATGTATGATGTCGTTAAGCTAAAAGTTTCAGGGGAAGTAACAAAAAGAGGCAATTAATATTTTTTAAAATTTAAATATAAGTAGTTCAATATAATATCAATGAATTTAAATTTTGTTATAGTTAATTAAGTAAAAACAATGTTTAATTTTTTATATCCTTTTCCTTATAAAACTAAAACACCTTATTTTAAAGTTTACACTTAAGAAATCTTTTTTTTAAAATGGAGAAGTTTGTAGGTAAAAAAGAAAAATATAGTTACTTATTAATAATTAATTATTAATTAATAATTTGATGACATTCACAAAATTTTCCATTATGTTAATCGCTATTTTATCGATTAAAATAATTTTAATCGATAATTTTGTACCGATTAATCGAGAAATTAATCGATAATTTCCGAAGCCCTAATATACATACATACATACATACATACATATGTATATATATATATATATATATATATATACACACATACATATATATATATATAAATTGAGGGGGGATAAAGTTCATTTAATATTTTAATAAAAGATAAAGTTCAATGTGTAAATATAATTATATTGAGAAGGAAGCATCTTAGATGCTATTTGTAAACCATATAAGAGAGGGTTTTGACAGATGCTTTTATTCCATTGAGGACGTAGCGTTGGCGCTACGTCCCTTGTTCGGAAAAAACTTTCGGACTTTGGCTTGCCGAGCCGGGATCTTTTAGGTACTGGGAGTACAGCTCTCCATTTTATTTTAAACCAGACGTTTCGCTAAAGTCGAGCCCTTGCCCCCTAAATTCCTGGCACTTGTTGAATACTCCACGGGGGGGGGGGGCAGCAGTTACTGAACTTTCTGGCCCATGTGGAAGACTAGCCTCGAGTGGTGATGCCGAGCTAGAGCGCTATACACGGGGGTGTAACAGAGGAGCGCCTACCTCTTTCTTAAAGGAAGAGTTGTCCAACAGTCGTAGTCTTCACCGACTCAAGATCCTCTCTGGAATCTTTGTCTTAATGGAAACGAAAACTTTAAATGCTGTTCAGGAGATCGTTAACAACGTTAGATCTTGCGAGGGCATGTTTTTCCTAGAGTACATAATAGGGCACACAAAGTATCACATTTCATAGAGATGAATAAAGATAATCTAAAAATTAATTAATTTAATTACATTTCAATTTGAAAATTTGATACATAGTTTTTATCATCGGCACGAGTCTCACTGCAAATTTCAGCTCGCAAACATACGGGGAAGTGTGTTAAAAATCTATCCAACGTATTTTCGGCACTAAGAAAGCAAGCAAGAAGACACCACGAGTTAATATAAAGGATTTAAAAATCAAACAAAACAAAGATTTTATCAAAATAAACTTTTAAAAATGTAATAAAGATATAAACTAAAATGCTACCTCACTTTGGTGAGACCAATACTAGAATATGCATCGTGTGTATAGGATCCATCCAACAAAGAAAACATAGATAAACTAGAACAAATTAAAAAAGAGCTGCAAGATTTATTAATATTACTGACAAGAGTAACACCATTAGTTAAATCATCAAACCTTGAAACACTAGAGGATTGAAGAACCAAGAGTAAAGTAGTGGTTATACATAAAGCAGTTAAATCTAATTTAGAAATACAACACAAAAATAACTTAATGCAACCCCAAGATAGACATAAGGATAAAAATACATATTTTATTTTGTATGCAATAACAAACACAAGTTTTCTTTCTTCCTGTCCGGAATTCGGGCGTGGGTTGGGTTGCCTGATAGAAAAAAGGAAAGCCAACACTTTATCATCATTTAAAACTCTAATAAGAATGCAGGACTAAACACAAACCATAAATAAACATAGGACGCAATTATCCTCTGTATAGAAGGAGCGTCTGTAACTAATAAGGATAAGATCAGAAGATAAGATTATGTTACAAATGCAATTTAAAGATTTTTAGAACAATTTGAATTTACTTATATTTTTTAACTATGTTTTAATTACCTTTTTCCGTTAGACAAACTTTTGAAAAATGTCATCAGTAACCAACTTAATGAGGACTACTGCAGTTCTGTGTCTTGTGACAATGTTTATGAGGCTAACATCAGGGGACGCTGCAGCAAAATCCAACAACTCTTCAACAATAATTGAGAGACTTAGGGAGCCAGTGAAAAGATTTGTGTGGGAAAACTTTAAATACAGTAAAAGAAGAATCAACAACAGGAAAATGAAATTCGACACAAGCTTTGAAGATAACAAGAGTATCATACGAACGATGCTGGCGAAAAATGACAAGCAGATTCATAACTATAACACCAATTCTATTCCACTAAATACATTTAAATGCCCGCCCTGTGTGTGTAAGAATATCAGCTCAAATTTAGTTTCTGTCTTTTGTATAGATTGCCTTTTAACAGGCATACCTCAAAATTGGCCCATTGAAATATATACAATTATCATTACTTGTCATAAGTATACAAATCTTGAAGTGTTAGATTTAAGTTCTTTGTTGTTGTATACTTCTCTGACACGTGTTAAGATCATGACATTTAGAATATTCAAAGTTTTTAGCAGCAGTGACTTGAATGTTTCTTCTACGATGATTGATTTAGATCTTCATGGTAATAAGATATCAACAGTTGAAAAAAAATGTTTTTCTATTTTCCCCAATCTTCTCAAATTATCACTCAGGTATAACAAAATAACAAATTTAACTAAAGAGCTTTTCACAGGACTCCGTAGTTTAAGTTACCTATCTGTTGCAGCAAATAATATCAACTTTATAGCCAACGACACATTTGATGACATGGGTAACCTGGTCACTCTTGACATCAGTAAAAATAACATAATCTATACAGGTGATGAATTACTACCAATTGGTATTTTTTTTCCTTTGAGAAATCTTAAAGAACTGTACATTAATCAAATGTGTAAGCGTGGCACATACCAGTGTGGATCGTACCCCAATAAAGCTCTCCAGGTTCTAACAAATCTGAAACTTCTCGCCATTGATGGAGCTGACAGCCGTGGCCTAGGACCAGAAGTTAAAAGTCTTGTACATCTGAGACATTTGATTATAACGTTTCCACATTCAGATAACGTTAGTGATGATTCGTATTTTGATAACGCCCCTTCCTTAACGACACTCAGATTGTACACATTTTTTCAAAATATGCCCCCAAAAGCTTTCTCAAATCTAAAAAATTTGGAAAATTTTACATATTTTAGTTCATCGTTTAATGGACATGAAGATTTATGTAAGGTTTTGATTAAAATTAAATATTTACCAAAGTTTTCTTTAAAATATTTAACACTGAGTCATATCAATGACCCTAAAACTGGGTGTAAAAAAGTGAATGCCGAGGAGGCAGTTTACCTCAAATTGTTTAATTTAATTGAACTTGATCTGTCAGGCAACAACCTTATGTACCTGAGTTCTGATTTCATAGCATTGCTACCGCGAACGTTAAAAAAGATTGATTTAAGCAAGAACAGTTTATCCTTTAAATTATTTTACAGTTTAGAAAAGTTTCCCGAGAACCTCCAAGAATTAATTCTTAACTATCAAGTCCGTAAAATGGATGAAGACAACAGTAAACGACTTAAAGTAGATATTAAAAATAAGCTGATATCCAAAATTTCTGATAACTCGACGTTTAATGAAACGGCATCAGCTTTCAAAGATCCAATAATGGAAACTATCGAAGTTTCAAAATATAAACTGCCACCTAATTTACAAATTTTAAGGGCAGACAATTTTAAAATTTTTGGCAGTACCATGTGGGAAGATCTTGACACTGATTGTACCTACTCACTAAAAACGTTAAGTCTGGTTAAAAGTCAGTTTCGTCATTGGCATGATAATATATTTTTAAATTCTATTGAAATGGCTGATTTCAGCCACAACAGACATCCGATTTTCGACAACAATTTTTTCCCTGAAAACAATTCATTGAAATATTTCACAATGTCAAATAATTTATTAAGAGAAGAATGGAAATACAATTTGTTTTTTGCAAACACAAGGAAACTTATTTCAGTTGACCTTTCAACAAATTCGTTTACACAAATTCCAGATGATTATTTTAGAAACTTGTTCAAACTTCGAATACTGGACGTTTCCGATAATAAACTTCAGATGATTAATATCAGCTTTTCACACATGACTGAACTAAGATTTCTAGATTTAAGTATTAATTCAATAACATCAATAAGTAAACAGTCTCGAGACGACCTTGATATTATTGCAGCTGACCACCGTGTTTACCTTGATTTGACCTCAAATCCTTTACTTTGCACATGTGAGGTCCTAGAACTAATGAAATGGATGGCTTTTACAAACGTTTTTCTTTTGAACCGAGATTTTCTCGTATGTAGAAATGAGTTCAACGAAGAACTTGAAATAGGAAATATCGTCCAACGCATGGAAATACTACAACGTCAATGTACCTCAAAAACGGTAATAATTTTTACATGCGCGTTTTCGATTACTGTATTCAGTATTTTGTTGATAACTTCATTGATGTATCGATACCGATGGAAGCTGAGATATTTACGTAGCATAGCGTTAGTCAAGCTGTTTGGCTCTAGACCTGCTGCTAACAATATGATCGGGTATCGATTTGATGCTTACATCCTATACACAGACGATACCCAGAGGTTTGTGTTGCGTGACTGTGTTCGTGAGCTGGAAGAGAAAAGAGGTCACCGACTGTGTATCGAGGACAGAGATTTTCTACCGGGTATCTACAACGTGTCCCAAATCGTCAGTGCCGTGCAAAACAGTGCCAAGACAGTTGCCATGGTAACACCGGAGTTTTATGAAGGGGACTATTCCGAATATAGCGTCAAAATGGCTCTGATGGAAGAAATCTTTATGCGCCGTTCTGTCCTCTTCCTGTGTGTGTGTGAACCAACCGATGACAAGTATTTATCACATGACTTACTTACCGCAATGAAACAAAACAACTACATTGAATACCCACCAATTGATGACGCAAATTATGAAATATTTGAAGAATTTTGGAATCAGTTCTCTCGGTATATCGGAAAAATGAACGTCAGGAGATTTAACTTTGTTCTTAATAGGAAAAAAAAGAGTTAGAATTGTTTATTATGACATATGGATTCAATATCCCCGTGTAAAAAAGTTCAAAGTTAAAAGTAAATTGAATTTTACGTATTTTTTAAATTTAAACTATCTAATATATAAAGCTCAGATGGTGTTTGTTTGTTTTTTTGTATGTTTGTATATTTCACTTTTTAAATGTAATTTCGGCTATCACGGAAAAACGAAATGACGGATGGGGACCAACTTTGTCAGGACAGTTCCTTTTAACCTGCAGATGGTTTTAGTATAGCTTTTCTAAATGCCCCTTCTTCCCGAAGGCCTTAAAAACAATCTGAAAATGCAGAGACAAAGAAAGAAAAATAAAATATCATTTCTATATTAAAGGACGTTCAACACAATTTATTTTTGATGCACTATTTTTCCCAATGTTCTATTTTGAGCGGTACGCTTTAAAAAATCTTTTACTGTCAAATCACGGTACGCCCCTTTTCGTGCACGCTTAATTAGCTGTGCTCTCTTAAAATAATAACATTCTTATTTGGTAGCTTTGCGGTACAGTGGCTTTTTCTGATAAAATATTTACATTGTAGAGGATTTAAAACTTTTTCATTACCTTTGTCACACAATGTATGGTATTTATTTTTAATATGTGGGAATACAATTGAGAATTTTGTTATATTGTTAATATGAAAATTAAATTTTATTTAAAAAATACTAATTTTGTAATAAGTTAATTTTAAATTTTTATGTAATAGATGGTTTTAAAATATTTAATTACATGGACTTAATATGTAAACATTTGTTAATGAAATCGCAATTTTGTTGTTGTTGTGAATCAATTCTCGAAATTTAATAAAAACCTCATTCTGTAATTTGTGAGGTTTTTTTAATGACGAAAGCGATGGTCCATATCATATAAACTTACAGGTAAAACAAAATTTTACACAAGCTATACACTTATAAAATTTAAACTTTGGCTATGGGTTATTAACTGAAGTAGATTAAACTAAATAACATATTCCTGAAAACGCTTAATTAAATTTATTGCGAATTGCAAATGCTATGTGTATTTCTCTGTAGTTGAAATAACATATATAGTCCATTTTTTAAAATAAAATTTTTCATTGTTTCACATGCGCACATTTTCTTGAATTCTTTTTAATACGACCACTTTAGTTACTTTCAAGTATTTTTGAAAGTGTATTTCATACAATTGTATAGTCTATCTCTTTTGTATGTACAATTTTCTTGATTTATTTATTTTTAGCTTGTGTATTTTCTATACTAATGACAGCCTAATACCTCAGTCTAGACCTTCCAGCCAAATTTTTAGCGCATTTTCGAGAAGTCGAATGCGCTATTGCACCCGTTTTGTCCGTCTGTCATCACCATGATCTCAGCAACCATAAGTCCTAGACCCATGATGTATATATGTTTTTTGTATGTCCTGACCTGCCATTTGTGCATAAACACTCAGTTACTCGATCCGTTAAAAACCCCCGTTAAAACTACCAAAAAACATTGCGAATCGAGAGATAACACTGGCGCAGGCAACGGCCGCCATTGCCGGAAGTCGAATACATCGTTTTTCAAACATTGAAGAGTTAAAGTTATTGGTTAGTGGTGCGAAAGCGTGCAAAAGAATTAGTTTTTTTTTGTTGACGTCATTAGAATATGTGTAAAAGTTTAGAGAGTTCTACGTCATCATTTGTGGTGACTTCAATGAAGATCTTAGCGGCCCAGGGGCAGAAATTGAAAACTTTTTCGAAACAAGCTTCAACATTCAACTACTTTCAACAAGATTGGCAACCACGATCTATGAAACAACAATTGATGGAGTATTTGGGCGATTAGCTGATTACAATTTAGAATGTTTCATTTATGAGTCCTATTTCAGTGACCACAAACCACTTGTAGTTAGATTAAAGAGAAAATTAAAAAATTTAAAATGTAAAGAAGTGACTTTTAAATATTTTTTTTTCCAGGTATATTCATTACACAAGAAAATTCATAAAAATATGTCTAAAATCTAAACACAATTACTGATAACTACATGATGCTGATATCTAACATAAGTACCGATACATAATACGAAAATGCGCTAACACGTCCTGAGTCCAAAAAGGGACCAGGCTTAACATGATTTTTTTTTAAAAATTCGGCTGGCTGACATAAATTTGTGGCGGATATCCGGATTAGCCGGATTTCTCCGTTGATTAATATTTGCGGCTGATTTTCGACTGATTACAAATTGTTCGGCTGTAGCAAGTATAACAATTAACTAATAAAACTTCATTAATAAAAAACTTTTACAATACTTAAGAAAAAGTTTTATTATTTTCAACAATACGAAAAAAAAAGTTTTAAATGATGTCCTACTAATACAGTGCATTATTGCATTCCACTCATTCAATGCATGACAGCCAAGTTTAACAATATTAGATGCTCAATCCTGGTCTAAAAAGGAGGCCCGGATGCCTAGATGTTTGATAGACCGATAGCGATTGATCCATCCATTAGATATCAGACAAAGTTAATTTATTTCAGCAACTTTAGTTTTGAAGGCTTGATAAAAATTTTCTAGGGCTGCTCCAGCAGGTGTTACAAGTACTGGAGCCGGTATGTTGAGAGATGGCATGGGCAATTTATTTTGAAGAAGTCAACAAAAACATCTTCAGCCACACTATCAAAGGCAAGCAAGTCTCCACAGAATGAGATAACCATATCTTTAGTCACTTCATGGCTTGATATTGCCTGACATTGACTGTTGCCTTCTCCATACTTAAGAAAATATCCGAAAATTTTATTTGACTTTTCTTGACTTCGTACTGACACATCGTGCTTAAGTGAAGATTCATATTGCCAGGTGATGTTTATGCGGCAAAATTGGTTACTTTTGAAATTTGATCCTTGTCACCCATTGACTACTGAGCAGTGAGGCACAGCTGACAATAAGCTCGATCTTCGTCGACAGTTTTTCCCATCAACAGAGAACAGGCCATTAAAATAATTCCAGCATTGTGCTTTAGAAGTTTCATGTTTGCCAGGCGGTTTTACTTGCTTTTTTAAAAAAATGAACTACCTCTCTTCCCGGTTTAGATGACATTTGAGTTGACATAAAATGATTTAAGGAATTGTAACATTAGAAATGATATAATATAAAAACCTTTCTGCTTGTTGAAGATCGTTGAGCCATTTTTGAGTAATAATGAATGTCTATTTCTGACAAAGATTAAGTATAAATTAAATTAATTAATTAATTAATTAATTTTATTTATTTGTTTGTATTTTAATGAGTATTTTATGGCACGGGTTCAAAACAGCGACTGTCAAAACAGCGAATTCAAAACAGCGACTGTGTCAAAACAGCGACCGTCATAATAGCGACTTCAAAACAGCGACTGTATCAAAACAGCGACTGTATAAAACAGCGACTTCACCGCTAAGCTATTCTGGTCCAACCGTAAACCTAACACAGTGGTTCTAAAGTTGTTTGACACATAGACCCCTTTTCATTGTCTAAACTGTGGTTTGAACACGACTGATATTTGCAGTTAGTTTTCTCTCGTTAGCTAGCAGTCAGTGAAATGATGACGTGTGTATGTGGCTTGGTACTTCAGATTTAGTAAATCATCAACAGCCTGTTGTTTGCGAGCATGCATATATACCCGGTATCCTTGTAAATGTCCACCTAAGCACACCCGATCCAATGTAATCGGACAATAAAAACGTCACGTGGTCAGATAAAGGTACGTAGATTCACTCTACCCCCAGTCATTTTATTTACATTTCCCATAAGACTCGCCAGCAAAGGTTGACCTGTGGTCGTCGCTTAGTCTAGCCCTCGTAACATGTCCTGATGTAACATGGGCCAGCCTTCGAACAGTGCCTGGTCTCGGTAGACTTCAATCGATCTCTCCACCCTGATCAAAGTAACGATGTAATATGATAATAAAAAATGCCACGTGGTCAGATAGTCTTTTGTAAAGGTACCTAACTTCATTCTACCTCTCATTCCATTATTTACCTTTCCCATAACATTCGCCACAATCCTAGGTATATATTACACTATCACATAAAGGTCAATCTTCCCTCCACTCCCATGCCAAACATAATTAGAAAGGAACACATTTATCATCGTAAAATCAAAATCAATTGATGAAATAAAAAAACAACAACAATTTGTTATTAAGGTGTTGACATAAATGGCGAACCTCGCAGGCACTGAAACCACCACAAACCTGAGCCCTTTTATTCACTTCTGTTTCTTGTGTAGACCTACCTAGCATAAAAACTGAATTGTAATAAGATGTACAAAGTTGTCAGTATATAAAGTTAATTCATTAAATAGTTACTAACACGCATAGCGGACAATATCGTTCAAGTCGCTGTGCCCGTATGACCTGACACTGTGTATGCACTCTTTAAAACACCAACATTTATTTATACACAACTTTAGTTGATTGTATTTAATTTTATATTGTCCTTTCTCTACAAAAAAACCTACATTATCACAAGCAAAAGAAAAAAGTCGCTGTTTTGATACAGTCGCTATTTTGATACAGTCGCTGTTTTGATGCAGTCGCTGTTTTGACCGTCGCTGTTTTGACACAGTCGCTGTTTTGAAGTCGCTGTTTTGACAGTCGCTGTTTTGCCCAGATGCTGTATTTTATTAATTAACATTGTAATACAAAGGTACCTCGCAAGAACTGTATCAATGACTATTGAGATATAAATAACTGTTTAAATTACCTGTTTTTGTCATCTTCCGACGACGGTTAATTTAAAAATCAAATCGATCTTAAAATGAAATTTTAGTAAGCAAAAACATTACGTTACGGCGGCTTGTGTATTTTTTCGGCGGATTTACGGCGGACAAAATCTGGCGATTATGCGGCACGCTACATACTTTCATGCGGATTTTATCAGACGAAAATTCAGCGGCGCCGGCTGAGGGGTCTACCTCAATCACTTATCATTAAATTTCAAACAGAGGCGTAGGCGCACCTCTTTAACACCCTTGTGAATTGCTTCTAGCTCAGCATTCCCGCTCGAAGCTAGTCTTCCACACGGGTCAGACAGATCAGTTACTGCTGGCCCTCCCGTAAGGTATTCAATAAGTGCACCGTACCCACTTCGTCCATCTGTGAAGGATGAGCCGTCAGTATAGACTCTCACTACGCCGGTACCGTGGCCTCGATAGTCCTTAGCGCTTCTTCTTACTGAAGCTCAACTGAACTATTTTTTCCCACAGCGGCATTTGCCAGTGACAAACGTAGATCGGGCGGAGGTTAGCATTCGTGAGGTCCCCTCGCCGGGACCATGGATTTTTTCTCCCTGCTTTTGGGTAATTTAACTGAAACCTCGAGCTCGTTGACCACATCCATAAAGGAGGGTCGTTTCAGTCGTGTGCGTTTTACCCATCTGTCTTGCATTTGAAAGCAGGGTTCGTTGCGATCCATTCTACGGTATCTTTCCACCGTAGTTAGTAATTCTTTCTCTCGTCGTACTTTGAGAGGTTTCACATTTGCCAAGATTTCTACCACGGCGTTGGGTGTGGTACGTAACGCCCCACAAACCAGTCTTAGAGCTTGGTTTTGGACTCTGTCCAGGTTCTTGAGCGCAGTTATGCTCGCGAAGGCCTCGACGGGGAGGCTGTAATCATTGGCTCCTCTCACTCTGGTGAGGTAAAGAGCTCTCATCGTTATCGGACGTCCAGACAATCAAGTCATCGCACAATTACTCTCGATAGACTTTTGAATGTCGTTTACGTATGCTAGGAACAGCGTACAACTCAAGGCAGACCCCTGGGGGACTCCGTCCTCAAGACGAGTTTCACTGGATAGAGAATCCCCCATGCGGGTTCTGATCGTTCTATTCTGCAAGAACGATTTTATCCAGTCATGCATTTTCACTGTAATACCCAATTGCTGGAGCTTATAAATAAGTCAATTACGCCAGACTTTGTCGTAGGCCTGTTTTAGATCGAAGAATACTGCCAATGTGTAATGTGTGGTTTCGCAACTGTAGCTCATTCGCGATAGACTGAACAAGTATTACTACCTGATCCATCGGTTGGCGTCGATTGAAGAAGCCGCCCTGTGTCACAGGAATGAACTTACTCTTTTCTAGAAACCAATAGAACCTGACGTTTACCATCTTCTCAGCTATCTCTCCAAGACAAGATGTCAAGGATATTTGTCGATAGCTGTCGGAGCATTCGCCTGGTTTCCGTTCCTTCTGAATTGGGATAGTTGTGGCATTCTTCCACTGCTTTGACAAAATGCATGTAGTCCAAGTCCAATTAATAGACTCCAGTAGTTTATTCTTGCCTTCGATGCCCAGCTGTTTGAAATCTCGTTATTGACCTTGTCCGGACCTGGTGCTTTCCCTGTCTGCACATATCGAGGGCTGTTTGCAACTCATTCAGAGTAAAAATTGCAGTGAAAATGTATCGGTGAGGGGCGATACTTTGCCTCCTGACCACCTTTTTTCTCATCCGGTTTATGGTCCGGCTTTCTTCAGTCCCTCTGGTCTTCCGATTTACTTGCGGGAAGTGTTTGTTCAACGCACGTGCGCGCTTTTCTTCACTTGCCTTCTTTTCCACATCTGTCACCAGTGAGTTCGGGTTTTTGTCTTTCCCCATACCAGAGAGTGCGTTAACCAGCCACCAGACCTTTCTGCCGTCGAGATCGAGGTTTTCACACGTACCAACCCATTTTGCTTTTTTTTTTTTGCCTTCTCGTACTTCGGCTGGTAGTCTATTATACGCCCTACAAGCTTAAGGCGTCTTCAATTTCGTAGCCTCTTTCAGAGCCTTCACTCGCTCCTTCAGGCTTTTATTTCAGTAAGACCTGAATTTCTGTTTTCCGTTCGATCTCGGTATCGTTTTCCTTTCCGCACCGTGTATCGCGCTGCACAGTTTTCGATACCCAACATCAACGTCGTCCACCTCGACGTTAAGTGGTAGTAGCAGTATGTGAGACTCGCTCACATATCGGTCCCCGTTTGCCTTCTGGAACAGCCAGTGCCATTGCTCACATCGTGCCTTTATCTATCGTCTTCAGCTCAAATCTCATCAATATTAGTAGATGGTCACTTCCTATCTCTGCAAGGACTTCCAGACTGTATTGGGACACTAGGTCCGCGGATATAAGGGATAAGTCTGGTCGGGACTTAGTGCTGTGTCCCGTATGCAGTAGAGTAGGTGGGCTCTCTGTGCATTGGGGCCTGGTGAGATTTGTATTAAGTGCAACTTTCTCAATACAGCGGCCTGGTGGGTTCCGGTCAGCGTAACCCAGTCAGGAGATTGGACATTGAAATCACCTGCTATGCTCCTTTTGACAAATATGGTCTCAGTACCAATTGGTAAAGAGATCGGGTTTCTGGGTGGTTATACACATTTGTGATCGTGTTGGTCCGATCACCTTAAAGCACCTTTGTAGTGATAGTGTCCGTTTGGTTGAGGCACTCTATTCCTAGTACCTCAACCACAAGGTCATCTCGTACCGCTGTGGCTATCCCCGACACCTGGGGCCACACTTACAGTGATACAGCGCGTATCCTGTAAGGTGAAACGGCTTCCCTTTAAGAAGCGTTTCTTGGAAGAGTGCTACGCCCACATTAAGTTCGTGGAGTTCGAGGATCATTCGATCAAAGATATCCTGTTGACTGATAAAGGTTGACTGTCCGTTGAACTGACCCAGATGAGTGAAATGCCCCACTTGATAGCTTGGATAGACGAATAGACTGAACCGCGATGACAGAAGTGCTAAATGTGTACTATGTTATCTAAAGGTCAGCTGCGCGAGGCACGAACCAGTGGAAATGTTTGCAAAGGTCCGACCAGACCTGAGGCGTACATCAAAGAGACCACAGCGGGTCATAGCAACCCACGCACAGTCTTAATCTCTGGGGGCAGAATTTGATGAGTGATAGATGGCAGACAAAGGGACTGTGACGGAAGTTTTTTAAACATAGGCGTGGCCACGGTACTAAAGAGTGGGTTATAGGACGTAATCAACAACCGGATGCGGGCGGAGGGGAGATAGCAGATCGTAGGATGTAGATGGTAGACCGTAGATTGTAGATAGTAGGTTTAAGTTTGCACCGTTTGTCTTACTTAAGTAAAGTTAGTTTTCAGTGTATGTTGGCGTCAAGTAGTGAATAAATAGAAGTTAGTTACTTAGTGTTCATGTCGTGTTAGAGTCTTGTGACAAAAACTAAGGGTTTAAATACTAAAGTCTAAAGAAACCCACAAATATTTGTAATGACTAACAACATTTCTGTATACAATAGAGAGAAAATACTTAAGTTCTTAAAATACATGCAAAATGAAATAGAATATAAATATAATGTAGACAATTTGGAAAGTTGCATATCTGGCATATCGGATATCCGGACCAGATATCGGGACGTTTGCCACTACTCGAATTCGGCAAATACATATGGAAGATCCGGATAGTATGCGGTTATCAATGTAGTGATGAATTTTTGAAACGAGATTAAATTATTATTAATAAGTTTTATAAACAAATATATAAAAAGTAAAAAACAATAACATGAAATCAGTACATTTAACAAGAATGGACAGTGAGAGAGCATTCAGCACAGTGGGGCAGATAAATGATGATAAGCGTTATCTGGTTATCGCTTGTCGCCGAACAAACTTGGGATGTTATTGTTCTTGAAAAAGAATTTGAGTAAGACAAACACTCAATTTTTTAAAAATTAAAAATTATAGAAGCAAACTACAAACATAAAGGTAACACGTACTGCTGAGTACCATGTTACAACTTACTATTAACTACTCACTAGTAACTATTTTATTTACTCATACTCATGTCAATAAATTATTTTCATTTTAATAGCGTATATATTAATTTGATGTTAAAAAATAATAATTTTATGTCAAAAATAATAATTTTCATTTTAATTTGTACCTTTTAGTTTATATTTAGTTTATATTATAAACTTTAAAGTTAAACAGGAGCCTTGGTAACTTGGACTGGCCGAGTGCAGGCCTTTCTTTTTTAAACTTCTTTGTCATTAACAAGTACGTTGACAGTAGTAAATCATTCATTATTTTCCATTCAGTATTTACATTTTAAAATTTTACTTATATAAGTGTTATCGTTGTAGTAATTTTATATTCTTTGTTGTTTCTTTTTTTCCTTTGAGCTTTAAACTGTAGTTGCCAAATGTGATTTGATTTGCGAACTAAAAATGTTGCTTGTCTTACGGGTTATATCTTATTCAGTCTTATAATTTAAAACTCTTGTCAATTGTGAATATTATAATTATACAAAATAATTTAAGTATCAAATTAAGTTATACATTTAATTATTCATATAGAAACAAATCAACACATTAACCAACGTTGATTCTGAAATCATTCTAATCCATTGAAACATGTAGTAAAACAATTTCAAAACGAGAAAAAGTTGTTAAGATATTTTTTGCTACTTAAGGTAACAAACTAACTTAACTATCAGCATATTAAACTTAAATCATCTGAATAAAAGAAGAGTTTTTATTTTGGCTCTCGATTTACGACTTCTTGCCCACAACACTGCACACTCAGTTCAACACTGTTGGCACTGTTAGCTTGTTGCTCATTACAAAGTTCATTGCGCTTCGTTCAAGTTCATTCATTCAATTCATTGTAAAATGTTCATCGTTGACGTTGATAGTGTCACAAACTGTTATTATAGTTAGCAGATAATCTCCATTTGTTGGATAAGAAATATTTTTAAAAGGGGCGCCCTTAAATGACGTCACGTACCCAGGGTGAAGGGGGTCAAGCATTAATGACGATGGAGAAGGGGGTTAAAGCAATGTGACGTCACATAAAAAATCTCTCAACTTTAAATAAAATGTCCACTAAACTAATTCATTTTGTGCAATTTATTTGATGATGTTTTAAATAGATTCATGCGTCTAACGATATGTACGTCTCGCAAAAATTTATAAAATAAAAAATTTTTGTTTGAAATATTAACTGAGAAATACTTTTAACACGAAAATGCTTGAGAAGTATCCGTCAAAGGGAAATAAAATAAACTTATGACAAACTACAAGGTATTATCATACAATTTTTTTTCTCTTAACATGAAAAAAAATCATGTTAAGCCTGGTCCCTTTTGGAACTCAGGACGTGTTAGCGCATTTTCGTATTATGTATCAGTACTTATGTTAGATATCAGCATTATGTAGTTATCAGTAATTGTGTTTAGATTTTAGACATATTTTTATGAATTTTCTTGTGTAATGAATATACCTGACATTTTTTAAATTTAAATGTTATTTCTTTACATTTTAAAATTTTTTATTTTCTCTTTAATCTAACTACAAGTCACCACAAATGATGACGTAAAACTCTCTAAACTTTTACACATATTCTAATGACGTCAACAAAAAACAAAAAAAACAAAAAAAAAAACAAAAAAAAAAAAAACTAATTCTTTTGCACGCCTTCGCACCACTCTTGAATGCTTGATAAATGATGTATTCGACTTCCGGCAATGGCGGCCGTTCCCTGCGCCAGTGTTACCTCTCGATTCGCAAAGTTTTTTGGCAGTTTTAACGGGGTTTTTTAACGGATCGAGTAACTGAGTGTTGATGCACAAATGGCAGGTCAGGACATACAAAAAACATATATACATCATGGGTCTAGGACTTATGGATGCTGTGATCAAAGGTGATGACAGACGGACGGACAAAACGGGTGCAATAGCGCATTCGACTTCTCGAAAATGCGCTAAAAATTATTATAAAACACAAAAAAGATTTAGATGTAGGTTCTTTGGATGAATCAATGACAGGAAGTTAACGAGTCTTTGAAATACGCGGCATTATTTAGTTATAGTTGAGACAGGCTAATGTTTGTTTTGTTGTTGTTTTTTTAAAATAGTCAACCCCTCCCCTTCTCATTCCTTCCTCCACTCCTAATTAATGTATATTTTGGTTGTTTAAAGATTTTTACCGTAATATAAAAAAAAATAAATGAAATATTTTTTAATAATTTTATTTTAAATCTATCTGGACAAAACAAAGAGTTGAAAATAACTTGGGCTTGATTTAAAAGATGGTGGTTTGGTTTGTAAATGGTTGCTAATGTCATAACTGTTACCACCCGCCCAAGGTGTTGAAGCGCCTTGCTGAAAAATTGTTAACAAACTCGCACCCTTTCTTATGTAGTTAAGCAGAAAAACTGATTTTAATAAGATGTACAAAATTGTCTGTTTGTAAAGTTTATCAATTAAGAAGTTACTACTGCCCCCAATGTTCCCTTTAAAAGCGTGGTTTCGCGGCCGAGCAGTTGCTTACAATGACCGCGCAGCAAATTGTGTAGTATTTGTAACGAAGTTTGCTTAACCCGTTTTCTTATGGGCGTTATGTAACAACAATATCTTACTGACTATGAAAACATTGAAGTCCTCAGTAATCACAAATAAATTTAATGCAGCAACTTATTTACAATTTTACAAGGTAAAAAATTTCAGAGAACTCAACACAATCATCTGGCCCTTTCGTGCCTTCTCTACTCTCAACTACCGTCCTCTACCACAATCTAATGCATTCTGGTCTATGCCTGGACGTCACGTGACGTCCTTTCTACCACACATTTTCGCATGTGACAGTATTGCAAAAAGAAAATAAATAGATGATAGCAACTTTGCTTACAACTTATCTTTTTAACTTACACCGAAACAACGAAGTTTATAAGGAACATTGACCGTCGCCTAGTGGACATTAACATCCTACCTGATGGCCCCTGTGAATGTTATGTCATTGTTATTGACATCATTTCCTTTAATGATTAACGTAGCTGATGTATAACGTATTGTCATTTATGTAGTTTGTATGATATGAATGTTTATATAAGTAATATATGTGTTATTATCTCCATGTAAAGCGCTGTGAGCCTGGCTCCTTGCTGGGATAAAGCACTATATAAATTATCAATTTATTATTATTATTATTATTATTATTATTATTATTATTATTATTGCAATGAAAACAATCCATACTAATAACAGACAAGCCCTCACTGACTGACTAACTTGTAAACAATTCTTTAAATTCCAGTGTAGTTAGAAGCATAAAGCTTTGGGAAGTTGTTGAGTACATTTCCAGCATTACTACTACTACTTCTAAGTGATATTTAAAAAAAAATCTCAAATTTCCGTGTAGGTAGAGGCAAGAAAATTTGGGAAGTTAAGTACACTGTTGCAATGGTTATTGTCGAACAAAGTATTTTAATTATCCCTCACTGGTGGCGGGAGCCCAAATGTAATTTTTTCCATATGTAAGCAATATAAAAGTAATTTTAAACTTTGGGTACTGTTTAAATTAATGGATCTTAAATAAACTGGGGGGGGGGG